>WEKX01011352.1:120000-296086 GCA_013390025.1 Pitta sordida
ATATTTCAGAAAACATTAGTGAGTCTGTTCTGTATGGGCAGGATTTGTAGTGATCAGCATTGTCTCTCCACGCCACTGTAATATTATGTCAAAACAAGTGTGTTCAGTCCTCCAACAGCTCCTGAAAACCCAGTGTAAAAGCAGGTCATCAGTGTAAAATATCCAGCATTTATTAGCAAATGCAACAGGAATTCAGCTCCCACACCTGACCCAATAGAACAGCTCAGGCTGATGGAGTAAAGCCCCAAATCTGGTCAGGGGACCATGGCCTGAGCTCCCTGTGGAGCTCTTCAGCCTTACCAAGGAAGTTCATTGTCTAAAATTCCTTAGTACAAGCATGTTACAAGGGATGTGTTCCTGGTTAATGGTCAGTTTAATACTCAGGAATACATTTCCTGGCTTGCTCTCCCATTCAGCTCTCAGCCCAGGTGGCAGTGGTGGCCACACATCACGTGTGTCACAGAATTCGTGTTGTTCCTGGCTCTGGACTCCAGCCACCCTCAGCCTTCTGAGTTCCCACAGCCTGAGTCTGACATTATCCCGGAGTTTCTCCTCATTGCAACCAGGACCAGCAGTTTTTCAGCAAGAAACATATTTAGGCCTGCTCTGCTGAAAGGTGTGAACATAATTTATTCTGGTTTCATTTCCAGACCATGGAACCAGTTCCAGGTGGGCTCAGAATTTGCTGTTTGATGCTGCACCAAATGTCGTCCCTAAATACAGAAGTCACTTCTATACTTTTAGTCTTTGGCACAGGTGACTGTTTAGGTAAACATATGTGATACCTTATCTGATTGTGTCAGAGTGTATCTGTCTGTAAACTTCCAGAGAGCTGTGGGAAAACCAGGGAATTTAATGGGGGATGTATTTCAGCCATGTGTGTTTTAGCAACAGCACTTTTCATTTAAATAAGTCCCATTTGCAACACCTTGAAAATATGCCCGATGCTTATTTATACTGAGTTCTTTTCCTTCCTCATCTGAAGAAAAGTTCATTTTATGGAGAGCAGATGTTTTTTAGCTTAATGCATTTTTATTCCCATGTTTCAGCTTTGTTCAATAATTCTTAGGAACACTTGGGAATTCCGGAGCGTGTAATTGTCCTGCAGATTCGCTCAGAGCCCTGAGATGGCTCAGAGCTTGTCTGTCATTCAGCTGCTGGACACACCAGTGGCCAAGTGTCTCTCTGATGACCCTTCCCTGACGTATTTCTGAAACAATACTTGGGCAGCTTTGCTAAAAGATTTATTTCCCAGATTAGGGATATTCAGCCCCAGAATAAGTGAGCGAGCCCAGGTCAGGGCGACACTCACCGTGCAAAGGGCTGGCCCAGGAGCTGAGGAGGGGAAGTTTGCACTGGGGGAAACTGGGCTGAAGGGTTGCTCATGCAAAAAAAAATCTCCTGTACTCCTTGGTTTTTTCCCTGGAACGATGAATTTTGCTATTCCTTTGAAAAATGGTGTTTCATATTGGAACCACACAAAGTATCTCACCAGGAAACGCACCAAAAAAATCTGTTGTTGGAAGCAAATTTTAGGTTTTAACTTCAAAATGTTGGGGAATATAAAAGAGTGTGTGAGTTATTTGTTCTGCTGTGGTCCACCAAGTGAATTTCTAAAGGGCTAACGTGGAAAAAGGTGTGATAAATCTGGGCTTTTGTGTTCAGTGCTGCTCTGAAGGAGGAGAAGAACAGGCTGTACTGGAGAAGTTCAAATGGAAAATTATTGCTTATGCAAGAGGGGTCTGTAATTACCAGGAAAATATGCAATCTTGTGAAAATAAATTGCAATAGATATATACATAGATCACAACATTTCTGCAGCATCAGCCACTTAAATTCACGTCTCCCAGTTTCATTTTGAATTTGAAGTTTGAATCAATCCAAAACTGCAAGGCCAAACTCTTTTTTGAAATTTCCAAGTTTCATCTGCTTTTGATACAAAACTCTCAACCCTAAATTGACTTCGCACTCGGCAATGAAACTCCAGACTCAGTGAATATTTGTGCTTTTTGTTTTATTGTAAAAATTTGCCTTCCTGTATGAAAGTACCACTTCTGCCCCTAAGGCTGAACTCGCATGAACCCAATTTAACAAATTTGCTTTAAATAACTTCTTCATTATTCTCTGAGTGCTTCTACAAAAGAAATTGTGTGGTGAGTAGTAGGCTGTGAATGCCCTAAAAGAGAGGAATGCACATAAGCATGTGGGCACAGGCGTATTTGCTTTTGTAGCTGGCATTTTCAGGAGGAATCTGAAGCCATGTGTGTCCCTTTTACCCTAAAAAATGCCCCCAAAAAGCTGGCAGCAGTTGGAGTGGCAGGAGCAAGGAGCTGCACTGGAACATGATGATGGAACAGCCAACCACTTTTTAATCTGCCTCTGTTGCCCCAGTTTGCTTCGTGTTGAAAATCAGTTTGTATTCCACTGGAACTGACCATCAGTTCCAATACTGTATCTTTGCAGTCGTCTCCCCAGATTGTTCTTTTGGGCAAAAAATCTAATAACACATGTGGAAAATCAAGTGTGAACGAGCTCCTTCCCCGGGCTGTCTTATTGAAATAACATTTCATGCAAATAATCTCATTAGTGTAAAGATTTTGTTGCCGAGTTTCTCCCAGTAACTTCAGTTCCCGTGATTGAGCTGTGAGCTGCTGGGGAAGACACGGGGATTTGCAAGGATGACCAGCACAAGATCCAGAATTAAATAGTCAGAAAGCAAACCCCACATCCCTGGGGGATTGCACCTCGTTCCCAGGGTGTGTCCTGTGGGGGGGATTGTGGCCTTGGAGACAACCAGGTGAGATGTTTCACAAGGTGGGGAGGGAGGAAAAAAAAAGCAGATTTAATGATAAATAATAATGCACTGTCTCCAACATTAAAGGACATCATTGGCTCTCTTCTCTTTGGTGTAAATCAATGTAATGTGGGAATCCTTTAAAAGTAACAGGGAATTTAAAATAGAAAATATGAGAAGCTGGTAGAATTACTGCTAAAATCATCCGTTTATTATCTAGGTGTGCTTAATAGCCTGCTAGCTGATGAAAAATCATTTGCTAACCCCGAGGAATGGTTCATTTTCCAACTCAATCATTCAGCCATGCATTGGCCAGAGCTTTTAAAAAATACACCTTGTATTACTTCTTTTGTCAATGTCTGAAGATAATTTATAACAGCAATAACTTCCATTAACACACCTACTAAGTAGTTTAGTTACAACAGGTAAGATTTGAGTTGTTTTAATAGCAAACCAATTATCCACCAGTGATTCCAACGTTTCAAAGTGGGTTTTTGGTTGTCCAGAAGTTAATTCAGTTATATAGTAATTAATAGACTCAGTTGTTCCATGGTAATTGAGATGCTGTCTGTAGATTGGCACCCTTGTTTCTTCTGTACATTAAGGTAAACTTACACTGCTCTGACAGGACACTTACAACCCTTAACAGAACAGCAGAAATGGGATCTTAACACAGTTAGGCTCTGCTTCCCTCTTGCCTCATTAATGAATATTTGGCATTTCTGCAATAGATTTTTTCCCCCAGGCATTTCCAAACTCTTATCGGAGCAGCCCCTTCCAGTTGTTCACGCAGCCAGCGAGGCTGAGGGCAGCTCGTGCTGGGCTGCCCCTCTCAGGATGTTCTAACCCAGTTCCACACAAGTCAGGCTCTCTCACCTCCTGTGGCAAGGTGTAACTTGTGCTCCTCTGTGAAAAGAAACAGTTTATTTTCTCTGTGTACCTGCAGGGAGGTGTTCAGGGCACTGCTTTGACAATACAGCTGCCAAGGAGGGCACTCCAACACCTCCATCCTGGGCACGTGTCCTCTGCTCTTCCTCCTGGCATAGCACCACACTCAGTGTTCCAGTGGCTGAGGAGCAGCCCTGCAAAGAGACTCAATGCAGTTTAACTCCCTGAGCTGCTTTGCCAAGACAGTCTTAAATTCTGAGTATTTTCTTTTGTTCCTTTGATACCGGAAGTCTTATTAGTGGTGGGGGGGAAAAAAAGAGGAAAGAAAAATAGGAACCAAACCTTGAGCATCACAAATCAGATGTAAGAGGGTATTTTTCTTCTTTGGATAAGTTCACGTGTTTTATCACTTGAATCCAAATCAAAGATGCCTTTGGAAGTCCCTGGGCTTTGTGCAGAACAGGGAATGTGTGTTCTGGCAGTGGGTGCTGCTGTCCCCCAGGTTTGCTGGGAGGTGTTGTTATGCTGAGGGATAAGTCCCACATTAAGTCATGTGTGTGCTGAGAAGTTCAGGGATCACAGAGGGTTGGGTTTTTTTTTTTCAGTTTCTTGAACATGATTAGATTTTTATAATTTGCATTTTTAGCCACTAAACAGTGATACATTATATTTAGCAAATGAGATGCTCTGAGTGTTAGCAAGATGTGACAGTGACAAATCTTATGAACGTTAATACTGAAACCCATCATAGTTCAAGTCCCACTTGCTGTATTATAGCTTAGTCTAAGGTTTGGGAGGGGGAATGTTCTAGTTATCAAGTTGTCACTGATCAAATGCCTTTTTTTTTGCTCCATTTAAAAAACAATACGCAATTGTAGAAGCTGCGGTTATGAATCCTTTAGAAAAAAGTACAAAGAAAAATTCCCTTCCCCAAAGGTCGCAAATAAGTCTCAGATTTGCAGCTTTCGCAGTGTGTCCCACATAAATCTTGTGCTTGTGGAGCCTGTACAAACCTACAGCCAACACCTCATCAGGGGAGAAACCCACCCTGAGTTCCCTGAGTTGGTACCACCAGTGTTAAGTGTCTGTCAGAGCTCCTGTTGTGATCCCCCTTCCAGGGATTTATCACTCAGCTCTAATACCTGGCTCCAGGCTAAAAATTGGCATGCACGAAAGCAGATTTGGTTTAAAGATATATTGAAGCTGCAGAAGTGGGGAAAGTCACTCTCTGGCTTCGCAGTTGTGTTTCCAGCAGCGTGTCTGGGTGAGAGCCTGGGGATCTGAGTGTCCCTGCCATCCCTCAGGGTCTCCTCTCCTGGGATCCCACCTGCCTGCAGGAGGTGCTGGTTCAGTGCCAGGCTCTGACTCTGGGTCTTGTGCTGGGAGGTTCAGGGGTCAAACACCACCCTGCACATGCACAGGGAGCGCTGTTGGTGTTGCACAACAACTTCACTTTCCTTTGGAAAATCCCAGGTACACCAGGCCTGTGCCGTGACCTGGGACCGGGACTGATTTTCCTCTAATAAATGATACTGAAAAAATGAAATGAAAAAAATAATTATAATGTGTAACAACAGCTGCAATGCAGGTAAAATAGGCCACGGTCCTACAAAGCACAGGATGGCTTCTGGTGTCTCCTGGGAGCTGCTGCTTGTCCCCCATGGAAGGAGACTCGAGAACAGCAGAGGCACTTTGGATCTGAGCATCTGGTTACCTCCTTTACCCTGAGCTTTTGGCCTGACACTTTCCCCACAATTCCCCTCTGGTCAGTCCTTCAGGACTCTTTTTTCATTCCTATTTTATCCTGCTCAAAATGCAGGGAGTTTTTATGAGGAAGCCTAGGGGATAAAACAATCTTTGTGCTAAAGACTTTATAGTCTGTAGGTTGAACCCTGCAGCCTGGATGTGTCTTTCTGGGTGTCCCTGCCAGGACTTACCCTGGCTCCATGTTCCTGGGGGAAATAAGCACATTTTGGCGTTAGTCGACACCTCTGGATAAAGTCAGAGTTGGTCAAAGCTGGGATTTCTACCAGGCAGGGTTTGTGCCTTTTGTCTGCAGCAATCTCTCCAGACTGCAGTTCAGACTGCACATTTTTCTAGGAGGAAACAAAGCAGATCGCATCCTTTAGCAGGCGTAAGTCCAACAAATGTCAAATTCTGAACAACATTACTTTGTGTCTCTATTTAACATTAAAGCTGATGGCTTTTTGACAGGTTTATAGCTGACAACTTCCATAGCCAGTCATGCAGTTTGAGCTAATTTGATGAATCAACTTGATGTTCTATAGTCCCAGTTGGCTTCTATAGCGTATGTGCTCAATTTTCTGCTGGAGGTCAAAAATAAGCTTTGAAATTTGGCTAATCCCATCACATCCGCAGAACATGTCTGGTGGAATAATCTTTGGACATGAAGTCTTGACTAATGCCAGAAATAGAAAGAAAAAACTTCAGTAATTTCATTAGACCCATCAATCATGGGCTGTGTAGGCACAGCAATCAGGGGTCTCATGTCCAGCAATTTACTGGGGAGATTTCAAATGCTTTAGTGGTCAGGGTAGGAGGAGGAACATTCCCCGAGCCTGGGTCTTGTTCTGGAGGAAAATGAGTCTTATTGTTAATGTACATTTAGAACAAATGCGAGCTGAATGGTGGTGGGGAGAGAGGGAATGCCAAGATTTTCTAATTATGTCTTTCTGAGAAGATGGGCTCTGCCACGGCAGGGGTGTGTGCTAGAAATGCCTTGGACTGTGCTGGTTTTAGAACTGCAATTTTTATGGTAAAGTCATTACCAGTCATGAGACTGAAGCATCTCAGATAACCAAGCAGCAGTAAATGCATTGAAACCTCCAAGACAAGCTTGAACAGATTTCCCCGACCAGTGTAGTTGGTCCTTATCCATTTTTAATGGGTTTTAGGCTCAGAAATTTCAGTCTAACTTGAGGCTTGCACTTTTGGGCATTCACATGGCTCCAAAGTGGAAACTAAAAGCCTCAGCTTTCACGATGCCTTGGCATTGAAAAGGCACAGAAGAAATGCTGCCATGTTCTGTCATGCTTTGGTAAAGCAGCTGTGGCCAGTGAAGGTCAGGGAAGGTTCCCCTTCTTGTGTTTGGCTTGTGGTTCTCTTAAATACAATGATTTGCTTAAATGCAATGACGATTTATTGTATTTTTTGGCCTGGGAGCCTCCTACAAGTCACTCTCTCAATCTGAATTACCTGATACATGTCTTGTGACTTTCAGCCACGTGCAGATTTTGGTGTGCACCTGAAAATCCCTTCAGTGGCCGGGACAGCTCAGAGAGGCTGCAGAGCTGCCCCAGTCTGACAGAGACACCTGCTTTTGCTTTTGCCTGTTTTATGATGCTTGGACACCCAGTTCTATCCTGATCCCACAGCTGGGAGGCAGAGCACGTGAGGTTTTGGGAGAAGACTCCCTTATTCACTGGCTGTGTGAGTTGGATGCAGGTACACACACACAGGGGTGGGTGTCTGTGTGAGTTGGTTGTGTGAGTTGGATGCAGGTACACACACACAGGGGTGTGTGTCTGTGTGAGTTGGTTGTGTGAGTTGGATGCAGGTACACACACACAGGGGTGGGTGTCTGTGTGAGTTGGTTGTGTGAGTTGGATGCAGGTACACACACACAGGGGTGGGTGTCTGTGCAATGCACAACCCACTGGCGCAGGACGAGGCAGTTCCCCTGATGACATTCCTGCCCTGTCCACAGCGGCACATTCCCACCCTTCCCCTCCCTCCTCCTGCCTCGTACACACCAGAAAGAGCTGAGATGAGTCATGGTCATGGAGCTGTGGTTATTAGCAGTACGTACTGAATCACCAGATTGGATGCAAGAAAGTATCAAATATATATATACATATGCATATGTGTGTGTGTGGACTTTTGTATTCTATTTCCAGTGATTACAGCTGAACTATTACTGGCACTAAATTAGGCAGCAAACAGATCTAGGTCTGTTCTTCTTTTTTCCTTTTTTAATTTTTTTTTCCCTGAGTAGTAATTCACATTACATCAAAGGAGTGGATTTTTAAGAAACACTTTTGATTCTTAACTTGAATTTGTAACAATTTAAATGATTTACAAGGACAGAGTCATTTGATAAGGAATGACACAGAGTCTGAGCATTTCTATGAATACCAAACAATTCTGATGAAACCTGGAGATTGGACTTTTTCCTATCAACATTTCAGAACATTTGATTCCCTTTTTTAACTGTACATAAATCTGTAACATTAGCCTGGGTTCAGCTTTGCCCGTTAGTAACAAATCCTTCTCTGTGTGTTGTGTTCATAACCGATGTTTCCGTGGTCAGTCTCAAGTTTGCCAGCGTGCTCTTTCCACTTGCTTTTATAGATTTGGGCATTTAATGAGAAGAAACAGCTAAAATAGCCTGAACTAGATTTCTCTGAAGGAGCAGAGCTGGAGATGAATTGCGTCAGCATGTCTTTGTGGGGCCAGCTCAGCATCCTTGCTCTGCCTCCTGGATTTGACACTGCACTGATGGGCACCGTGCCAGCTCTTGGCAAACTGGGCCCAGGGTTCTCCTCCTTGTTCTCATGTTTGTATGATCAGCTGGGGAACTTCGGTCGCTGCTGTGGCTGGTCCTGGAGCCTTCACTGGCACAAAAGTATTCAAAAATAAAGAATCGGTCCCAGTGATTTGTCCCCACATGCATTAAGTGATGTGATTAGTGCTGCTTTAACACCTTATTTATGATAAGAGAAGGAAATGACATTCGAGCACAAAAATCCCCCAAACTTTAATCGGCCCAGTCTCGAGGGGCCTTTGTGCTTTTGCCTCCATTTTAATTTAAACTGTTCTATGTATTAGTCCGTGGGAAGTTTGAGATGTGTTTACCAGGTAACCTGATCAGCACCCTGACTCACCCTGCACTTAAAAAAGAAAACCAAAATGAGGCGGGGAGGTGGGGACGAGCTTCCAATGCTAATATATTGAGATTAATGGTGAAATTTCCCTCCAGAAAACAGCTTTCTATGCTGTCCATGGGTCACTGGGTGTCTGTGTGTGCAGGGCCCTGAGGTGCTGACAGTACTTAGGGGGTTTCTCCTGTGCACTCCCGTGGTGGCTTGAGGGTCTCAAGTTTGCTCTGGAAGGCTGGGAGGTGTCTGTGGGTTGTGGCTGTCCAGGGAGGAAGGGAAAGCAGGGAGAAGGATGTACACCTGAGAAGATACAACTGTGTATCCCCCTGGTGCAGAGTCTCCTTGGTGGCTGGACGTGTGATGTGAGGAGAAATGCACTTGCCATGGCAGAAGGTCCCTTCCTCGCCTGGGTGTTGATGTATCTCCAGTGCTTTGTCTCCTTCCATGTTCATAAAACATTATACATTTGAAAACAGCAGCTTTCCCAGTGCCATATGCTGAGAAATCTTAAGTACAGTCTTAAAAACCATGAGTGGCTCAGGGACTTAATGTTTTGGGGTTTTTTTGTTTGTTTTTTTTTTAATAACACATATTGGATTCTTACAGTTTGCTTTCTGCTTTTAGAGCTGGTGTGTTCTTGATTTCGGTCTTTTCCCTGTGACCATAAAAGCTGCATGCTTTCTTTTGGTTGTTTTTGTTTTAAATGAAATATGAGAGGCTCACAAAGCTACAGGACTGGAGGAAACAGGCTTTAAAGACAAGTACTAACTATCCTGAGACTAGTGATAAAATAAGTAGAATTGGCTACACTGAAAAATGGCCCTGATTTCACACACAGCCCCTGCCCAGTTAGACCCCTGATTTATGTGCAGCTCCCTTGCTTGTGCACACCAAAACCAGGGGAATTCTGTGGGAAAATGGCCAAGCAGGAACACCAGCGGAGTGTCAATCTTCCCCGTGCACACTTGGGGACAAAATCTGAACAAAATTCTGAACAAAAATCTGAACTAAAATTGAAAATTCCACTTATTTGCACATTTGTCTCATAGGAATTGGTCAAATGTTTGTCCTGGGCAGCTCCTGTTCCCCTGTTGTCAAATTCCTTGCTTGGCTGCTTTGGCACTGATATTCCAGAGACTTGTCACTTGAAAGGAACCACAATGCAAACACTTTATAAAAAAAACAAGCTGGCACATCCTATTTCTCAGTTCCCAGTTCCAGGTGTTCAGAAGGAGAAGTCAGTGGTTACCCAGGAATTTGTGATCAGCAGAACCTGTTCAACCATCTCCTGCTGAGTGCTCAGAAATGGAGGATTCAGGAATTGCTACTGATTTTCAGCCACTAGTGCAGTGGTTGTCAGAAATGTAGGGAAGTATCCTTGGTGACCTAAATCTACCCAGGGTTCAACCTAAATATTTGGTTTTACATCAGAGTTTCCCTACCTGACTAACCTGAAACATCCCGTACAGTTATAAAGCTGAGGACTCAAACCTGAGATAAAACAAACACCATTTATCAGTTTGCAACATCATATGAGCGTGGTTTTCTCTTTCAAACCAAAAAGGAAAACAATTTAAACATCTTTCTGACTTAGTTAAACTTCAGGAATTATGGAGAGCTGTACGTGGGCATCGAAGGACAAAAACTTGAGCCCAAGTCCTTCGAAGCCCCATATGGTAATTCTTAAGTTTCCTTTTTGCATATGTAACGAACAGATGCTGCAATGGCTTCAGATTCCTCCCATACCTTCCAAAATACGCACAATATATGCAGCCATCGTGGGTCTGGAGATTGTATCTGTCAGGGCTGGCTGCACGTGCAAGGAACATGATGGTGAAATATGTGGCAAGCATGGGAACTGCACGAGCAGGGAGTGCTGTGCTTGAACCCTTCCCTGAGCCTGACGCCGGCCAACTGAGGGGTTGGTGTGTTCAGGAAACTGAGTCTCTTGCCTCAGGAAAATCGGGTGACACCACTAAATCCCCGACCACTGAGTTGCTTCCCACTTTTGCCTGAACTGGTTCTTGTTTGAGTGATCAGCTCTAAATACCTCGTGCAGTTATAGAGATGATAAAATAACCTGGAGGCCACAGGTCAGCGTTTCAGCCAAGTGTTTTGGTGCGGTGGCACTGATACCTTCTAGAGCCAAAACAGTCAATGAAGCTGATATTTCTTGTTCTTTTTAGTGAGTTTGTGGCGCTAAGGAGGCAAATGGGATCATGGTTTGGGCCCTTGGATCTTTCTGATCTTCCAAGGGACATCTAGTTTCAGGATTTTGACCACACAAATATGACTTGGTTGCCAGTTTAATGAAGACTTTGTCCTGTGGCCCCACCCCAACTGTGATCACAAACTGTGGCAAATATGACAGTTGGTGACGTGTGGAAGGGAGCGTTTGAACTCCTGATAGGAGTCTCTTATACTTTGTTGGCTTTAACTGATTAAATCATAAAAAAGTTCTTATCCACGTCCTATTGTTCTGCTGTGGGCCTACCTTGCTGTGCAGGAGCAGAGGCATTATCTGCTCTCACAGCTTCACACTGAGCAGGAATTCACAGAATTCTGTGGATTTCCAACTTTCTGGGAGTTTTCAGAGGAGCAGCACTTTGTCCCTTTTCCCCTCTCGGTGTGTGAGTGCTGCACCTTTGGTCCTGGTGTGAGCCAGGGACCAGGGGATATGTCCACCCTCCCTGAGGTTGTGGCAGAGCAGGACTGGCTTCCTCCTGTCACACCCTGGCTCTTTTATCCCTCTGCAGAGGGAATTTACATCTGGGGTAATGCAGGGCACTATTGATCTCCTGTCACTGGGGCTGTTCTCGACTACTGACAGCCCAGACAGATCCAGATTTCTGAACACTAAATTAAACTTAATTTTCCGAGTAAGAAAAACATGTTTGTTTCTTAGTTACTGTATGATGTGCTTCTCTGTTGACTTGAAATGTATTCTGTAATCCCATGCATATGTGATTTCTGCCTTGGCACTCCAGAGTGCACTCTATAGATAACACTTCCATGGTATTTTAAATTCTTATATCTTGACTGTTTTCAGAGAAATGAATATGATTTAACCTTCTTTAGAGCAAGGATAAACTTTGAAATGAAAACTAACATATGGTCCGTATGCTATTTTTGTAACTTCATTTTATAATTTCTGGGCTGATTTTGAGAGCTGATTATTATTTCCCAAGCGAAGCAGGCTGTCAGAGCCACTGCTGCAGTGCTCCCGTGGATTAGCCCTGGCCCTCCACACTCCAGGAGAAGGGAAGCCCTGCAGGAGAGGGGCCTGGAGGTCCCTGTCCCTGCTCAGGGAAAACTTCCTTCTCCCGCTGGTGATCCCGGCTGCAGCGGGAGCCCAGGAGTCTGTCAGTGCTCCTCCACTAAATCCCCTCACACGTTCTGCCTGTGAAATACACTGCCTGTCACCCCACGTTATATTTCTTCATGATCCACTGCGTTTGCTGTGTGTTTCCTGCAGGAGATCCTCCGTTCTCCAGCACAGGAGACCTTCCCTCCTGCCTTCCCTTCTTCCCAGACTCGCCTTTTCTAGTTACACTGTCCCACAGATACCAAGCTTGGAATTGGCCAGGAGGTCCCCAAACCACAGCTGGCTTCCCTGAGCTAAAGAATCCATGAAATCCACTCAGAAATCAACCCAAGGGTGTTCTGGTAGGAATTCAGCTTCCTTCCAAGCATTCTGCTGAGTATAAAGAGTAAGAATCCAGAACTAAAAAGCCATAAAGGAACCCAGTGGATACTGGGCAGCTTTGGCCTGGCTGCTCTGTCAGGGGGAGCAGGGCTGGAGATCTGTGGAAGTGCTGTCAAAACATGTGAGGAATCCATTTGCACATTACTATGGAAATTCTGTTCTCAAACAAAAACTTCAAGTACAGATGTCTAAGTGTTACAGGCCCTGCTATTTCATCTTCTGTGTGATGTTGTCTCTATTCCCAGTAGACTCCAAGACTACACCTCAACTTCACTGCTCCTGCATACAAATATTTGCCTGAAATACATAGTACATTGTAAGGTCACTCGCAACTCTGCCTGGAAAAATCAGACAAAAATCTGAACAAGTTTTCACAATTGAAATTAAGTAGGTCAAGAATCCATCTGGCTTGTCTGGTAATGTGCTCCTCACACTAATGAGATCTTGAGAGAAGAACCCCATGTGTGAGGTTGCCAAGGTGAGCAAACCTCCTCATTACCAACCCATGAGCAGCAGCAGCAGAGTCTGAGTTTCGTTTCATCTTTCCCCAACAATGCGCTCGAAAAATGCTTTACCCTGCCTCCGAAACTTTCTGGAATAGGTAGAAGTATTAACTTCTGTAATTAACTTCTCTGATGTATTCCTTCATCTTAATGGGTGGGATGACCAGGCATAGATACTTCAGTACTTACCTTTCATTTGTATCTTCAAATAGATAAGAAAGATGTATTGGGTGATTAGAGTGTGCAGGATATGATGTTTATCCCATAGCTGATTATTCTATAGGTGAGTTAAGACCTCATTAAGACTTTGGTGTCAGGTCTAGTGCTGACTTGCACGTTGGATAAAATCATTTCCCATGGAATATAGATTTTATGAATCATTAAGATATAAAGCACTGTTACCCTGCCATGGAATAGGTATTATAGAAGAACAGGAATGCATAGTCATAAGGATATATAATTATATGTATGTGTGGGTATATATATAATGTTTAGTCTAGACATCAGTATAATTATGCACAATAAGATGTGACATCTGAGATTCATGTGTGTTATAAATCTTTTTGAAAAGGGAAATGGTTAAGTCTGGGAAAATATTAATTTTTCCCAGCATTTCGCCGCCTCAGTGCCTTTTTATATCTGAGTTCTGAAAGAAACCAAGGCAAAACATTTATTGAGCCATTTTCTTTCAGTGTCCATCTTTTCATGTGGTCCAGAGTCCATCAGTTCACTCTAATGTGCAGATGGAACAAACCCTTTTGTTGTCCTCCCTCAGCCGGCAGAGCTGGAGGCTGCAGAGCTGAAAGCCAGGGACTGAAAATAGAGCTGGACATCGAGGCTGTTATTTATTATATCACTGTATCTTCCCCTAATGGAACTTGTAGGCTTGTTTGGAGAGTCAGGACAGGACATGACAAGACTAGAAACATTATAGAAGTTATCTCTCAAATATTCATATTTGCAGCTGCTTTGGCTGCCAAATGAAGGGCCAGATTTCAAAACCTGGCCAGCTTCTTTATGCCTGTAATTTGCAGGAGAATGTGAATGGAATTAATTGTGGGTGGGATTTAAGCTGTTTGTTTGCCTTAAGAATTTAATTTTGGGGAAAGAAAACAGACATTTCAGCCTTAAAGTCTGAATTACAGAACTGAACCTGCAGGGCTGCGAAAGCTGGGAAGGCCCAGGATGAAAATGTTGCTGCAAATAAAACCGTTCAAGGTTAACAAATTGCAAGACATCTTCAACAATTTAGGCAGCATATTGCCTGCTCACAACTGAGCTTTCTGCTTTGCTGGCTTTAACTTGCTCTGACTGGTGTTGAAGGTTCAAACCAGTTGGGGACCACACAGCTTTATCTAATGAAACATTAAACTGGTTGGTGGGGTTAGAACTGTTGAATGCCCCAAACTTCAGGGCGCTCATTGAACAGTGTGTTTATCCCATCTGACGTGTTATTTTAAATACACCTAAGGAAAGTGTGAATGCAAAATGCCACGGGGTGACACGGAGACCGCAGAGAATAAGCAGAGGGCACGAGATGTTCAGCTGCTCCAAGTTTTGCATCTGTGCAAACCAGGCAGGAGAGATTCACATGCCGTGTCAGCCCTCAGCCGCATCCAGCAAATTCTTCTGACAACGGTGCAGGAGAAGCAAGTGCTTTGTTGTGCATCCTGCTAGAAATATTACAGACTGCAGAGAAAAGAAAACACACACACACGGGCGGTCAATATTTTTCTTGAATTTACTCCTGGTGGTGGAAGCTCTGCCCAGAGTATTCCATTTATGTTTGGAGCTCTGCACTCCATCACTGCGCTGCTCTGTTAAAGTAAATTTATTCCTGAAAAAGAATAAAAGTCTTTCCTTGTAGCATAAAGTGTTGCCAGGAAGGTCTGAAGGATTAACTGATACTTTTTTTTCATAAGGATTTGATGTGCAAATCAGAATCAGTTCATTTCCAGGATTTATTACACTTTTAAAAGATTTTTTAATTTATCAGATTTCAAGTGAATTGTCACTTGCAGTTGAAGCGTTGAAAGGAATTAAATTTGAGAAACATTAAAAAACAAGTTGTGACTCAATGGAACGTGAGGGTCTTTTGGTTGGTTTTTTCCCACCAAAACATTTGCAGATCTCACCCCTTGTCTATGATAAATTTTGACCTGGACTATCATTTTTTGGTCCACAAACTCTGTGCATGAAACATTTCCTGTGTCCCAATGCCTGTAGAATGTGAGTAAAGATCTCCCCAGTGTTTGAACGGAATCCCCCCGGCGTGGAGGGATTTATTTCTCCAGGTAATTGTGAATTCTCATTTCTCTGAATGTGTCAGAACAACCTCAGGGAGGGAATCTCTGCCCACTCCAAGTGCCCCAGACCTCCCAGAGCTCTTGGGTGCAGAGTTTGTGGCTGACCACTGGCCAGAGTTCCGCTGAATTCCCAACCCCAGCCCAACCCCAGGCCTGGGATGCGCCAAGGAGGAACAGAAGCCAATGAAAACACCCTGACCTTGGTTCCTGGTGGTCTCCTCTCACCCTCTTCATCATCTCATTAAACATCTTTGCCATGCAAAACAGAATTTGGCCCCACTCACTTGGGTTTGACTGAAGAGTCGAGTCAGACCATGGGATCCGTTTAGACTTTCTGGTTGCAAATTTCTGGCTTCTCCTGTGTTCTAAAAAAACCCAATCCATTTTCTCTTAACTTTTTTTAAAACTACACCCATCTCAGGTGAGGTTTTCTTGGAGAGCTCCCAAGTTATCCACTGCTGGCTGCTGCTGGTTTGCCTGGAAGGTTGTTAGGAAAATAAAACTTTCAAGGGAATCACAGAGGTCATTTCCCTCTCATTAATAGACAGGGCTAAATTTCACTGCTTGCCTTTGCATTCCTGCTTCCTGTGCTCCAAAATGGTGAAAATTCTGTCATTGCACGCGGGCAAAAGGGGACATTCAGCAGCTGATGATGAGGTGTAAGAATGAGGAATGGTACAACAGGTGAAAAAAATGTTGATTAAAATAGTGGATCTTTTGAAAACTTCTGTGTTCAGTCCTATGGATATTTGTAGAGTAGGAAAGAGTGATCTTTTCTAATGACACCTTTTCAGGAGGGGAGCTCTAGGCTCTGAGAATAGACAATTTTCCCCCCCCAGAACAACTGATAAACACTTAGGACACTAAATGTGTTACACCAGTAACACACGAGTGCTTTAAGCTCTGAAATCTGGCTCCATTCAGCAGATCGCTCAGCTCATTAGCATTTGAGCAAATTTGTTACACTTTTAAGGCCTGTTTTGGGAATGGCCTGACCCCACGGATGCAGTGAATTCCAGATGCTAATGGCACCATTTATCAAGGCAGAGCTTTTTACCATAATGCACGAACCTCTCCTCCATGGGAGTTTGTGCATTCAATTCCAGGGCAGTGCTCTGCTTTGGGCAGAGGAAATGGAGAACTTAAGCAATGTAAACACACTTGGAAAAGGCTCTTAGATCCCTGTGGCTCCTGGAGATGAAGTACTTATTTCCACAAAATTTGGCTTGCACTCCAACGGTGTAGGGTAACTTTGGGTACTTTGGAGTTAAATTATCTGTCTACACATCTGCCTTTCGTGTTTCTCCTCTCTTAAACATCTTGTACCCCATCAAAGCTTCTTAAAAATCAACATATTTTTGGAGGGGTTACTTAGAGCTGAAATTGCTTTGGCAAGGGGCATCTTTGTATTTGCTGTTTGTTGGGTCGTGCTACACAACAAAGCTCATGTTAATTAACATTTTATTGTGATTTAGCCCATTTGCTCTCTGTATCTACAGTTCTGATACCAGAGAAGAACTCCTTCTCTGAGATGTTTGCAATGGTATTAACAGTAAAAAACTGACCATGCAAAGAATAAAAAACGTTATTTTGAGATTGATTATGTTGAAGCCAACATTAAATGAGAACCAAAAGTATGGAAAGAATCAAGTGATTGAACACACTCCCTATGTCCCAGCCTACATTCTAATATTCCAATATCTCAGAGTTTTCCTGACTCCTTGACACTGGAAGTGATCCCTGTGAAACCAGCCTGATGTCTGAAGCAAACAGCAATGACCACATTGCTCCCATTCCCTGGACCCAAGACTTCATCTTTCCAGGCCCTTGTATCTTGTCAGACCAAGCTGACACTTCAAAATGTAACAACTGCACCAAAAAAAAAAAAAAAAGCCCAAAAAGAAGTGTTGCATATTCCAGTTCTGGAAAGCAATTAAATATAGACTTAATTTCACCTTTATTCACTGGGAGCAGCTCCAGTTTGCATTAGCTCACAGTTTGACCAAGGGGCTGTAGCTGTTACCCATCTTGGTGTGAGATCATGGGATTCTTTTCCTTTTTTATTTTTCCCCCTCTTTTATTCCAAATACAGTTGGCTTCAGGTTCTCATCTCCTGTTATTTACAATGCAAGAATTTTGGGCCCTAATGCTACAAATGTTCCTGCAGGTTTAACTACAAGCATATGAGTACTCCCAAACTGAGGTCCTGGAACTCCTCACATCTCAAGCACATAGGCTCCAATCCTGGCAATGCCTGTGCATGTGCTTTTCCTTACCCCTTGGAGCAGCTCATTAATTTCAGCAGGACGACCCACAGTAGTAAAGTTAAAACATGTCCATAAGTATTTGCAGGTTCAGGTCTGCAGTGACATTTCTCGTCCTCCAATGTTATTTTATCCCGACGCCTGTTCATTGTCAAAAAACGAATCTTTGAGTAATCAGCTCTCACAACTCCCCTCAAACCCCTTCCTGGAACTCATTCCATCCTCTTTTCTCTGGCAGGGCCTGTGGACAGCAGCAAGGGCTGTCCTAAATCAAATAACCTTCAGAATCTGACGTGAATTGACAAGAGCCAAGTATGGCTGAGCTGAAGTTTAACCCGACCTGAAGAGAACAGTTCTCTCTGCTCCACTTTAGTTCTAGTTGCACCCCCTGCAGTTGCTCTCTACTTCATTAGATTTTTTATATTTTTTTTTAATGATAGAAAACAAGCTGCATGGGAATTACAAATGAATGCCAAAAGTACTGGAATTTGTGTTCTTAAATGTCCTGGAAGAGAGGCCTCCACTGCACTTCTCAGCTCCTTGTGTTCTGTAACACTTCTGCAAATGGGCACTTGAAGTTTGAAGGGATAATTAAGTGGTTTCCCAGCTTTGGTACAAACCCCATCTGTGTTATTGGGAGTTGTGCTGTGGAGGTGTGAGGAGCAGAGAAGTTCACGGTCCTGGACTAACCACTGGGAAATCCTCTTGCAGCCCCTTGTCAGGTCCCTGGGCAATTCCCTCTGCTCCAGGGGAGTGCAGAGGCCATTCCTGGTGGGACATCACCCCCCAAAGCCTTCACAATTCCATCTGTTTCCTCCCCAAAGCAGCTGCACGACAGCGAAGGCAAATTTGGGAACAGCCAGAGGGGCAGCACCACTGAAAGGCAGGAAATCCTGACTGCTATTCCTGGCTCCGGCATTGCCAGTCCAGGTTCTCCAGCATCGTCTGAGACCTGGAACAATGCACCTGGACACCAACAGCACTTAATTCCCCTTGGGGATGGTTTGGGCCCTGCTTGGTGGAGGCTATTCCCAGCTCCTCTGGGAAACAGGGACAAAAGCAGATGAAGAGAACAGTTTCAGCTTCTTTTGTAAACACTGAGCTCGGGTGTTTGAACAGGTTACATCCAGCAAATGCACATGGAGCTCTGCTCTGAAATGGTGTCCAGAGCTGCAGGAGCAAATAAAACACAATTCCTCTGGCAAGGAACTGGCCTTTCCCAGCCCCAGGGACGTGGAGTTGCAGTGGCTGTTCAAAAATCAAACTCCAACAAACCCATCACTTCTAAATCCCCACATATAAACATCTGACGTGGGTTTTGTGGTCCTGAATGTTACAAGTGGGAGGCATCAGTTGTTCTAAGTGGAAACGTAGCAAATGACAGTCTCTGAAACTCTGTCACAAATTATGGCTTATCTGAATGATTTCAGATAAAATTTCGGAGAGGATTAACTGGGATGTTCTTTGTTCTCTAAACTTTAGAGCACTTAAGGAGAGGACCTGGCAACAAGGACAGAGTTTTGTGATAAAAAAATGTAATAACAGCTTTAGAAGAGGAAAGACAGATGCACATAAGCGAAGTTAGAATAAACTTGGAATTTCTGGAAACTTTATCAGTGAGTATAGAGCTTTCTTGCCCATGTGTAGATAAAGACTTGAGTGTTTTAAAGGAAAAAGTAAATTTATTTACCTCTACTTTGCATAGAAAATAAGAAAAATCTAAAACTTGGGGTTTTTCTGCATGAGAAAAGATGAATGCTCCTATTTTCTGAAACATAATTCTTTTAAATTTCAGTTCTGTTTTTCCCTCACACATAAAAATGAACATCAGATTCCCTGACCAAAACATGTTTTCCCAAGTACTGCATTTTTGGAAGTTATTTACTAAGATTGCTTCAGTGTTTTAAAATATCCAGGCTGAGGTTCCAGCTTTGGATTACATCAAATTTGAATCCTTCACATTTGCCGTATTTTCAGCTCCTAAAGGAGGAAGGAAAAAGCAAAGAACAACAACAGCAAAAAAAGTAAAATAAATATTTAATAGAAAGGGCTACAATTTGTTTGTAACTATAAATGAATGAAGCCTCATTAAATTCAGGGGAGCTAGACCCACTTACATTAGCACAAAATAGGGTCCTTTTTTCCCTCTCTCCTTTTCAATAATTTTTCCGAGGCTATTTTTAACAATTCTAGGGGGAGGCGGAAAGTAGGGTGGAAAACAGTTACGGCCATTTTATCACATTTTACTCCTAACAATGCAGTACAAATGAAAAGGAACCATAATGCTCTGTAGAATAATACATTAATCATCATCAGGCGTCATTCAGTGCACGGCGTTCTTGCCACACCACGGCAAACACGAGCAGATCCCCCCGGAGGGGGAGAAGAGCCTTCTCTAATCTCACCTAGCCTGGAATACACATCCCTGTGGGACGGGGCAGAACCCCCGGGATGGGTTTCTTTGGAACCCGGAGAGATTTATCAGAGGGTTCAGTGACAGGGCTTTAGAGACCCATCCACCCAGAATGGTTTTGCTCCGTGACAAAGTGTTTTGCCTTGAGAAAAAATAATTCATTTCACTAGGAAATAAAAAAAACCCCAACAACCTTTCTTAAGTTATTTTTCTTGAGGAACTATCTGGTTACACTTGGTATATTGTGCCTTATGGTTGGAGGATTTATTATCCACAGCACCCAGCCCTGTTCCCCAGGATTGCCCTGGGCTCTCCAGCAATTCCCCTTCCCCCAGCTTTTCCACTGGCTCACAGATTCCCCCACTCCTTAAAACATAAAATTCCTGCAGCTGGGAGCCAGTGGTAGAAGCACCAACAGAAGGATGGGCGAGAGGTTTCCTCGAGACGTAACGTGCAAAAGAAATAAATTAGGGGGCAGCCTCCACATTCCTGGGTTAGTTGTGAAGATTTCCAGTAAAAGTTCTCAATGGAACCTTTCCCCTAATATTTCTTTCCCACGTTCCTCCCATTTTCTCTCGTTCTTATACAATGGATATGCAGATACATTTCTGTCTCATAACTATGTCTCAGAAGTGTGTGCATGCTCAGGTATGAAAATACTCTTTGTAGAGCACCAGAGTGTTTGTACTGTTTCCAGTCTTCTGTATCTCTGCAAGATAAGGAGGTGCTACACTTATGTCATTTATTGCTATTTGTTTCTTTATGTTGGTTCCTCTTAAAGTGCTCTCCTCGTATCGTAGCTCCAGGGCATCCTTGCATACAGTTATGATACATGAAAAAAACCTGAAAAGTGTGATTTAAACTGCAGCACCTCGTCTGCTCTCCCTGTTTGTCTGTGTTTCTCCCTCTGCTGAACATCATATTCCTTTCATCCAGCAATATCGTGTGAGAAATGTAGCACAATGCAGGATGAGTCACTCTGGCTAAAAGGTGAGGGCCAGATCCTGCATTCCCTCCTCCAGAAAAACTCTTGTGCATTTGATAAGAGCATTTCCCAAGTTGGGAACCCTGAGACTCGACCCTATATTGTATGTGCTGGCATGGACAAGCTTTTTGGGGTACCAGGTGCTTCAGTCTGGGGAGTCATTGCCATTTCCCTTTTCATTGTGCCAGTTCTTAAAGCTCTTCCTTATTCCCTGTTCTTGGAGTGCCAGATTTGCTCCCAGTAGAAAGACTCATATTGTTGAACTAACCCTTGTCTGTAAATCAGTCACAAGGAAGTTTTGGAGGGATTTCAGCCTAAGCCTTCCAAAGTCCAGGTCGGTGAACTGAGTGGGGGTTTTGTGGCACACAGGAAGGACTTCAGTGAGGGTTTGGGCTGAATCAGGGTTTGTAGCTCAGTCTGGTTCGTGTTTGGATGCCCTCCGGGTGCAAAGGTCCCCAAGCAAGCTGGAGAAGCCAGGAGTCCTGACCAGACATCCAAAGCAGGCAGCACACAGACCCTCTGCTCCCTGGCCACCTCAAGCACCTCTGGCTGGGGTTTCCCATCCCGGGATCCCTGCCTGGAGCCAGCACTCAGAGCTCTGCTCTGCCATCCTCTGCCCCACTGGATTGGAAGCCAGTTCTGCCACCTCCCAGCAGAGCCCAGGAACCACCAAACCGTTCCTGCTTTGCATAGGGAGATATTAAAGAGGGGATGAGAGGAGATAGAGACCCAGATTAGGGCTCCTGCTGCACCGTGTGGGAGCATCACCTTCCAGTTCTCTCCTAACGAATATTCAAATGTGTGGGTTAAGTGGAGCAGTTTCAGTGGGAAAGGCTGGTGGATACTCCCCTGGGCAGGGAAGGAGGGCGGTGTCTGAGGGCTTTACTGGGAGACAAGAGGTAGAATTCCCCAAATTCCCACTGTGAATGAGGCCACGGAGGGGCCTGAACTCGAGACTCCTCCGCTGAAGGCATATCCAATCCCATGGGTGGTGAGCTCCTGCCAGAGGAGAAGGTGGGGCAGTTCTGATCCATCAGGTCTTCTCAACCACCACTGTTCAATCAGGCAGAAGGACATTTAACGTTTACTTTGTGCATCTCGTTGCAATATGAACCAAAATGGCAACAGAAGAGCAAGCCAGCAAAAATTCTGGTGCTTAGCAGGTTTTATTAGTGAAAACTTCGACATCTGTGGAAAATAGGCTCTTGCAGAACAGCTGAATGAGGTGTTGGAGTGCCTCATTTCAGACTCACTGACTCTGAAAGTGTCAGTTAGGTGAGCATGTCACTCCATGACCTTAAGCTTTCCAGATTTTACCTTGTTTGGTGGTTTTAAATCCTTCCTGTAGCCGTTCCCCAGTGATTTTTTTCTGTTCCTCAAGCTGCATCAGTCATACATCAGCCTGTGGCTACTCCCCCGTGGCTTGCAGAGAACAATAACACAGGTGGGAAAATATGCCCACTCATATATTTGGGTTGTTTGACTTCTCCCTATATCTCTCTGGAATAAACTCTACCTGTGTGCTTATTTACATGTTAATGTGCAAGTATTTGCCGAGCCACGTATTTAGCAGGACCCAGAAACCCGGGGAATAATCTGTAGATACTCCAAGTATATCATTTTGATTTACAGTCTAACATTTAAATGTTTTGAGGTCAGACCTCTGAGAGAAAATAATTCACCACTGGATCTACAGCCTCCACTGGCTGCACATTTATTGCCAACGAGCACAACACAGATTGTTTTTTACGTGCCTGCTTTTTATTGCTTTAGATGCTGTTGTAGGATAGTTCACATAAACATTTATATAGGGCTCAGAAAACAGTTGTTAGTGAGGAGGAAGCTCTCTGTGTTTACACAGCCTCGAACAAAGCCCCGCGAGGAGCTTCCTCTAATTGACATGTGGGCGGGTTTTTTTTCAAGTCACTGACTGGAAGAAGTGAGTGTCTGAGATTTATTCCTGACAGGACTTAAATTACTGGTAGCCTGACACATTTGTGAACAATTACTAGACACTGAGGTGTTTAAAGTAATGGGGACTGTTTGCTCGAGGGATGGGGAAGTTTCAAAACCATTAAAACAAAACAATTTTCCATTTGATTAGTAAAAAGCAACTGCATACGTTTATTTTTTTCTAAAAGGCACACATGTATTTGGCTTCTTAAATAATTTTGCTCTCCACATGCTCAAAAATTCCCTTCATTTCCTACACAGTAAGTTTCCATACATTTGTTTGAGCATCAGTGAGCTCTGAATACGAGACCTGTTAAAAAATCCACTTTAGTACAGTGGTAAGTGTCCCCACCTGGTGTGTGGGAGACCTGGGTTCGATTCCCACCAGGGAGACAGTGTTAAGAGTTGGACTCGATGATCCTTGTGGGTCCCTTCCAACTCAGAATATTCTGTGATTCTGTGATTCTGTGAAATTTTGCAGTCTCCCAAAAGGGGAATCCACCAGCAGAGTCTCCTTTGGAGCAGAATCCCAGTCTTTAGTTGTCTGAGATGACACCAATACCTACATTTCTGTTTTTCAGTTTGAAAGAAGAAAGGTGAAAAGCCCTAAAATTGACTGCTTTAGTCGTTTGACCGTTAAGTGCTGCCAACATTTATGGCAAATAAACTTGGGTTAATCCTCTCATTAATCTACACTACATGTATTCATTTATTTGTAACTCTTCAAGGTAAAAGTTATCTTTGTTCCCAGCTTTTGTATTGTTTTTGTATAACATTTTGTACTGGTTTTGTATAACATGGGTCTAAGCAGTGGTTTTTATCCCAGGCCCCCAGTATGAGAGATTCCTGTCCCAAGAGGGATGCAATATTTCCCTGGATTATTAAAGGGTTTTAGGAAGCATCCTCCACATGTGTACACACTGTTATCCATCTCCCCTCATTAACCACGAGCTGCTGCTGCCTCTGCAGCTCATGTTAGTCTGATATACTCTGGTGAAAGTGAATGAAGATATTAAATCTCCACACATCTGCTAAGAGCCAAAGTAAAAGATTTTCCTGGTGAGCATAACTCAGGGTTTTGGAGAAGGCTGATAATCCTCCTTCACTGCTGGTCTGGCAACGAGGAGCCCGATTGTTCTTCCTGGCTGAGTGAATACAAATGTTTAGACATGTCTCAGTGCAGTGTGGCCACACAGAGAGAGCTGTGAGGACTGTTTGCAGCAGTGGGCACTGGGGTGGGAGGCTGAGAGCATTTCCTGCTCATCCAAACACTTGGGTTCTCCAAGTCAGGTAGCCCAGGGTCATGGCACTGATTTGAGGGTGTTAATCTTTCACTACAATCAACTAAAATCCTGCCCTGATTTTCAGTTACTCCTCCATCCACAAGGACAAGACGTTCAAGGGAACAAAAAAGGCAAAGTGCTTATGAAATGCCATTGTCCCTGTTAGACACCCTCCCACTGTTTTATTGGGACTCACAGAAATGTAAACAATGCCCGTGATGGGGTTTCCCATGGACAGTTTGCTACTGCACAAAACCAGCCTCTTCCATGTGGTCATGGAATGTTCTTCAGGAGCTGGGATGGAGCTGTGGGCTCTGCCCTTCCTGCAAGCTCAGGGGTTATCAGAGCACCTCGATGTGTTGGGAAAGGACTGGACTTCTCCTTGATAACTGAAATTCCCATCCCTCAGACAGATTGTGAGCAAACCCCCTTTCTTGCCACACCTTCCTCTGTGCCAACAACGTAGAGGTGATATGGGAAATGGGAACTACTGGGGTTTTGGGGTTGCCAGAGTGTTGGGTAGACAGGAGGACAGACAGTAGAGACACATTTCCAAAGGGATTTGGGCTGGATTTGGGCTGGATTCAATCTGGCAAAAGGTCCCGCAGATCTGTCCCTGTGCAGGACACAGCAGAGCATCAGCCTGAGCCTGTGGGAACAATCTCCCAACTCTACAAAGAGAGACTTTTCATCCCCTACTTCTTGGTTTCTGTGTCAGCTCTTGCTGCATCGAGTAGTGAAACAATTTGTAACATGCTGTTAGCACAGAAGAATGAAAAATAATACCAAAAATAAAACATGAAATTGCAATGAATGCAGCTATTTTTACACATTGTGTTCCGTCTCAAGGAAGTTTCAGAGGCTTCAGCAGAAGGTCCCGAAGCGCTTTCAGGGGCTCCATTCACCATAGGGATGGTTTTCTCTTGGTTTTTGCAAATTTTATTCTCCTTCTCGAGCATTTGGGGAGAGGAGAAAGAGTTGCTGCAGATGTTCCGAACTTTCTCTGGTGTCTCGCAGTGGCTCAGGGCGGTGCCTCCCCTGTAGACTGTGTGTGTGCTGTTTTTTGCTCACATATTCATAAATTTTTCTCATTTGTGAGAGTCGTTGAATAGAGCCTGTGAATTGTTTTACCCGGTAGGTGGTGGAGCAATAATGAAGCTTTGTGATTAAGTAGTGTTGGAACATCTTATCTTCCTCTCTGAGTGGGAGGCACCATTAGTAGTAAAAGTAATTACCTGTGTGGAACGTGCTGATTGCACTGAGTATCTACTCCATGACACAAAGAATGTCTTCTCAACTTTAGGGGCTTGAAGAGATCTCCATTTGCTGCTAATTTCACGTTTTAAGCAATAGCACATAATTCTTTTGGAATTTTTTTCTTTTTTTTTTTTTTTTTTTTTTGGTGTCAAAATCACAAATAAACTTTGTGAGAGCTTTTTCTCCTCATCAAAATTCCGGCCTTTTACTGGGAGCTACAAAACAAGGCATTTAGTTTCAGTGGGCTCGGTTTAGTTTGGTTAAAAATGAATGGAAAAGTCAAAAAGAATGAAATTCTAAATGAGAAAGGTGGCCCCAGTTTTGTGTGACAGCACATTTGGGGGGTGAATTTTGCAAGGTTGGCTTCAAATTGGGCCTGGGTTTATTTTATTCCTACTCACGTCGAATTAAGCAGAATATCTGAAAAATATTCCAGCCAAGCAGCCTGGAATTAACTGAGACCAAAAATCAGGCCCATTTTACATGGAGATTATATTGCTGTAATTGCAAACAGCAATTTAATGATTAAAGGGTGATGTGAAGATCTGCTGTTGGTTGCTGGTGTTTACAGGGCCCAAGTGCCTTCAAGGGCACCCAACAGCCAATTTCCAGCCCTTGGTGGGGCCTGAAAACAATGAGCAGAGATTTTATTCACACTGAGAGTACAAGGAGATAAAATTTACAGATTTTAGCATTCTTGGGATGAGTCCTACTGAAATTCAGGAATTCTGCCCTTCTGTGTGTGACCTTCCAGTGTCACTCAAGGATGTGTTTGATAGTCCAGCACATCTCTAAAGTAGGATAGTATTAAAACACCAAATTTACTGCTAAAAATAAATATCCTGAATGTGTGTGTGTCCAGCTGCTGAGTGTAAATGAGAACACCAGGAATTATTAGTGGCAAAATTTTCTATTGTACTGGGATCCCATTGAAAAAGGCCCAGTTGGCCCCAGCAAAAACCTTGCAGGCCTTGTTTGAGGGATAGAATCCAAATTTTGAATGTTGATTCACGTCCATTGCTAAGACACAAAGAAATGTAACTCCAAGCAAAAACTTACACAGGAGAGAGAGAAAAATGAAATGTGATGTTTTGGTCCAAGTGAGTTTGTTTAAGAAAGAAAAATTGAAAAAGCATTTTTGGCAGTTAAAGTGTTATGTGGGTTTACAGTCCTTTTTGGAGTATGTGAGTCTGTCACAATCAATATTGTTCGTGATAAAAGTGAACCACAGACAACCTTTCTAAAAAAGAAGCAGATCCTGATCCCTGCACCAAGTAATGAAATTTGCAGAGGAAAATTCATAATGCGTGATGGAAAAAAGATGCACCCACCTGACGCTAGTTAGTGGGGAAAATATTGACAGAAATTGTTAGCATGAGGGGAAATTAAATTACTTTAAACAGTGTTTGAACATGAAGGGAACAGAAACTTGATTAGGGAAATCATTTCAGATATTCTTTTAATTCTTTCTAAATCCCCAAATCCCAGGGACCAATCACAAAGTGGAGATCTGTAAGGAGACACTGCGGGCAGGGGACAAACCCTCAGACAGTCTCCTCCTCACTCCTGGCTTTTCCAAAGCTTTCAGCACCTCCTCCAGGGCCAGGCTCTGGTTCGTGCTGGGAAGGATCTCTGGGGTGATGCAGCAGAGTCTCACTGCAGCCAGGGCACCTCTCCCTGGAGCAGATGAGATGCTTTCCATGCAGTGAACCCAGGGCACGTCCACCCTACTCTCCTTTGGTGGGGATAAATGCCACCAAAATGTGTCTGAGGAGCATTTGGGATGTGGAGTGGAGGGAACTGAGCTCCACAGCTTTTCCCAAAGTGGGAAAAGAAACCCAAAGTGGGTTTCTGGTCTCTTTAGATCCTGACATTCCCCCAGGAGGGACATGGGAGAGAGGAGGGTCCTGCCTTGGGCTCTGACCTGCAGCCTCCTGAGGGGTTTGGGAGAATTCAGCACTTCCACAGGGACCAAACCCCCAGGAGAACCCTGGAGCCACCAGAGGCTCCTCCAGTCCGAGCCCTTCCCTGCCCAGCTCTGGGTTTCCATGGGAGGTGCCTCCCCCAGGAACACCACGGGGTGTTTTGGGGGGCCGGGGGGAGCTCCCCGTGCCCAGCCTGTGGAATTCAGCCCCCAGCTCTTCCCCGGTGTTAATATGGAGATCAGAGTCAACAAAACACATGGAGGCAAAATGCATGATTCCAATTTACATTAAGGAACTTAAAAGTTGTGAAATATGTGAAGAACAAACTGTTGTGAGAAAATAAGTGCCAGCCTTCCTGCAAATTTTCTCTCTTGATTCTGCAAGCATGGGAAGTCTTCAGCGCTGTTCCTGACTTGGCTGCCAGTTTATGTGGGAGGGGAAACAGCCATTTTGCTCGAGGGAGATCTTTTTTAAAAGTTCCATGAGGAGAAGGGGTTTTGTTTGTTTGTTTATTTTTGTTTTTCCTGCATGAAATGAGTTTAGCATTTTGGATTCCTTGGTCCAAAGGCTGAATTGTGACTCCGTTGGCTTGGGCTGAGATGGTACATGTGTGTTTTCTGTGTTGAGATTCTTGGCAAGTTGGCTTTGTGTGCATGGAGCTGTGTACACACACACATTGTCTCTGTGTGTGCATGAATGTACACAAATCTCAGCTTTCATCTGGTCTGCATTTCTGAAGAAAGTGTGTTTCACACAATGCATTGTCCCAGTTTTATGGGTTGCAAAGATAAAGCACAAAAAACACGAATTCTAATGGAGAGACACAAATTGTCCTGGCTCTGTCCCAGCCTGGTGAAGTGACACATTTGTGTCCTAAACAGGGGGGCAGAGTTATTAAAAAACAACGGCCCAGGCAGCATTTCCCACATCAGAGGCTCAGGAGTGAGTGGATTTCAGGCAGGGTGAGCCAGCATTTAGGGAAGAAAATGAAGCGGGAAGTTTTTCAGATGTGCTTTCCTGGGGTTCCATCTCCTGGGAACAGGAGGAGTTTGGGAGTCTCTGCTGAAAATCTGCCTTTTTCACGTAGGTGTTGGATTGGAAGCTGAAGCTCTGAAAATCTGGCCTTGGAGGCCTATTTTTAAAATCTGGTTTCTGCTTTTTTCAGACACAATTTAGTGATCCCAGCTAATTAGGAGAACAGCCATGTGGTTAGACATCTGAGTGCTAGTCTTATTGCTTGTAACAATGACCATGGTAGAAAATCTGCTCCGATGTGGTTTTGTTGTTATTTTGGTTTTTTGCTTTCAGAATAGACTGGAATCCAGTTTTCAGGCTGGCTTGGACTCCGTTTGTGCTGTTAGAACAAATAAAGTTGCTATTCAGTAAGACTTGCTGATGGGCTCAAATAAAACTTCAATTGAAGTGACATCTATTTTTTTCAAATGTCAGTTTTTTCCCTTCCACGTCCCCTGTGTGTTTTCAGACCTCTGTTATGGGAGAGCTGCTGCGTGACTGCTCTTCAATTGACTCCTCCGAAATCAGAGACACAAAAAGCCTTAAGTAGCCTTTGAAATTAAAATCCAGGTTTCCAGAGGAGTGTTAGTCAACTCTCTGTACTCAAAGCTCGCTCGAGGTTGACTATCTCATGCTAATGAAATTTTAGGTTTATATCACAGAGTGACTTTTGGGGACCCCAAGCAGGAGAGTGATATTAAGTGTGTTGAGACATCGGGTCCTCAGTTGACCTCTGTGGAGCAGCAAAAACGTAATCAAGGGCAAAATTTCTTCTGGTTTGTAGGATTTGGCTGGAAATTTGAAGGAGAAATACTCCATCCAACCTGTGATGTTGCATCAGGCACTGTAGGGCTTGAGCACCAAACATGGATCCATCTGATGAGCGTGTGCAGCTTTTGTGGTGGCTGGTCAGGGAATTAGAGCTCGTGGTCGTACAAGAAAGAGAGGATAGGCACAAAATATAGCTGCAATAGGCACAAAATATCTCAAAATATAGCTGCAAACTCCCATTCCAGAATTAATAAGGAAGCATTGCAGCTTTCCTGTGGTGCTGGTTTCTCCCAGAAAGCCGCAGAGCCACGATGAGGGTTGTCACTAATTGCTGATGATCTCCCAGGTCATTAGAACCTGAGCCTGTTTATGTCACCAGCCTGCTTGTCCCCCAGGTGCAGCTGCAAAAACAAGGCACAGCCCGAGGAGTTTGTGCCAGGATTACAGAAGAAGTGAGTAACATTCCCTGGTAGGAGGCAGGTCTCTTCAGCTGCCTTCACATTCCCATGTTATTATTTCTGCATTACACCCTTGCTCAGAGTGTCAGGAGCAGTTCCCCTGCCCCATCACTGGGTTCCTATTGTCATTCCTGGGGTATAACAGCCTTCAGTGGGGATTAAGACCTCCCTGTGCCAGGCACAGTATAAATACATAACAAGATACAGCCTCTGTCACGACGAGTTTACAGATTGTCACCAGCCCTGAACAGGAGCAGATTCCTCACTGGAGTCAAAGGCACTCTGTGTGGGCACAGCAGCCTGTCTTCATTTTAAATAATGCAGGAGAGCAAGAAGCAGAAAGAGAAACTGTGACTGGAGGCAAGAGGCAGCAATGGGCAGATGTGTCGTGGTTGTAGGAGCCATTCCAGCCATCGCTGAAAATAAAATACCTGCTGGTTTCAGTGTAGGAGAAGCCTGGAGTGAGTAATCCCACGTGCAGATGGTTGGTATCAGGGTGTTTGAATGAACCCAGTGTAGCACAAGAGCTTAACAAGGCCTTGTTGGCTCCTTTTGGGTGGCAATTCTTCCTGGAAGTTGTCATCAGATGGGCTCAGGGGTTGTGTGGACTTGTCTGTGAGGAGGATGGAGAAGGAGATAAATCCTTGTGGTGGCTGGTGGGATTTGGATGTGGGGGTTACTGTTAATGCTGGTTTTTATTTGAGGTAATTCCCATTAGGACATTGACAATATCCTGTTTAGTTGGGACAGTTGATTCACTAGATCCAGCACAGGGTAAAGCATTTAATGCTGGGGAAAACGAGTTTTCACTGGGTTACACAGGCTCTTGGTTTGTCACACTGAACAGTCTTCCATCGCCACTGAAATCTGCCCTTCACTCTGTGCCAGAGTTAAATCAGAGCTCTGTGAAGTGGGCACTGACCCCATGGGTAATAACCCGCGCACTCCCAGTCCTAAAGGAGTGTATGGGCTGGAAAAACTGGGAAAAAATTAAGCATGGCACCTATTTTACAGATGGGGGATTGAAGGGGAGATTGAGCAGCTTGCTTCAAGTGTCACAGAGAATAAATACAGGACAGAGATAAGAATTAAAGTGTTTCTGCCCCGAGTGTTCCAGCTCTGCTGTGCATTTCCCCCAGCATGGTGCCTTATCCCCAAACCTCCCTCTTTTCCTAGCCCAGAGTCCTATCTGTGTGCTTGGGATTCCAGCATGTTATAGATGTCTTTTCTCACCACTCAGGATCACGTCTGAAATAAAAAATGAAGCCTTCAAGATTAAATCCAGCACAGGATTTAGGTACTTAAAGGATTTAAGGAGTATTTTGATACTTAAATGCAAAGTTGAGACCAGTGAGATGCTGCCAAGATACTGCATTATCCTGAGAAGTGCCTGCATTCATTTGGTTACTCAGTTTATGGGCTGAAAATGTTTTAGAAAGCTGAAATTTTTATTTCAAAACACTTGGTGAACGTTTTCTTGATGGGATTAAATAACTAACCCAACCTACCTCCATAAGGACGAGTGGGGTTCACAATCTGACCTGTGGATCTTCATCTGGCTGGCATTCCCAGGGCGTGGGATATACCCTGATGTGGCTAAAATCCTTTAGAGTGGCCACTTTCCTTTAAAACCTGGCAGCCCTGAGAAATGGTTATCAAATTGGGAGGGTTCTGATATTTGACAAACCCATGTCCTCTGCTTTTGAGAAGGGCACCAGAACCCACAGGGCTTCAGCCCGGGGCAGGGGGCACTCACTGCCTGCTGAAGGAAGGCAGGTAGGAAGAAAATATTCAGATTAATTGATGCAGCACAAGAAGGAGAAGAGACACTAAAATAAGATGTCTTTGTCACCTAGTCGTGACAATCTACTGATGAGGATGAATTACAGATTGCTGACCTGGCTCCCAGGGCTGCTCCTAAGTTTTGCCTTGTGACTTGAGGAAAAGGAGCCTGTAGAATTCTGAGAGCAGACACCAGACGCAGGATTGTTCCCTTTCTGCATCCCTCAGGTCCAATTAACTTTGCATTATTCCGTGTGCAGCAGAAGGGCTGGTGCAGAAAAGCCTCCCCACTCCAAACCCAGAGCACCCAGCAGAGCTGTGCAGGGCGTCCATGGGAGATGGGAATTGAACTCCCCACGGCACACAGAGGAGTTGTTGGTGAATTTTTGGAACTCTCTGAACACAGAGTCAGGTTGAGAAAGGAGACATTGTTTATTCTGTGCAGGGTGCGAGGTGGAAGTTTTTCCACAAATCAAGGGCATTGATTTTTTTTTCCTAGTGATGGGAATTTACCAGTCAGGCTGATTCCCTTGGTGGGGAAGAGGGTCTCCTTCTTCCCCTTCCATTTCCTCCTCCCCCTCCAGCTGTCAGAGCCATCAGCTGAACTTGTCCATCATTCCTTTTCTGATCTCTTTTGCTCTGCTCTTTATTTTCTCATCCCTTTCATTACCCTCCTGTTCCTTCCTCTGGTGCTCATCAGTGTCCCCTGCCAGAGTGAAGAGCCCTGAGTGTCCCCAGTCCTGGGGGAATGTGCTCTAACCACAAACTCCGTGTTTCTGGCCTTTCAGCCGTGCTTTTGACAACACTGAGCCTTTTCTCTGACAGACACAAAAGCGCCTCCTTCCAGGAGCAGCTTCCTGGGTGTTGGCTGGGCAAAAAATGAGATGCCTGGAAGACGAGTCTGCAGAGCCAGCCCTGGCCTGGAGCCTTTCCAAGGGTGTCCTCAGCAGCTTTGTGCCTTGGGACAGCTTGGCTGATTTGGACACTGCACAGTGCACAGGGAGGGCCTTGGCTCCACATCCCACATCCCACTGCAGGGCCGGGCTGGGGTGGCACATCCCCCCCAGGCACCGCTGCCAGGGCTGCAGCTTCAGGGCTGGAAGCAGAGCTTTGTGTCTCTTCCTGCCTTGTTTTAAGGCCTTTGACGTAACGCGGAGCTTTTGCCAGTTGTGGTTTTCTGAGAACAGATTGGTAAACTCTGCCTTGTTGCATCAGCCTGACAGCTGACTTCCCCCACGGCTCCGTGTGCAGCTCCAGTGGGGCCGGGATTCATCCGCTCCAACAGGTCCAGCGTCCCTGGAGTTCTCGCAATAACGCCCGGGATGGGTGGGAGGTACTTCAATGCCCTTTGGACTCGCTTGAAAATCTCTCTTTGTGTCCTCTCTGTTGCTGGGAGGTCAAAAGAATATGCTTTGTTTGAGATTTTACAGGGGGGGAAAAAAAATTAAAAAAAAAAAAAAAAAGAAAAGGTTTCAGAATACCAAAGCTTCAAATAGAAGCTGATGGCTCCAGTCTGGGCACAGACAATTGAGTTTGAGGGAATTTATAGCAAGACTATCCTTAATGTGTCCCAGGAATGACTTGATTTGCTTTTCTATTCCCTTGCAGAAGAAACTGTGGGGATACAAATTTAATACAGTCTAGGAGCTTGTGTTACACTTTACTGTGTCCTTGGACAGCTGTAAATCCTCCTCTGATGTATTTGCTTAATATTTAGGCTTAACATGTTTTAACCACAAATCAGGCTCCAATAATGAAGCTGGAACCCATCCAACCCTTATCCCAGAGTCCCCACAAGCAGCTCCAGTCCCAGAGGTGAAATGATGCTGATCTACCTGTGAATATCCCCAATCCCCCCCTCATTTCGTTACATGTGCTGAGAATAACAAGACACAATAAATCAGGAGCCTGATCCTCAGCTAAAACAAGGATTTACATTCTCCTCTGCTGATTTACACCAGTGGAGGAGCCCATTCCACCACGAACAAATAGAGTGTTTTAATCTACCCATCGATCCACAGCTCGGCTAATGAAACTTTGCAGCCCTTAAAATGTCCTGTCTCCAACTTGAATGTCTCCTGCATCTGGATTTCCTCTCATCAGCACTTTAGGGGCTGGTACTGCATTAAAAACTGCACACACTACCTCAGTTAAGCTTTTCAATAATGAAGTCACTTTATTTATTGAGAAATGTCATCACAGGATACAGGATTCTTGGCAGGGCAGCTCCTGAGCAGGAAGCTGCAGTTACAAAGGTATGCAGGGACGTGGAGAAGGGCATAATGTTTGCCTTCATTTTATTACAGGAAGGATATGGCCTGCTTGTGTTTCTGATGAGTTTTATTTCATTGTACACTGGGATTTTCCTAGACCTGAAGCTCAAACTTGATATTTTTACCCCCTCCAATTATGTAGGTGTGGGGAGGGTCTTGCTCTGTGCTTTGCAGACCCTGCACACAGATCTTCATCCCTTGGGCAGCAGAGCTGGCCTAGAGTGGCCTAGACACCTAAGATGTGTGTGAGAAGGACTCTGGTGAATTGATATCATTCCTTTTTGAATTTCAGACTATAATCTTCGGGGGTTTATTTAAAGAAAAAAAAATTACAAATAAATTCACAGACAAACTAACCAGCTAAAGACATTGATGATTCCTGCTTCCTATGGCTATTTGATTGCCTAATTACAGTCATTTGGAACTGATTGAATGCTCCTTTAATTTATTTCACAGCATTTGGCTGTACAGAAAGGCCTAATGCAGGGTATTTTTTACAGAGGAGAGCAAGTCTTCCTCAAAGCAAGTCTTGGTTAATCCACTGTTAAACGACCCAAAACCAGACCCCAAATCTTTGTCATCAGTTTTCTTTTAGGACACAAAGTTTCAGAGAGTTTCACCATTGACTTCTCTGCTTTATAAATCTTGTTATTTTGGGCTGTTGAGGCAAAAACTCCTGTGCTGTAACAAGGAACCAAAGCATTGTGTGTTCTGAGAAAAATGTTGTTATCAATCCAAAATACGATTAGAATTACTTTAGCAGGTTATGTCAGGTTGTGAAAACAGCACCAGTAGGAGGAGAAGAAAAATAAATAAGTCTGCTGTGTTTTGCCAACGGCCCAGTCCCGGCGTTGGGCCCGGCTGGATTGACTGGGATTGACTGGTTTGTTACCAGAGGGTCCCTGCAGCCTCTGAACGGGGCCTCTCACTGCTGGACTTGCACTTGGGAGGCTTCAAACACTTCAGGGAGGTAAAAATACCCGAAATAACCACCACAAACAAGTCAGCCAAGCCACAGCCAACACCGAGGGCTCAGGACAGAAGGTTCACTCCACGGGCAGTCCCGAGGTGTTGAAGGGCTTCTGAGTTCACCAACTTTTCAGACAAACCTCTCAGTGCACAAGGAAAGCTGGGGTTAGATAAGGAGGGGTGATTGCAGGATTTGGGACAGATGTCCATCATGTTTTCCAGATCCATGTCCAGTTCTGATGAGGGATGTGCTGGGCTGGGTGTTGTGTCAGCAGGAACAAAACCAGTGTCTGACAACCAAACAGGCAGGAGTTACTGGACTCTGGGAATGTAATTCCACTTCCAGATAGTCCTGCTGGTCATGTTGCACAAGTGCTTGCTCAGTCCTTTCTTTTATGGAGTTCTACCTGAAATGATTTTGCTCAAAAGAGCACAAAAGCCTTTTAGCTCTGGTGTTTGCTGTAATGGGGGCTGGTTCTGAGGAGCCTTCCCACCAACTGCTTGGCTGGGAGGAACAGCTTCAATGAGGAACCACTTTTCTTCCAAGAAGGACTTGCAGAATTGGGCCTGATGAAAGCCATAAAAACCGTTTCTGCGAAATGATTTTGAGAGCATTTATATTGTCTAACAAAGAGCCTCTGGAGACAGTGACCTTTGAGCTTTGATTTTGGAAGTGATGTGACTAATCCCTTGTTTACAGCTGACTTCTTTTTATCATCGTCACAAACTTCAAGGGAGTGCTTGAATAAGGCAGGATTTGACCCTCAGCTGCCCAAAATTTCAGCTTTGGCCTCGTACCAGTAAATCATAGAACTCAAACTGGTTTCATAAGCTGAAGCTGTTGTTGAAGCTCCTGGAAACCTTGGGCAAGGAACTTCCATTTGGGTGGATCTCATCAGCACTGCTGAAGCTCACCTTGCTCAGAAGGGCTGAAAGTTAATTAAAAAGCCCCCAAGAATCATCGACAGTGACAAAATCCTGAACTCTGTTGTCCTGACGGGGACTTTCTGAAGTGCACAAGAGCAGGTTGGGCTGTGGAACCCATGTGGGAGCTCCTCTGAGGTTCTGCATTTACCAGCCCAAAGTACGTGGTGTTAATTCAGTGTGTCTTAAGTTTAAGCTCAGCAGGAAAATGTGAACCCCCCCCCCACTCTTCTATTAATCAGCAGTGCCAGAAATAAACCTGGATGTGAGGAATTTAAACCTGGTACTGCTGGGATGAATGCTGCAGCCTACAACATTCAGCAGGGCTGCATGTTCCTGCTCTGTGATGGATGGATGGCAAAAAAAAAGGGAAAATAGGAAAGAAATGCATTCATTTAAAACACTTATCCTTGTAAGAGCGCTCCATAAAATGTACATAAAAAGGTATTTTTCTCCCCCAATTTAGGCAAACAGAATTTTTAGTTAGATATTATCACCTGGAGAGAGCCCAATAATAAGCGATTTAGTCTGGAGAGGGGGTTTTGTACATTTCTGATTAATATTTACAAAAGGCTTTGTGTATTTTTGCTCTGGTGCTAATGAGGCAGCAGATCAAGTTGAACAAAAAGGACACTGTAGATTGAAATATGGTATTGTGCCCATCAAAGTCTGCCTCCTCTCTGCTTGGCTTGTGATGAATGCTGTTCTTTAATAGCGGGCTGGGCTTCGTGAAAAACTTATTACAGAGACTAAGAGAGGAGCCAGGAATGAAGGAATGCCTGACTGGCAGCAATCAATCACTCCCTTTTAAAGATGAACTGATCCTTCTTTTTTTTTTTAAAGTAACACTTCATAAAAAGGTCTCCAACATAAATATGCAAAGCATTACAGCAATTACCTTCTGCATGGTCCCTGCAGTATTTCTGGTGCATGGCTTCACTTTACTGGGGTGATATAATGAATGCAGGGAAATGGCAAATCTCTCTAAAAGAAGACTGATATTTAGGGAAAAGTTCTTGCTGAAGAGTGTTAATTATCTGGAGCAGTAAAGCGAGATTATTTAGATCACTTTTAACAACATGTCTCTGCACAGGCTCCGCTTTATCGAAGCCTCGTTTAATCCTTTCGATAATTAAGTTGATATATTTTAAGAAAAGGCAAAGACATACAATCTCCATACAGACACCAAAAGTGGACCAGGGGCTGATCTATTTAATGGTCATCACATACAAATGTGTTCCTCTTTAATTTGCATATGCACTGCCTGCAACTGTGCCTGCATCCCAATCATTGGCATGTGGACATGAAGTTGGATTCTCTGGATGGAGAGCACAGTTATTGCTCTTCCTTTAACACATTCCCCTCTGCCTGGGACTCCCCAGCCAGCAAGTTCCAGACCCTTAGTCAGCCCCTAACAACCAAATCCCCAGGACACAAGGAGCCACTTCTAATGCAACATGGTAGGGTTGGAAACAGAGACTGAGGGAGAGGAAAATATTTTTTTTTCCAGTCACCACAAAAACTTCGCTCTGCTCGGCAAAAGCACCGGGTTAATTTAAGAGGTGCAGCTCAGATATTGCATCCAGGTACTGGGAATTTTTAATGACTTGTTATTTTTACCCTGTTAAGAGAATAAACTTTCTGTTCCTAAGGGTCTTTTAAAAATTCTTTTTAAAAACAGCGCTGAGAACGGCTGGACAGTGGCTGTCAAGTGGAATGGATGGTAAATTATAAAATGTTAATGAACTAGTAACTATAGACTCTAATATTAGACGCAGACAGTGTTGTTTAATATGGCACAGTTGAAAAGCCTGAGCATGGAAAGAGCAAAATGTCAGCAGTGAAATACCTGGTGGGGATTTGAGACCTCCAGTGGGTTTAGACTCTGTGTAAACACTGTCAGGAGAGGAGAATCAGCTCAGGGTTGTGGAGTTCAGCGAAAGTCAGAAATATTTTCTCCCTTTCAGAATAGGAAAATGACATTTGGTGCAAACGGAGGTTCTTTCCCCTTGCAGAGACAGTGTGGGTTACTCATAAAAGCATAATGGCTTTCATTCAGAGGTGCCATATGGCTGCTTATAAGATTTCTGCACAGCACTTGCTGTAGCAGTAACTAAACAAATGGCACTATAGTACAATATAATACCTGTCAAGAGCAGTGATAAAGAATGTTTTATTCCTCTGCTCTCTGTCCTCTTCCCTCCCTTCCTCCTTGGAAGCGCCGCCTGTGCGAGGCAGCACCCACTAGATGGTAGTGCCAGGCTGCTCCCAGCTGCCCTTCCCCTCAGCCCGGCGGGCACCCCCTGCCACCCCTGCCCGAGGGAACAGCTGCACAGATGTGCCAGGGACGGGGAGGACTCTGGGGGACAGAGGTTTGCTCTCTCTGAACCTTGGAATAAAGGGCAGATGTGCACATGGGGCTCAATGGGGACACCTGGGGGGGAACACTTACAGCATCCCTGAGCCCAGGATGCAGGAGAAAGGCCCTCAGTCCACCCCAGCTGGGCTTGGGGGGGCCAGTCTCTCCTGTCACTGGGAGCAGAGGGGATTCAGCACCTCAGACATCTCGGTGCCTCTCCTCTCCTCCCTGGAAAATGCTGATCCTCTTTTGAGGGTGAATGAATAGATGTGTGTGTCAGATGCTGGGTTCCTTCAGGAAAGGACAAACCCATGTGTTTCTGTGCCTCCCTGAGCTCTCTGGGCTGGGTAACAACGGGCCTTGTTGGAATGCCTCTTAATTTTGGTAAAAGATGGCTCCACCTGCTCCCCATGAGCAGGGGGGTGGAAAATACAGCAGTCTCTGATCACCAGATAGCCTTCATATGTTGTTTACGAAGTAACACATCTTCTCTCTGCCTGTGTTTTTCCCTGTAGGATAAATGCAGGCTTATACCAGCTCTGAAATATATTGGCTCCCTGATCAGCACCCTCACACATCCTCTCTATCATCTTCTCCTTTGGAATCACACTCCAGGGAAATTCGGTTTCAACCTTTCCCGATTAAAAGCCAGCAATGACCACACAGGCAGTAAATGTGTGTGTGGGGGGTTGTACGTGCTGGTCTCATTTCTGAGAGTACTTCCTTCACCCAGCTGAAATCCCAGCTTTTGCATGATGTATTCCTCAATCCTTCCGTCCATCTGTCCAGACAGGCAGCTTGTTTGATGAGTTAACCGTTCTGGGCACTTTAATATTTATGTGACTCTTGTGCAGCTCAGCAGTTGCTTTATGTGGGATTGCATATTTGATAAGATCACAGACTCGCTCTGTGCCAAAAGCTGAAGTCCTGCCGAGGTCTGACTGTACTTCAAATGTCAAAAAAATATGAATAGGTGGTCTTAATGTTCTCCTCTGGTGTTATATCTGTCTATAGAGAATATAGCTTACAACAGATTAGAAGCAATAGAGGACTTGACATACAGTGAGAGAGCAGTAAGAATGATGCTTGTTGACATTATCGGCTAAACCTGTAGGGGAATTTTCTTTTTTTCTCTCAGTCTTTCTTCCCCTCTTGCTTTTTTACTGTGAAATTTGCTTATTTGTTCCTGTGTGCTCTTTCTACATCAAGGTCCAGTTTATCTGCAACAGCTTTGTCAGTGCAGGGGTTCTCACCCATCCTTCGTGTCCTGCCTGGGCAGCCCTCGCTCCTCTCCCCTGGTGGCTCACGGAGCTGCCCCTCTCTGATGTTTAAGGAACATTTATGTGCAAAAAGCCTGTGTAACTCTAATTCAGGGTGGTTAGGAATTCATTGAACCACACTGTGTGTGTTTTGTGTGCACTGGGGTCCCTCTGCACTCCAGATTTCACGTGTACAAAGGTTTGCAGCCGATGCAATTACGGGCTGAGTGGGTTTGTGCTTGTGTCCACTTTTCCCTGCATGTCTGAGCAGTCTGAGATCCTGGGCAAATGCATTTGCCATGAAATGATGAATTCACCTCTTAAGCAAAAAGAAAAAAAAAAGAAATCTTGATTTTCAGTCTTTTATAGCAGAGTCGCAAATAAAGCAATGAAAGATGGATTGCTGGGGAATGAGTCATGGAAATTCCTACCAAAGGTTTGGGAAATCTGAATATGCAGTGGACTGGGGCAGAAGGAGAGGATATTTCTGCTGACATGTAATGTCTTGATCCTATCTCGTCCTTGTTAGGAACAATTTCTGTGGTTAGATGCCCCAAACAGCGCTTGCAGACATGTGGATTTCATAACTTCCGTTGGGAAATTGCATCCCCACACCGGGATGTGGCTCCTCTCAGCACACCCTGACCTGAGCACTGAGCACAGCACCTGAGGCCTCTGAGCACCAGTTTATAAACGCTGCTCTCAGAGCCTGGCTCCAGTGATGATGTTCTCAATGTGCAGACACAGAATGTGACTTCTTGTCAGCTTCAGACTCCAGAATCCAGCCAGGCCCTGGGAGAAGCTGCTCGTGGGTGCTGCAGTGTCAGTGCAGGCTGCCAGCTGGGCACTGCTCCTCTCCTGCCCCTCATCCAGGGCATGGCACATGCAGAGGGGATGCACACAAGCCCTGGGCTTCCTTCTCTCTCTGTGGTTCTTAGGCTGGTTCTCAGGGCTGTGGAGACCTCAGCCTGCCCTGGTCTGTCCTCGCACCCCTGGGCTCTGTGTCCTGCCTGGAGCTCAGCACCGTCTCGTTGGGATTCATGGACCTGATGTGGCACTGGAGAAGACAATTCTAGGCAGTTTCAAGATGTGCTGTATTGTTGCATTTCAGCTTGTGCACAGTATGGCACGGGCTGGAGAACAGGAGACAGAAACCTGAAGGCAGATTTGATGTGCCATCATCTCAAAAGATTGTTCCTTTATCTGGGGAGGGAACTGTAATCCTGTGGAATTGTGCAGAGTTATTGGCATTCTGCAAAGTAGGAGGATGCCTAACATGCCATAACAAAAAAGGTAATGCAGAACTGTAATTAACACGATGTTATTTTTAATTCACAAAAATACTGTTTATAGAGCTGCAGTGAAAGAACCTGACTCTTAATGAAGATTGATTGCAAGTCAGACTTTGCCTTTCATTTCTGCTGGTTTTTGTTCAGTGAGCTGGGAGTGAGATCATTTGTTTGTGGCACCGAGTCCCTGGAGTGTCCTCTCCTCTGATCTCAGCCCGGGGACTTGTGCTTCACCCAGCTCAGGTGCTGCAGCACAAAGGGACCGTCGGGCTTTCTCCTTGAACACAACCTGCTCCTCCCACCTCACAACAGTTTCTGTTCCCAATAGCAGCATCACACCCTTTCCCTCGGTCTGCTGCCCCAAATCAGCCCAACTGAGCTCAGGTTTGGGGGTCTGTGCACAGAGCAGCACAGCTCAGCAGGGCCCAGCAGCTCAGCCTGTGTGAACAGAGCACGATTTTTGGCACAGGACATTCCCAAAGCACTACACAACCCCTGGGAACAAGTGGAGATGCTCCCACACTTGTGCCAGGTGAGCTCCCCACACCAGTGTCTGCGCCAGGCAGCGCCACTTTGGGTGCTGAGCTTCTTGCCTCAGGTCACCCCCAGGTGTGAGCGGGAGCAGGGGCTGAGCCTGAGGAGCAGTTTGTGGACAGCAGGTGACCAGGGCTCCTCGGAGCTCCCCTGTCTCCCTTCCCAGGTGGATGGGGGTGGAATGAGCAGCCTCGTCTCACAGCCTTCCATCCTTCCTCCCGTGGATCCTCACTGACCACCACACTCCTCTGCTCCAGGTCCTCTCTGCTTCCCCAGCCTGCTCTGAGCACAAGTTAATCACATCAACTCTTACAGGGGAGCCCTTAGAGGAGCAACTTCGTGAAGAAACTCATTGAAGCAGGAAGTCTTGCTCAGTTAAGCAGCAAGAAAAAAAACCCCACATTTTACCATAAAAGGTGTGCATCACAAAAGTTTAGTTACCCTTCATGTGACAGACAAACTGAATATATTCCTGTCAATTCTTTGAAGTTTCCCAACAAATCCCCTGCCCCCTTGTGCTGCCATAAATAAACGTACAATCCCATCCATTAGATGAAGTGCCAGAGTCCCTGCCCAGGTTTGTGAAGCCACGTTCTAATCACATCACAAGTTTTCATTTCACTTTACTGCTAATTAAAACTGCAATATTGTGCAGCAGTAAATTTTCCTGATGATCAAAACTGTTTGTATGCCTTGTCACATAACCTATGCATTCCCAGGAAAGGAGGGAGCTTGATTCTGCCTTCAGACGAGACGGGATTTGAAGGAAACTTGAATATCAAATGACACGAGTTAAAAAATGTGAGACAAGAGGTTTTCAGATCAGCAGTTGAAAGTAGAGCTGGATGAAACTATTGTATCAAACATTTCTTCAAACCTAGGCAAACTTTTGAGTAAAGCTTGTCCGTACAAAGAGTAAATTGGAGCAGAATTGTGAGTGTGGGAAGTGGATGTGGGTTGCAGTGACGCTGGAGCCCCCGAATGTTCTTTGGTCGTGGGGATGGGGCCGAGGTGAGCAGAGTGTTCCCAGCCCTGCCAGGGCCACCTCGCTGCTCTGACCTGCCCTGAACTCTCGGGGCTCTTTGAAGGGTGACTCTGATCTCAGGGCTCCCACCCGCTCCCCTCTGCTGCAAAAACACCTCGGGGGAAATGCGGGAGGGTGCAAAACCCCAGAGAGTGGAAACAATCAAACTGGCGTTTATTTGTTTCCTTCCCCACAAAGTGAAACTGCTGAAGTCTGCACGGCGTCATTAAAATGCTCAGTACCATGTGTTTCAAAGCCTGGCTGTTCTTTCCACTCTGCTGCTGGTGTCTGCTCAGACCAATCCCCAAGTGCTGACGGAGGGAGGCTTCAGATTCATATCCTGCTTTGATTTTGGGGGTGTCTGGGGAGCTGTGCAGGGCTCATGTCCCTTGTCATGTTCTCCTTGCTCCCTTTCCCTTCTGCAGGGTTCTTTACACGTATTTGTACACATCCCACTTGGAGCAGCTCTCCCAGTTTTTCTCTCCAGAAGTTGTGTGCTCTCAGGCTGAGTTTTTTTTCACTCTGTATATTTAAGAGGAGGAGAAAAAAAAAAAAAAAAGAAGTGCCATTTTGGCAGGGTTGTAAACTACCCTCTTAAAGCAAGGAAGAAATGTTGAATTAAGAGGAGCTCAGTCTGGTGTGACACTGTCCTCAGCTCACCCCATTATTCCTGTGTGCTGTGGCACATATGGCATTAGTACAGTGTGTGAGATTCCCTGCAAAGCTAAGGAGAGGTAGGTTGATTTAAGGACATGGTTTCCAGCCAGATTTTCAGCTTTAACTTTGAATTTCCTTTGTGTTTGGGGGAAAGAAGGATTTGAAAGTGGATCTTAAATGTTATTTCAAAGGGGTGTGTTTGGGTTTGTGTTTGTTTGTTTGTTTTTCCTGAAAGCTTGGAGTGATGCTGTCTGCTGGACTTTTTAGCTGCAATTATTTTAGGAAGAGGCATGTAAGGGAAAGTGTGAGATGCTTTTTAGGAAACTCAGGATATTTGTTTGTCTTGGTGACAGTGGCAGCCTTCGAAACGCTCTCCTTTCCTGGCGGGAGCAGAATTCCTCTGAGCAGAACATTATTAGCAGGACAGAATTTCTCTTTGGAATCCCTTGGTGATAGTCACGTTGAGGAGAGTTTTGGCCAAAACCGTTGTTGGTTCTTCTGATCTCCAGGAGCTTTTTGTTGGATGGTTGATAGTGCCCTCTTTTAAAATGAATATTACAGTGTTTTGCTCTAACAAATGTAAATGCAGAATCAGGGATCCTGACACTTGGAATGAGGTTGGAAAGGTCTGAGAGAAAAAAGAAAAAACCAATCAGAAATATCTGCATTTGAAATATTTACGAGGTGCAAAAACCTGCTCAAAACTAAAGCATCCATAGTAATAGTCTGGTGAACACTTTCAGCAGATTATTTATTTATAAATATGAGAGTATTTAAGAAAATGAAGCATTTTCAGACTGAATAAACAAAACCTTTTTCAAGTCATAAATTTATTCCGACTGATCCTCCCGGCTCCAACCCAGAGGGGCTGTATATCCTTGTAAGAGTCCTCCATTTCCAATCAATCTTTAAGCAGGTAAGAGTTTTATGCCATGAAATACCACTTAATGATGTGTTTAGGACACGAAAGCTAATGGAAGAGTAGCAACAGCAGCTTTAATTTGTCAACAGCTTCCCCAGGAGAGTTGCAGAAGGTGTTGCAGATCCCCAAGTCATTTAAATGCTTTATTTACAACACTTGTACACACATTCCCAGAACAATCCTCTGCTCAGCAGGACAAGTTTCAGGAATTTTGACCCTTTTTTGTTACTCCCAGTAATTCCCAATCAGCTTCTCGGGCTTTGTTTTCTGGCCTCTTCTGGTTTGCAGTGAGGTGAAAAGGAAATGGAATGTGCAAAGGGAATTCATCTCCTGCTGCCCTGCCTGGTGCAGTGCCAGCTCCACAGAGGGCCCAGGAAGTTGTCACTTGACCCCAGAAAGATCAGAACAACAGGCATGGAAAACTGGAAGCCCCCCCTGGACTCCAGGCAAAGTTCTGCAGAGCAATAAAAGGTGCAGGTGATGGATTTTTAGGACCTGCCAATAACATTGTCCATTGTTGCTGCAGAGTCATGGAGAGGCTGCTCTGAGCAGAGCAGAGCAGAGAGGCGATGCCAGAAGGGATAAAATGCTGTGTCAGATTGGAGTTTTTAGGGGAATGTAGGGAATTCCCCACATTAAAATCAGGCTGTGTTGGCTGAGGGTGACACCTCATATGCACCATGAATCGAGCCTTTTAACAGCTGCACATGGTCAGGCTCTGTTTTCACTTCTCTGGGCCTCTATTTCTCTCTCTATTGCAATTAATCTCCTTTCCATAAATTATTTTTTCCGTGGCTTTTTCCCCTTCATCCCCTCTTTACCAATTGCATGGTTTATGTTGGCTCCACATTCTCCTCCAGAGCTCCCAAATTCAGCTCCTCCTGTGCAGGGGGATCCCTGGGGTTTGGGCTCCTGGGAGCTGAGCAGATCCAAGAGGAGGAACAAGAGGAGTTTCTCACCACAGTTCCCTGGATCCTTGACCCAAAAATGTCCTAGTAAAGAGTCAGCATTGGGCTCTTACCTTTTGGTGTCATGGTCATGAAGGACTCAGATGGTGTTGGGAAGGAATTCAAGAGTCCCAGCAATCATTGTCCTGATTTCGTGGATTGAACCTTTCATTGGGTGACACGTTGAAATGTAATTTATTTGAGTGAAAAGGCTCGGTGGGAGAAGGAGCATTTTGTAAGTTTTCAAGAGGCATCCTGTCAAAATAGTCTGTTTGCACATTGCTTAAGTAGAAACAGCTCTTGGTTTCGAAATTCAAGTTAATTGGAAGGAAAAACCTCTTATAAAACAAATAAATGAACGTGTGAAAATATTGGCGCTGGGGGAAAGTGGTTGGAAATGATCAAAACTAAACAAAAACTTCATATTCAGTTAATATGAACTTTTTAAGTAGACAATGACATAAACTTTTCTTCATGGTTTGGGAGGAGAATTTTTAAATCTTGGAAGTTCTCACAGTTTCATTTCCCACCCTGTGCTAAGGCATTTCTACAGAGCACATTCCTGTATTTATCTTCCTCTCCCTCTCTGCAGGATAAGCAGGAATATAAATCTGTAAGGGAAGAGACAGGTTAATACAAATGGGTTGAGTGAATCTCTTCTCTGATCATTTTTTCCTTCCCTCGCTTGATGTCGCCGTGTGAAAAATCTCACCCCACCAACAAAATGTATGGTAATAGTTCAAAACAAAATTGAAAAATTTCTGAAACTTGAACTGGGAGCGTTTTTGTCAGAGTTTATTGGGAGCGTTTCGCGTTTTTAAAAGTCGGGAAAACTTTTATGACAAGCAGATGAATTATCAAACTCTGGGAACACGGAATTAAATGGAACCTGAAAAGTGACAAACAGGGGGAAGAGAGAGCACATAATTTTAGAACACAAAAAAGGTAACTAAATTTGAAAAATTGCATTAGTATATCATTTTCAGTCTGTGAGCCATTAGAGAAAAAGTGTAAATTACACCCTGTAACAAAGTAAAAATGTTTTCAATGTTTAAAGGTAATTTTGTATTACTGCTACTATTACTTAAACTCTTAGCTCTTATAAATATCTAAAGACAGGACCCCTGGTGATATTACCTGTGTCTTAGGCAGAGAGCAACAATTTCAATTCCATTCAACTACATTTGTATTTTGCCAAGTGCTATCAAGCCCTGAGTTGCATAATTTGCTATCTAAGTGAAATAGATATTTTTCGTGCCTCACATTTATCACTCTCCTGTGGGCCTCGTTACTGACAATCAAATCATAAAAGATGTTCAAAATTGTCATGATGCACTTATTTTCTCATGATATTTGATACAAATAGTTTCTTCTGCAAAAAAATGGCCTTTTTTAACCGGAGTATTTTAGAGGAGTTTTAAAGGAACAGGATGCAGTTGGGTTTTAGCAGACTCTGGATAGGCATGGGGGGGGGAAAAAAAGGCTTTTGAGAGCTGATCCTATTTCTAAATATATCACTGGAGCCTCGTTTCTAGGAAAGGAAGAATTTATGCCCAGTGTAAGCTGATAACATAGCAAAATAAAAATACAGAGGCAATTCTATTTGTATCCCTCCCCTCTTCTATCTTTTAATGTGAACCCAGCCATTGCAAAAGGTTAATTTTCAATTTACCCAAGAGCAGCAGTGCAGGGGACCTTCAATACCCAGAGCACCCACACTGCCCCCAGTATGGACAAGATTTTTTTTGGGGGGGGATCCTTGTGAGATGGTTTATTCCCAGATTGGATAACCCAGCACAAAGAATTTCCCCGGCCCTGGAGGAGACTGAGAACACCGAACTCACGTGGAGCCACCAGGAGCACTGGTGGAGGGAATCACCGAGGGGAGACCTGGGGGGGTTTTACCCCAAATTCCGAGGGTTCGAAGGGAAACCGAGGGAAGGATTCAGTGGTGCAGTGATTCCTTGGCACAGCAGAGGGGGAGGCAGGATGGCAGCAGGACCCGCCCGCTCAACGAGTTTTCGCTGCATTTTAAACAAGAGACATCTCGACTTTGTGCTCACCCAAACCCTTCTGCCGGCAACAGCACAGCCCAGAAACATTTGTTTAAGGCCGCCCTGACATACAGAGTATTTAAACTTTTCACTGCTGCTGCTTGTGAGACATATCAAAATGTACCTTTTTTTTTTATTCCCCCCCCCAAGATTTTATTCCCTGGGATTTGTTGAAATCTGATGGTCTCTGTGGCTGAGGGGGAGAATTACAGCACCACTGATCCCCTGTGAGGGAACAGGTGACGTTACAGGAAGAAGATGCTGGATATTTCTTTGTAGGTGTAGGGGAGAAATATATTTGTTAGTGAAATGGAGCTTGCTGCAGAGTGCATAAAGGTGAATTATTTGTCAGAAGACTGAAGGAGGTTTATGCAATACAGCATTATTGAGCCGGGCTATTAGCAGAGTGAATTGCTATTGTGACATGCCATTAAATTGTTTTTAGTGTCCACCAAGGTATCATTGTGGAGCAGGCTCGGGGTGTAACAAAGTTATATATTTACTGGACAGCAGCAGATCTCAGAGTAAAAATAGTCTGACCAGAAAGTAAAATAAGAGAGAGGAGGGTCCTGTGCTGGAAAGTTTGACCTCCCACTCCACTCCTGAGAATCCAGTCAGATGCCTTTAATTTAATAAAATTAAGACTCTGATTGGGAAAAAAAAAAGAAAAAGAAAATATTTTTCAAGATTAACGTGTTAATTTAACAGTGCAAAACCAAAGAGGGAACTCTTAACTTGAGATTTGTTTAGGGGGAAAAAACCCCTAATGAAATATGTGTGTGTGTACATATATATATATATATATATATATAGTTATACATATGTGATTAGATGTTTAAGAACATAAATCAGGGAAAGAAAAGTAATAAATAATGCATGGTGAAAATGTGATAATGTTTATTAAGAAGCAACAGCCTTGTCATCTTCATTTTCTTCTTCAGTGATTCTCCCCTCAAAGGGTTCACTCATTTGGGACTCCCTGCAATTTAGCCCGAGGCCACTCTCTCTAATTCTTGGTTGGAAATGTACCTGCTTTGCAAAAATAAGTTAAAAGCAGAACAACTGTGCACAGTGAAGGTCTCCCCATTAAGCTCCTGAAAGGCCAGAGAGTGAATTTTCTGCCCTTGTTGCTGTGGAAATCTGCAGGCAGACAATGGAAACCTGGGGAGAGAGGGAAGGAGAAAGGGAGGAGAATGTGTGAGAGGAGACCTGGGCAAAGGCTGCTCAAACCTCTTCCTTGCACTGCTGCCTTCCTGGCCTGAGCCAGGACACCTTCCTCAGTCCCCCCTTCTCTCCTGCCCTGTGGCCCTGAGCTGGGGCTGTGCATCCACACACAGCGATCAGGAGGAGCTCGGGTTAAATCCAGGGTGGGAACAGGCTCAGGATTGTGTTGCCTGAGAGTGAAGGTCTGGGAAACAGAACACCAGATATTCTTATTGTTCATTAAAGCGTTGTTTGGAATGAGGCACCTTTGCCCTTCTGCTTTCTTTGTCTAATCTTTTGAGAATGATGAGGAAATTTAGACTCCCGGTTCAAGTTAGTCCTGATAATCTGAAGTACCTAAACCAACATGTTGGTGTTGGTGTGCTGTGACATACAAGTGCTTAATTAGAGCTGCCATTTAATCTGGTTCTCTTCATTCATTTGCACTTGACTAATACAGGAAAGAAAGTTTGCCCAGCTCAGTTTAACAGAGTTTAAACCTTCAGAGTGTGGAAACTGGAATGAGGGTGTTCCGTGGAGCAGGATCTAAATTTGTCCTTCCATCACATATGTGATGTGAGAGAGATCCAGCACTGAACATGTGTCACTGGGCACAGTTGCAGCTTCTCATTCCTGACTGTCTCCCGCAGTGGATAACATGAGCTTGCTGCTGTATTTCTGCTTTTATTATTTACTGAGGCTTTCCACGGGACATCATTCTAAATTATCCTTCTGTGGTTTGTTAGAGTCCATGAGATTTTATTTGTCAGCTCAGCAAGGCATTAGGAAAACAAAAAAAATGTTCATTGTGGTGTAAATAGATTAAGAAGATGCACTTGGATTTGAGATGGAGGGTGGATGTTACACAGGTAAAACAATTCCTGCAACAATGCAAAGAGGCCCTGAAGATCCTGTTCTCGGGCTGATGAGAAGTGGGAGGGTTTGAAATCCCCCACCAATGTTAGCCCAACTTGCAGAATCAGGGAGGTGGTTTAGTGAACACATGTGAGCTCCAGCCTTGGAATTCTTTAAGTTTTACCTGCCACAAGCAACAAAAGGCTCCTCAGAAACTGATGGGAAGCACAAGTGGAAGGTCTGATATCCATCACCCACCACCAAAGCCTCCCAAGGCCACAAAGTGCAGACACCATAAGAGGAGGACTCAGGGCAGGAAATGCAGGATAAAGAATAGTGCAGCCCCCTTCAAAGGATGGATTCGTTTTTCAGCATAACCTCAGTTTCATGAGTCAGCAAGTCTGGTAGCATTAATATACAGTAAAAAAAGGTAAAGCAACACCTGGGGTTTTTTTATTCAACTCAGCTAAATTTGGATATGAAACCTGCTTTTCATAATTAGAAATTTGGTTCAGCTACCACAGACCAGGTGTGTGTTTAAATGAAAGGATGTGATTCTTGTAGGGATTAAGGGCACCTTTATTCCACCATAACAGGGGGCTCAAAGCAGTAAAACCTGTGTTTAAAACCCCCTTAACAACAGCGATACAGTACAAAGTATAAATGCAAATCAATGTAAACATATTTTTCCTTTCTCTGTTTGAGAGCAGGTTCATATTAAAGCTTACTTTCCTTCCATATTTATGCAAATAACCTTAAAAACACCATCAATTTTATTTCACTAAGAAGGTCGAGGAAGAAATCCTTCCTTTTATTTTCCATTCGAAACTCGCTGCCTGATCTTGATGAAACAAATGAATTTATTTTGTTAATTACTGATATTAAAATTGTTGAATCGATATCTCAACCAAAGGATTAAGATCTGCACTTTACAGAGGAATCTGTAACAGGAAATTTCTCTTCCATTCTGTGTATTAACACCCACAGCTGGCCCAGCAGATGGATGTGTCCTTGGAGACGGGTTTTTTTCCCCATAAAACATTCGTTGAACAACAACAACAAAAATATTTAAAACGGGGGGGAGTTTTACTGGAGCAGATCAAAATAGACACTCAGCCTTATTGCTTTTTAAAATGCAGCTCTACCTGTGGGCAGTTCCACAGGGCAGTGCAGCTCCTGTGCCATTCCAAAGTGTCCCTGGAATCCTCTGGTCACAGCCCTGACTCAAACACTTCTCTCCCTGACCTGGGAGGTTGTTTTTTTTTCATGAGGATTTAGAGTTGCTACTTAAAAGTTCAAAGTTTTCCTGCTGCAAAAGGGGAGGTTTTGGTCTCTAATCTTGCTGATGTTACTCAGTCCATGGCATTCATGGGATTTCCTGAGTTGGAAGAGACCCACAAGGATTGTGGAGTCTGACTCTTGAGGGGATGGACACAGGGATGGAACCCGCAGCCTTGGCTTTGTCAGCATCTTGCTTTACCCAGCCCAGCTTATCTCTAGTTCAAATCTCTGGACTTGACCTAAATTAGGGCACATTTGGCCACAAAAAAGCCAAAGCATTTCTGTCCCCACACACAGCCCCGTCTAGTGTAGCACATAAAACTACTAAAAATGCACAAAACACCAAGTTTGCCCCATTCTCCCAAAATTCAGTGTCCCCACGGTGCTGGAGCAGCATCCACACACCTGCTGTGCTCCCACTGCTGCTGCCCAAGAGTCTCACACTCCATGGAAGACCAGAATGCCTCTTCTCACAAGGAGCCACCAGTGCATCACTGGGGAGGTCACTTCCATCCTCCCACGGGGCAGGATGGACCCACTCAAACAACCTAATTTTGAAATTTAGCCTTGACTTTGCAACTTGCTGAATTTACAGTGCTGGTGTAATTACACTATAATTACAGACTTCCATCCTTGCCATAACATCCCAAGGACTAATTAGATTGGTGAAGTTTGACTTGCACTGACTAGTAGTTCGATCCATTGATCCGATTGGTTGGTCCAGGGCTAATGAAGTATTGGAAACCAGCCCGTCTGAGCAGGGGAGATGAAAAAGTGACTCACTGCAAAGAGGTTATAACGTTTGCCCATTATTTACTTCAGGTATTTGTTGTTGGTTTAATGAAAGTCTGGGTTCTGAGCCCTTTGTACACACTTTATTGACTTCCCTGGATTGTGTTAAATTCCCAGGATTGGGAGGAAATTGGTCTGGAGCGTGATGTTCATGTAATTGCAGAATGCACTGAGATGCTTTTATCTTTACTATCCTTTGCTAGAGAACCCTAAAGTTTGTCTTTTTATGAGTCAATTTTGTTGTAGACAACTGTCTATTAAATACAAGTTATTAACAATTGCTGTTTATGGACAAACTCATTTGGAAAGCTGCGTGTTCAAAGGTTTTAACTACAATATTCCTTTTGAATGAGTTTTTTAACTGAGCAGTAACTTGTTGCTACGTGCTGCAGCTCACTGATATAATGCCTGTCTCCTAATGTGCACTTTGGTTATGTTCATTTGATTTCTTCTGCAGACAAAAGTCTCAGGAAGAGACATATATCCACAGCATCAATAGTGTGGTAAAGCATTTATTGGAGGAAAAAAGTGCAACTGCATTTTGGTTTAAGTGCCAATGCACTGTAGACACAAAGAAATAATTTTTAGTGGTAGAAATAGTGTTTTTTATGTTCCTGTAATGACTTTGGTCCTTGTGCTGGGGGACACAAGGTAGAAAACAGAGCACTCACAGAAATCTTCTCCTTCAACCTCATTTTTTAATAGAGAAGCTCATAATGAATTGCAGTTTGTTCTCCACCTGACAATGACTGCGTCACCTGCAGGGCACTGCAGATCCACCCCCACGGTGTCCCCTGACCCTCGGCAGTGTCCAGGACCTGCTGTGTCACCTGTCACCCCCAGCTCGGTGTGATCTGGACAGATCCATGGCCATGGTCCCTCCAGGGAGCACTCAGGGTGCCCGTGCAGCTGCTGGATTTGCAGGGACAGAGGTTGGGGGGGATCTCTGAAAACCTCCTCCTGTGCCACGGGGTCTGTGCCACGCACCTTCCTTGTGGCAGACTGAGACTATGGCACTCCCCTTTCACTGCTGAACGAAAGGAGCCTGAGGGATCATTAGTATCCTTCCATCACTTCCTCATTAGTTCTTAGATAGTGTTTTAATGACAGCTTGAGAGGCTCAGCATCCTGCCCTCTTACTATTTATGATCCCCACAGTGCTAATGTGCACTTAATGAGAAATTCTTGTCTTGCTTGTAAATCCTGTAGCCGGCATTCAATTTATTGACAGATGTTTGCTTGGGCCTCTTTAAAATTACTTCATAAATCTTCCAGGATAAAAGGCCTCAAGTTTGGTTATTAAGACAGGCCCTTGTTGACAGTTTCATATTTAACTGTTTGGAACTGGACTGTCAGGGCTGTAATGGAGTGCACGGCAGAGGGTTTGCATTCTTGGGGCTCATTTACCATGTTTTCTGCACCTATCAGGGTTTTTCTTTTTGAAGTGTGTTGACTGTCCCTTATAATCCCTTTAGTTAACTTCTCAGTGACCTCTTTGTGCACTGCACTCACTCATTTAGCATATCAGCGTGTCAGCTGTGATGAAGTGTTTATGCTGATATGAGCTGAGGGCTGAGCAAGCGCTACATGCCAGAACCTCCCGGCTGGAATGCTGAGAGGAGCTGAGGGCTGAGCTTGCACTTCATTCAGCTCCAGCCCACTGGACATTGCACGGGGAGCCGCGAGTCCCACACCTCCTTCTCCCACCCTCACAGCTCAGGATTTTCTCCTCTAGGTCTGGGCTTGTAAAAACATGATGGAGGGCTTTTCCCAGTGGGAAAGAATCCCTGTGGTCCTGGAAATGGTTCCTTTTGCTCTGTGAGCACATCTGCAGGTGTCAGAAACCCCTCAGACCTGCTTTGTGAGGAGCTCCTGGGGCTCTTTGCACAGGTTCCTCTGAGGACCAGGCAATAGTGGCTGCCCAAAAATCTCACAGAGCTTTGCCAAACGTCCCTTGGAGTGACACATGGACTACATGATCTTCAAGGTCCTTTCCAGCCTCATCTATACTGTGGTACTGTGATATTAGAGAGGTCTGGTCCAAGTGCTGCAGCATTTACAGGGTGCCATGACAGCGTTTTAGGCCATTATTTTAGAAGAGACTTTTTTGTCCTCATAGTGAACAGAAAAGATTAAAAATTTAGTGAGCTGCTGCAAAATTGGGATAATTCAAATAGCTATTAAACCCATGACATCAGCCAAATTCACTCCACTTAAGTCCGTCAAAAACCATTGAGATCAGACAGTGGAGGGTAATGAGCATCTCAGCTAAAAATAAAATGTTTGGGCTTTTTTTTGCTTACTTGGTGGTGCCATGTTACATTACATTGCTTGAGTGGTGTCACATCACATCGTGTTACTTCTGTGGGATCCTCTGCTGACAAGACACAACGCTTTTTATACTTACAAAATATTTCTGATGGGACACTCACCATCCAGTTGCTTTGGTTTAGCCATTAGGTTTGGTAAAATTTATAAATGTAAGTGTTAATTCAGCTGAACAAACACGCACCTATTTGGAAGTGGAGGTAGGTACCTCCTTGTATATTTATGAACATGAGGAGGCTGGACTTTGCTTTAGAGCCCCCTGAGGTCCAGCTCATGTTCACCTGAGGAGCTCAGGGAGGCATGAGCCATCCCAGTAGGATCCATGGTTGGATGATGGGAACAGATCCCTGTGCTTTGCTCTGAGCAGGAGCCAGAAAAGCCTCTCCAGCACAAGTCAGACCCCACAATATGTTCTGCCTTCCCATCTTGCAGTTCAGATGAATTCTAAACCATATTGAGCAGGAAGGCCTCGAGGAAATGACACCAAAGGCACTGAGATAAGGCATGAAAGAGAAAGAAAAAGCAGCTGAAGTTATTTTTTTAGCAATTTTGCTGGTACATCCACATCAGTGAGTGCTGAAAGGTCCAGGCTTTGATTAGATGCTGCCGAATATTCCAAACAGCACCATTTGTGTGAGGTGCTCTGTCCTCCTAGAACTTCCAGGGGGAGCAGAGATGTGAGGTCCTGATGCCAGCAGTTCTGTGTGGGCATTTCTGGGGTCTGGAAGTGGCTGGGAACAGGATGACACTGACTGGGATAAGGAGGAGCCTGAAAATCCCCTGCAGCTCCCACTTGGAGTTATCCCCATCCTATTCCAAAGTGCTGAGGGGGGACAAAGCGGAGGGAAGCCAAATTAATTGGGATAAAGAGGTCTGGGAGGAACAGAAGGAGCAAGCAGGCCCCCCATGTTCCTGCTATTTGTCACCTATTTTGATAGCTTGTATCACATCCTGGCAGGGGGAATGGATGGCAGCAAACACTGAACGTCTTTGTCCCCACACGCTGCGAGGGACATGTGAAGGAATGACTATTCTGCAAAATTCTGATACATGTGAAGTCTCCTCATTAATGGCCTGGTGCTGCTCCCAGCTGGATTCAGTGGTCTGGTCCCTGTTGGGTTGGAGAGGAGCAGGATTGCACCCTGAAGGATTTGTGCTTAGCTGTGACTTCAAAAACAGATTTGCCAAAGAAATGCTCAGAGGAGAGAACAGAGTGTTCCAGCACACACAGGTAGAAGCTGGTATTTCAAACTGAGCACACTGGGCAATCTTTGCTCATGATTCATCAGTCAAAACACGTCAATTTTATCCCAGAACAGCTAAAAAAAAATCTGCAACTCCTTGACAAGTACATTTTTGGTGCAGGTCCCAGTTCTTTCCCAGTTGGCCCATTGGCTTGTCTGTCAGCATCTCTTGCATATTGCAGAAAATTAACCCTGCAGCATGTTCAGTTTGCTGTTGTCCTGTTTTCCTCAAGTGACTCCATCCCTTGAGATTCTCTAAGGTAAGAAGAGCAATCTGGCACCAAATTCTCACTAAAAGTGGACGGCAAGTGGACATTTAAATTCCCCAACCTTCTCTTCACAAGCAGGATTGCCTTTTGGGTTTGTTTCATATTCTGTTTCAAGGCTCCAGCAGATTCTCTCTCACTTGGTTTGGTAAATTTTATCTACTGGCTCAGGATCTCTGTTTCATTTTTGGTCCCTCTGGAACATAATATTATTTTAATTGTCATTAAAAATTTCGTAATTCTTCTACATGGGGTTATAATTCTGCCTCGCCAGATTCACAGTTTTGATCAAAGCTTAAAATATCCTTGGCTAGAACTGTCCTGATGCAACAATATTGACATCACAGATTGTTTTTTTCTTGGCGTTATCCTGGTTATTCTTTTCTCCTCATGCACACTGTTCTGTAGCATGTTCCCAGGATATTCTTCAGCGCTTGCAGAACCCCCTTGTCCAATCCACAGAGCTGTTATGTATTCCCTCCTGAAGGATATTTTAATTTTCTCTCCTAATGGAGAAGGATAGCAGCGGAAATTCTACTTGTGAGTTATCCTTCTTAGTGAAAAACTGCATCTGTTTCGAGCTGAGAAGTGCCTGTGGAAGCCAGAAAGTCGCACTCAGCTGTCTCCTCAGGAAACAGGGGAAGAAAAGAAGCTTTGCCCCAGGTGCTCCCGCTCAGGCCAAGTTTCTCAGGGAGGTTTTCCCAGAGTGAGAGGGCTGAGCACACCCAGGACATGGATCTGAGCAGGGCTGGGGTTGGACATGGGGCATTTCTGGCTGTTCACTGCCATGTGGTGAGTTTGTCCCTGTGGCACCACGTGGATTTGCAGGGAATTGTGGAGTTTTGGGCTGAGGGACACACAGGTCGCTGTCACTGTTGGTGTCATCAGTGCTGGGGGTGTTTGGGCTGTGCTGTGCAGGCACAACCACGTGTTCCCTCCTCCCTCTCTCCTGGTGCTGCTCCCTTTGGCATGGCAGAGATATAAAACATGCCTCAAACTAAGCCAGAGCTTGATCTTTATTGAAAGTTGGACTCCCACCCACCGTACCCTTCCCTATTTCCTCTGCTTGGAACAGGATGTGTCTGTTGGCCAAGGAATTTCTCTCCATCACACCTTCAGTCACTGCTCATGGGGGTGATCATTTCTTCTCTCCTGTCCTTAGAAAAGCTGGGTTTTCATCTCAAACCCACTGACACAAGAGGTGGACTTGATAGGCTGGGCAGCCTGATGATTCCTACCTCTCTACTTTCCATGGGAGTCATATTCTTAATTCATAGAAAGACAAAAATCTGTCCATGCAATGAAAATGTTCCGTGATCTATGTGGGCTACCCCTGATGGATGATGAAAGGCTTGATATTAATGCCTTGAATATGTATAACCCCGAGCCCTGCGTGTGCTGGGGTTAGCAATCACTCAGTTCATTCTATACATTTCATCACATCGCCTTAACACAGAGCATGAAACCCGACTGGTGCACCAGAGAGTGCTGGAAAATCTGAGGGATTCGCTCCAGAGTCCTCCCCAGGCTACTGCTGCTGATAATCAGCATCTAAAATGTGATGAAATTCCTTTTTGTTAACTTTGCCTGCATCCTTAACTTGTATTTCACGTCACTTTGGGCTCCTGATTAGTTTTTTTTGTACACACAACTGTACACATCAAATTCAATCAATGTGCAGAGGAGGCAGCATTATCACCCAGCCCCTTTGGAAATGCAGCCTCCAGGGATCCATTTCCATTGCAGCATGTGGAGGTTTTGTCACATGGCACCCATTAATCTCTTCAGAACCCCACAGCTGAATGGCAGGGAACGCTCTGCAGACGGATCCCTGCACTTCTAGCACAGCCACAAACACAACCCAAATATTTCTGGGGGTTTCATTTTGCTCCCTTTACTTGGTGGAGCTGCGGTTACCCAGGAGAGATGGATTTGTGACTGAGTTCTGTGAGGAAAGGTGCAAGAATGGTTCCTTTGCTTCATCTTTCTCTCAGGGGATGGTGGATTTGCCTTTCTCAGGACGCTGAAGATTCTTTAATTACTCAGTGACCACTTGGGCTCCTGTTTCCTCTGCAGCTGCTCTGTAAGAGGAGAGTGGCAGGACTTAATTCTCTTATCAAAAGGGCATCACGGGGTAAAAACTTCTGCCCAGTTTTTGTCAGAGCTCTGAGCTGATTGTGTTGCTGTTTGGCCGTGTGGCTCAGGCAGCCTAAGGGATTTGCCTGCAAAAAAAAATTCCTTGTGAAAACATGAGTGATTTTAAAAGAAGCTTAAGAAAGGCCTGTCTGACAGAAAATGGGTTCAGAATTAAATTTCCCCATTTCTCAAGTGTTCTTAAAGGCAGGATTTCGGTTCAGTTCCACCACTGAGAGAAATTAAATCAAATGTAATTGTGGATGTGTCTAATCCAGGCTGATTTCCCGGGCTGGGTGTGCTGGATCTGGTGCTGCTGCAGGAGGGTGACATCAGTGCAGGGGTGGCTGGGACAGCACCTCCAGGTCACCTTTGAGATGGATTTGAGTCCCAAACTGCAAAACCACTCAGCCAGCTGCAGTCCCTGCTCCTGAAACTGCGACTTGCTACTTAAAAACTCCTGGTTCCTCTGCCTCCCTCCCTGCTGCAGGCCAGGGCCCCTGGAACAGCCTCCTGACAATGTCCTGCTCAGCTCTTTTCTGCTTTTTTGGTTGTTTTTTTTTTAAAAAAAGCCCCCCAAACCCCAACAAAGTTGATTTCCTGTTCTGGTGAGCCATCTATCACTGACTCTCCCATCTGTGCCGTTTGTCTGTGACAGAATGACAGGTGTCATTTATCACTGGAGCTTGAGGAAGCTGTGGGAAGAGGGATTGAAATTTTTTCTGGAAGCAGTCAGTGTCTACAGGCTGCCAGATCATTAAAAAGGGGGCTTTCCAAAGAAAGCTGTGTGTAATGTGATTGCACTTACTGTCAATGACAGGCTGAGAGAAAGAAGAAACATCAAAAAAACAAAAAAAAAAAGAGAGAGAGAGGTGGGGGGGGGAAGGATGGAAAGGGAGAGAAACGAAGTTTCTGCCAGGGGCATTTAAAGCTACAGCACAACAAATGCAGGAATCTTTTTTTTTTTTTTGGTTTGGTTTCAATATCTGCATACTAAGTAAGGCCTTTGGAGATTTTAGCTCAGCTTGGAGTGCCAATAAGGAAACCAAAACAGGAAACTCCTTTAGCAGCACTTATTCGCATCACATCTTATTTAGGGCACTGGAACAGGGTTTGTACTTTAAGGAGAGTGTCTCAGAGCACAATGACTTAAGGCTGGAATAGGAGGTAGCAGAGACAGGAAAACCTATTTGGTCTGCAGCTGAAGCTCCTAATAAATCAAAGGGCAGAACTAAGACCAGATACAAGGCCCTTTTTCAAAAAAAGAGACATTTACAACGTCCTGTTTGCATAAGGACATTGAGGAAAGCAGCAGAATGTCTCTATTTCAGCACCTCCCAGGCAGGCTCTGGTTGGGGATTTGAGCTGAATCCTTTCTTCTCATGACAAAGAATGTTTCTCACAATTACAGCAAATTGTCCTCCTACTTGAGGTACACAAAACCCAAAAATAAGGCGGTGTGTTTATTGGGAAGAAAAAGAATTGCAAGAGCTATAAAACAAATGTTTTAACAACAGAAAGAATCTGAGACGGAGAAAAAGTCGTGGTTTTTCCTCTGTTGATTTTTGTGTTCTTAGGTGAGCTGGTTATGCTTGTGCCCCCCTGCTCAGCACAGCTCCTTGTGCAGGAGTGTGTCACACAGCCAGGCCACAAGTGATGTCCTGCAGGGGTTGCAGGGGACTAGGCACACGTGGCAATGCTGGAACAAGTCACTCCAGCCCTTCCTTCTGGGGGAATGTCTGAAATCCCAGCGTGAGGCTCAGGGAGTTCCAGGACCAAGAGCCAACTAAGTGGACAAATGTGACTGTGGTAACAGTCGAGGGGTTGGATGTCAGAGGTGGGTTAGGCAGATCACCCAGGGCATGAACCTTCTCCTTTGGGCTCTCTTCAGATGATGGTTTTTCCTGCTGGCCTTTGGGGGGAAAAGAAAACAACAACGACAAAAATGAATTGTCAGCCTTTTGCACAGGGAAAGGGGAAAATCATCTCCCCATCTTCTGCCACCAAGCACACCCATGCAAAGTCAGGGAGAATCCAGCAGTGCTGGATATAAACAGTGTCTGTCTCACCACTGAGGCTCTCCTGGGAGAGTCTGCCCAGCTCCCAGCGGTGCCAGAGGGGCTGTGAGTGAACAGTATCTGATTTCTCCCTGTTTTCAGTGTCTCCTGTAGGGCTTTGGAGTTCTTTAAGGTCGGAACCATCTCGTGACACCTTGAACACATCATGTCTCGCACAGGATGTCCTGCTCTGAGCTTGTGTTTCTTCCTGCAGCTGCAACACAAAGACTGTAATTATTATGGCTGTGAAAAATGAACTTTCTGCCTCGTGCTCAACAGTTTGATAATTTATGGCAGTTGGGTGTATTTACATAGGATTGATTTACACCAATGTTTGCCTCCCTGGAGAACATTCCCTGGAATCCCAGGGATCAGAGCAATCACGTGGACAGACATGTATCTCTGTACACACAAACACACAAATTTATTTAGGCAGCAGGTTCTAAAATACTTTTACTAGGTAGAGAGAAACAATTTTTGCCTGACATTTGATTTTTGCAGCGCTGGACTCCAGGTTGATGTGCTTTCCTGGGTGAAGGAAAAACGGGTCAAAACTGCTCGAAATGTCACATCCCTGGTGCAAAACAGAGATCCCTGTTTTCAGCAGCTGCATGAAGGAAGCAGAATATAAAATCAGGCCTCAAAGTCATGTAGATGTGCTGTTGACATTTCTTCCTGTGGGGTGACAGGGGCTGTCCCTGTCATGCTGAGCACACTACACCTGTACCAGTCCTGGAACACTCGGGTGTCGCCGTGCTTGAGAGCTCACCTGGAATCTGCTCCTGGGGGTCACAAAAACGGGTGACAAGCCACAGACACACATCTCTCAGGGGACACCGCAGGTGGCAACAGATACCAGCTTCATGGTTTAGGATATTTCCAGTACAGTTGTATCCAAAACTTCCTCAAAAAGCAAAAAAAAAGTTAAATTTTTTGTGGTTTTTGCTTAAAAAGGAATTGCTGCTCACAGAGATAAGGTTTTGCCTTGTGGCCAAGTGGTTCTAAAAGTGAGAGCTGGTTAAATCCCCCAGTTCAGCACAGACTAAACACTGGGATCTTTACTCAGCCAATCCTACCTCAGGTTTCACTCGGGATGTGCAAGGAGCAGATCTTAAATAAAACGTGTGCCCAGCAATGCCTGAACAAACCTGGGCCCAGTATTTATGCAAACTTAAACCCAGCTGGAACACAGTGGAAAATATCCCATGGCTGGAGCTGCAGAAGTTGCTGTTTGCTGCTCATTTGTTGGTGTTGCAGTGGATGTTTCGTTCACAGCTGATTTCTCAGCAACAGCAGAACATTCCACAAACTAAGGCCACAGAAATCTGATTTTTGTTGGTGAGATTCTCAGCTACTTGTACAGATAAAATTGCCACTTAAGAAAAAAAAAATCAGTGAAGTTTAAGATCTGTAAAATAAATTGTCACATAAAAATATGCTCCGGGATCTGTCATACATGCTGATTCTGTAAAATTAGGAGGAATTATACCATAATGTGTGATAGTCTTCTGGCTTTCAGTCTTTATTTAAATAATTTCTGTCAACGAGAGAAAATGATTTAAACTGTAAAGGGGAGAGAGGGGAATCCATCAATATGTACATTGTTTTTTCTCCAGAGATTAAATAGAAGTTTGTGCATGTATTTACATTTTTTATTTCCGTAGTATATATTGCACAGTTATATTTGGAAAGGGCCTTCAGAAGAGCTGCAGAGGAGTTAATGAGAGAAGGATGTTTGTACAATTCTGTAAATATTGTTTTATATTTCTGGGAGCAGTGATCGTATGTCTTGAGTCTTTCTCTCTAGGCCAGAGGCTCCCTCGGACTCACATTTGGGTTAAACCTCTGGCAGGAGTTCAAGGAGAAGGGGAAACCAGCTGAGGGTCTGCTCCAGTGGGTGAGATCCAAGAAAGCTCTCAGATGCTGGATGTGCAGCTGCCCTGGATTTGAGGAGTCTGAGCTCAGGGCTGAGGGAGGGGAGGGGAAGTTGTGCTGCCCACCAGCAGCTGAGGCTTTGTCCAGGATGTCCAGGATGGTCCCACGGGGAATTCAGGATTCCGGGACACTCCCCCTCTGTCAGGGAGCGTTTGGATGGTATTTCTCCCTCTCTCCCCTTTCTGCCTTTTTGTTAAACTCTGTAGGGCAGATGGAAAGGTGGAGATGCAACTCCCCCTTCCAAAAAGTCTGTTGGTATTGGCTTGACTCGATGTTTTTGAGGAGAATCCACAGTCAGGGAGAGTTCCATCATTGGTTAGAGCATCTCTGTAATTTGTCTTGAAACGATTATATTTCAGGTTTCTTGCTCAAACAGCTCAGAAATGCTGGTAGGTATATTGGGAAAAAGAGACACTAAATATATAATCCATGTTCCCTCTCTGTATAACTATGAAATGCATCTTGTTCACTTTCATCTTTGTCACAGGGTGATTGACAGGTAATATCTCAGCTTGACACTTTGATATTGGTGATCAGAGTAATTTGTTTCCACCTGCATGCTAAACCCTCAAGGTTAGATACTCCTGAAGTATAAACACAGAGGATGGATTGCTGCTATCATTTCCTGGCTTAGAATCTCTACTCGTCCACTGTGAAATAGTTGATTTCTTTTCAGAGGTACTTTTGGTGCCCAATTTAACTGTACATTTCTTGGACTCTTCGATTGTAACGCGGAGTTTTTCCGAGAACAAATACACTGAGTTCATCAAAGCCTCATCCACGGGCTCCCATGCGCTTCCTGAGGTACAGCATGGAATGGGGACTGGCTTGGCAGAGGATAAATCATATTGTCAGAGTGATGAGAACAGTTTGCTTCTCGAGGAGAACATTGCTGCTCCTTTTCCGTTTTGTTGCAGCACATTATTCCTTTAGTCTTCATCTTTCTGCATTGCCAAACACACCCCATGAATCAGTTTGATTCCTGGAAAATAACGTGCAACATCCTCTTTTATTGACTGGGCTGCCATGGGCAGGGACACCTTCCACTGTCCCAGGCTGCTCCAGCCTGGCCTTGGACACTTCCAGGGATCCAGGGGCAGCCACAGCTTCTCTGGGCACCCTGTGCCAGGGCTGCCCACCCTCCCAGCCAGGAATTCCTTCCTAAAATCCACACTGAAGTCAATCCAGACTCTTGTGTGGAACTGCTCAGTGGCATCATCTGACACTGATGAACTTTCTGCGTCTCTGTAAAAGCTCCTGCTCTTTTCCTTCTTTCCATGTGTCCTGTTTTATACTGAAGTCTGCTTTTAATCAAAGTCACGGGGCTGAGATGGATCAGCTGCCACGCTGCCTGTAACCATTTCAGCAGAGTGATGCTCCCTGTGGTGCTCAGGGTTGGGGACACGCTGGGACTGTGGTGAGGGAGCCCTTGGAAGCGCTGCTGTGTGTGGCTGGGACTGCACAGAGGGCCCTGCTCCCAGCCCTGGGACACGCATCACTCATGGCCAGCTCCTCCCTTTGGCACATCTGTGATCTTCTGCTGTTAAAATTCAAAATCTCGACCTCCTCCTCGTGACTTGTCACACTGAAGGTAATTTGCACGTGTAACAATATTATTTACCTCTATATTTTTAGCAGCTTGCTGGTACTCATTCAGGTTTGAAGCCAGGGGTTCTCTGAGTTCCCCTTTGCTCTCCTGCAAGCCCCAAGCACACAGGAACGGCAGGATTCCTGCAGGTGTCCCCAGCCCTGGCAGTGCAGGACACCCAGAGGTCACAGGGGTTTGTCCCCCCATGGCCCTTTCCTTACCCTGAAGCCAAACCTTGTCTGCGCCCCCTTCCCCTCCCAGCATTTCCCTTGTGCTTTGCAAAACGCTCCAGGATCCTCCAGAGCTGAAGGCGCTATTTAAATGTAAATTATTATTTACAATATCTTATGCTTGATATAAGTTTGGGGGAAGTTTCATCTTTACACTTGTTTGCAGCAGCAAATCCTTTCATGGCTATAATTTATATGCAAAGATTTCCCCCTGTCCTATCACGCGTTTTCCAATATGTTTTGATGAAGTCTGAACAGTTCAAATTGAGCTCCAGCATTGTGCATTTTATTTATTTCATATCTCATCTGTATTAAGTTTTGTCCTGGGCTAGGGCTCGCTTTTATATCCCAGTAAGGGAGGATGTAGAGGATGTGATTATTGGAGGCCTTTGTTATTTATAAATCCTGCAGCCTGTGTGTGCTGCTCCCCTGGCCCAGTGAAATGCAGGGTTCTATTTTAATTCTCTGTGTGATCATTAACAGCGACTGCACCCAGTAAAAAATAAGAATTGCAATGGGAAGACGTGTGCATATAAATAAATGGGAGTGAGCACGTAAAAGAATGAGCGAGATAAATTGGTTCTTTTCAAATATCAAACTTATCTGCACTTTCAGGGAAGCATCCTCTGTGCTGCCTCTGCTCCAAATGGCACGTTAAAAAAAAAATTAAACATAACAATAAAAAAGAATTCATTGCTTTTAATAACATTTTCAGCCACGTGTGCTGAGGGTGGCCTTCCTTTTTTTCAAGTTTTTGTTGGTTTTGTTTTTTTTTACCCTTAGATTGCGATTTTGAAAATAGCAGGCAAGGTCATAATGCTCTTCTAGCTGAAGCAGAATAGAATGTATATAAATATTACCTCGTTTATTTATGGACTAGTTGATTTCGCTGGTTTGTATATAAATTTCCTGGTGAAAGAAACTGGTGGAGTCTGTTTTTCTTTGGGGACAACCAAACTGAGGGGATTTCACACATCCCACTGTCCCAGGCAGCTCCAACCCAGCCTTGGGCACTTCCAGGGATCCAGGGGCAGCCACAGCTTTTCTGAGTGGCTTTACCTTTGGAAATGGAAGGTGCAGGTGACTTGACACAGAGTGATTCTACAGCACTGGGCAAAATTAAATAAAATTCTTATAGCAAGGCAATAAAAACACCTTCTCTAATACAGCCTCCCGAGGCTCCAGTGTTCATAGAATAGCAGTTTCTTCAAAAAATGTAATTACTGCTCCAAAAAAATGAAACCAACAACCCCGAGTATAAAAACCCGAAGCCTAAAAGACATTCCTCTTCCATCTTAACTGTAATTTTTGCTCCTCTAACAGACAATGAACTTCAGTGCCTGTGAGCAGCCAGTCATTTCTGACAGTGCAGGATAAAATACAGTATTTATAATGTTTCTGCAAGTGTCTCTTTGATTGCATTATTCCTTTGCCTGACCTATACTTCCAGATAAAAGTATTTTGCTTAGAAACTACGTAATAAATCAAGTGTAGGAAACAGACACGTTCCTTTTCTATCAGGGACTAAATGTGAAAAATGGTTGAAAAGGAGCTGAGTGTAAATGATGGAGCCGCGTTCCCAGTTTTGGCTTTGCTGAAACAAAGTAAAGGTGATGTACAGGAGACATATCTCAGGGTCACTGCAGTCATATGTCAAGTGCTGCAATGGTCCTTTATTTGGCAAAGAGATCAAAGAAAAGCTTTTTGTTATTTTTCTCCTGCATGCTGAGGAATGGAATAGGTTTTCTCCCTTTTTTATAGTTGCTGCAACTCCAGTTTCCGTGCTCCGAGATGAGATCACCCACTCTGGGATGTGGTTACATTTCAGGAGTTAAAAAAAAAAGTCACCTAAGTACTGAGCATGATTTGACCTACCTTCCCTGTGTCAGGCTGCTGAAATTATTTTACATTTATATAAATCCCTGCTGCTTTGCACCTTCTTGGAGCTAAAAGAAATGCTGCCTTGGGAGCCAGGGGTATCACAGTGGACAACTCAGTGCATGTTGGATGTGGCACAGTAAATCTGCAAGAGGTTTTAAGCTGAAAAAGACATTTTTTTTTCCCCTTTAGAAGGTTAGAGGAAAGTAAGGAAATTAATTTTAACAGTAGAGGAACCAGAAAAATTCCTTTTGGTATTCTCTTCCTTTCTGAAAGCAAGGGGGAAAGAAAAAGAAAAGTGAAACAAGTTTTAAGTGAAATAACCACTTCCTGAAACACAAATCCCGGAGTTCTCCAGGCTGCAGGAATTCTGTTTTTCATGCCATGCGTTAGAGGGTGACATGATCCACTGTAGTTGATTTTAATGCTACAGGTAACACTTATTAAAGAAACGCTGGTGACTCCTTCCTGTGCCTGCGTGTTGTAGGTGGACACTCCTTCCCCTGGTTGGTGTGAGCCTGCAGGAGATTCATTCCTTGGGAAGGATTGAGGCTGCAGAGTCCTCAGAGCCCTGCCAGGGAAGGACAGCTGCCCCCAAACTGTGCCTGCACTGGGGCTGTGCTGGGGATTTATTTCCCCCAGCTCAGGAGAAGGGCAGCCCTTCAGATCTGTTACACACAGCTCCTATCTCACGTCTTTCTAAAAGAAAAGAGAAAAACCTGGTGGAAATTAATGAGAAGTGACAAAAGCAAAGGAAATCAGCTCCTGGTGTGGCCGAGGTCAAGCAGGAGGGATGAGCACAGCGGGTTAAAACACCAGCTCAGGAATGGAGGTGTGAGCAAATGAACCGTCTAATAAATAATTAACAATTAATTTTCTTCTCTCTTTTATCTTTACCTCTTTCCCCCCCCCCCTCTACTTTTCTACCCCGTGCTTCTGTTTTGCATTTTCCGTGTTGCCGCAATTAATTAAAACCCCAAATCAAAGCGCGGGGTTAGGAAGTTGCCGTTGTGAAATCCTGCTGGAATGGGAAGTTCTGCTTCTCCGATCCCATTAGTTCGTGCTCTGCCGAGGGCTGGAGGTGCATATTTGATGGAGCCGCTCCCGCTCCAGCCCCGCCGCTGCCGAGCGGGGGAAGCTTTGTTTTAGAAATCTCCAATGCAATGTACCTGCAGTTTTGTGTCATGTTATATTGTCATATGACAAGACATGAACCAATGTAAGCCATCGGAATGCAGCACAATGCATTGTATGAGTTACACCTTGTCAGGTTTTTTTGGCTTCAGAAAGGAGCTTTTTTCCCCAAGGTAGTAAGTGATGCTGGAAAAAAATCCCCCAGCTACCTAGGAAATGACAGGTGCCCCTATTTTCTGACTATCCAAATTAAACTTCAGCTGAATGTGTTTCCACACAGCAAAGCTGAGCGTTGCTTTACTTTTTGCCACTTCCCAGTTTTCGTCAGTGGTCTGTTAATGTGATTAACTGTTTGCCCCAGGCAGTCGAGGCTGGGCTTTGTCCTGCTGGACAACTGAGGAGCTCAGCAAAGGCTCAGGAGGGATGGGAGCTGAGCCCTGTGCCCTGCCCAGGGACAGGAGCTGTGCGGGCACTGAGCTGAGGAGATGAGAGCAGGGATCACCTCTGCTGGCTTAGCACAACTGCAACAGCACACGCTCCTTTGGGGGGTTCAGGTGGACAGGTGAATAGTTGTACAGGTGTAAAGGTGTGTAGTTGTACAAGTGTACAGTTGTACAGATGTTCAGGGGTACAGGTGTTCAGATGTACAGGCATACAAATGTAGAGGTGTTCAGTTGTACAGGTGTTCAGTGGTACAGTTGTACAGGTGTAATGGGGTACAGGTGTTCAGGGATACAGTTGTACGAGTGTACAGGTGTTCAGTTGTACATGTGTTCAGGGATACTGGTGTTCGGGGGTACAGTTGTACGAGTGTACAGGTGTTCAGTTGTACAGACATTGGGGTGCACAGGGCACCTTCCCATGGCAGAGACCAGTGCAACGTGTTCCATTTTATGAGGAACTGTGGATAAGAACAATAAGTGTTCACTTCACGTATTTCCTGAACTCGGTGCCAGCTCACCCTGCTCCTGTCCTGACTAAAGCCTTGGACAGCAGATCCTGACAAGGAATTCTGTATTGCCCAGAAATTCAATTTACAGCAGCACCATGTGCAGGCACTTCAGATAACTCTGCATGTGGCATTAACACTCCTGGGGAGGGAGGAGTGTTCTAAACCAAATTTTATCTGTTGCTTCAACCAGTCAGGGAGAAAAATATTACCCTCAGGTTCAAAAGTTTCCTCCACTTCATGCTGTCACCATTACAGCACAGTCAGGGGGACTTTTGTAACCCCTAAATGTCCCACTGTTGCCCCCAAACCCACATTTTCTCTGCTGTGTATGTCGGGGTGTCCAAGCACTGGGGCAGAGCCAGTGGGATGACCTCAAGGTTCCACAAAAACCTTTAAAAAGTTAACTCAGAGACCCTGCACATCCACTGTCTTCTCTCACTTCATTTTCAGAGGTAGCAAAAGCACAAGAGGTATGTTGTATGTTGTTATACCAAATCATTTCCTTCCCGAGGGAATTTTCCCCCTGGGCAGCAGCAGTTCCATGTTGTGTTACCAATTAAACCTTATTCTTTCCTAGGTCAAGATCTTACACAGGGTGCAAGTAGAGCAGATAACCTGGTGTGTCTCACAGTGAATAATATCAACAATTACATCATTCTTTTTCCCAGCACACATTTTGTCAGACTGGAAGTAGAACCAGCACCATTTCATTAGCTGTGAGATTCAGAATTTCGTTCTTTTCCGCTGGTAAAAGTGAAAACTCAACAAATTCACTGAGAGCATTTGGGCTCCCTGATGTGCACATGGACTAAATGCCATGTTCAGCCATTCCTGGGACACCTGCAGGGATGGGCACTCCAACCCTCCCTGGGCAGCCCCTGCCAAGGCCTCACCACCCTTTCCAGGGAGAAATGATGTCCAATTTTCCTGATGTCCAACCTGAGCCTCCCCTGGTGAACCTTCAGGCTGTTCCCTCTCCTCCTGTCCCTTGTTCCCTGGGAGAAGAGCCCGACCCCCCCCAGCTCCCCCGTCCTGTCAGGGAATGGAGAGAATTCCAGGTGCCCCCTGAGCCTCCTTTTCTCCAGGCTGAGCCCCCCCAGCTCCCTCAGCCCCTTCCCAGCCCCTCCCTCCAGCCCCTCAGTGTCCTCATCCTGGTTTGATCAGAACTGGACACAGCCCTGGGGGTGTGACCCCACCAGTGCCAGCACAGGGGGAAAATCTCCAGTATTTATCAAAAAGCAGCAGGAAAAACAGCAGGACAAGCAGACCATGGATCCTCTGCCAGGGTGCAGTGCCCTGGGAGGTGCCCACACGTGGGGCAGAGCCAACCTGTGCCTGTTCAGTAAATCCCTGTTCATTCCATGCCCCGGGAATTCGGTGCCTCTCCAACTCTCCCCTGGCAAACGCAATTTTAAACCAGAGCAGAACAAAGAAAAAAAAATGTGTCCCTGATATAATTGTGCCTCCCGCAACTTAAATTCTAGACACTGAGTTTCATCTCTTACTTAAATGTATCTGTGTATTTTAATAGGAACATTCAGCTATGCTTTTATTAATGCAAAAACATTAAAGCACCATCCCTGAATACTAAAGCCTTAAAGGGCCGTTTCAAACAGAACCTGTCATAAAATGTGCTCTCAAGCGTGTCCCCTTTAAGAGATTCAAGAATTAAATGTTCCCGTATGTGAATTTTATTTTGTACAGCACATTTGCTTTATGGCCACAATTAAGTTCGATGTGCCGATAACAATGTCTGCTTTCCATTTTAAATCGCACATTTCAGACACTCTGCATTGTTTTATTATCTAATCCACATGCTTTTAATTGCAATTATGGTCCCTTATGAGTCCCCTGGGAGGGTATGATTGCAATTAAAAATGTAATTTAAATGTTAATTAATTACATTCATTTTCTAAACTGGGGAAATTTCATTTATTATTTTCATGTGTTGTGCACTTATCCTAAATGCGTTACCTTCTAAATGTTTTTTTTTTGTTGTTTTCAAATTAAGTGTTATGTTTATAAAACGGGGTGTTTAATACCCTTTAAAATTTTGTTGGGATGTTTATACAAATTATTACTTTAAATTAATTGTTTCCAAGCTATATGCACAATTTATATGTGTCATGCAAGCCAGAATGGAGTCGGGTTTGATCTTATGCTGAAATTATGTTAATGTGAGAACCAAAAAAAGTTGCTCAGCAGCACAGCCTGTTAATGTGTGTGCTGTCAGACACCTTTTGTTGGCCTGGAGATGATTTATTGGGGGTGATGCTCGGTGCCTTTGCTGATTTTTCTTTCTGGTGATTCACTGATTCCCAACCAGCTCCAGGGCTGGGGTCTGGCATCGGGGTTTGCAACAAGTGTAAGAGGCAGCAGGCAGGGGAAAAGAGCAGAAAATCAGGAATCTGGGTTCTTAGAATTGCTAATTTATTAAAAAAAATATTAACCTGCAGTCATAGTGGCCAGAACAATCATCTTTTACATGTGAAACTGAGATTTGTAGAGACTCTCGTGGCCTTAAGAGCCAAGGGTTAATGAAAAATGGTCAGATACCTTCTGAATACCTGAGCCCCTGCAGCAGCCTGAAGTCTGTCCAGAACCACTCCTAGTCCAGGATTTGGGATAAGGAAACTCCCTGAAATCTTCCCTTTGCTGTCTGTCCTCTGTCACATCAGTGCGGGGCTGGAAAACACGGCACGAGTCAGTCCAAGCACAAACCAAGTCAGGTAACAATGGTTTTGAGTCACTGGCTTCTATAATTAAAAACTGATTAAAGATATCCTGATCCATCCTTTTATCTTTACAAAATATATTCTCATTATAAATTTGTGGTCAGTTCATTAGGATAGGAAAAAAAAAAGAAGAAATAGAAACTGTAATTTATTTTCTCAGAGAGCGTCACAGAACAAACCAATTAAGTCGGGAGAATTTGGAATGATGATGTTGTGATAGACCTGCAGCTCCTCTCAGGAGTGAGATGGAGCCAAAGGATACAGCTGAAAGGGTTTTATTTTCAACTACTGCTGTACAGACACCCCTGTGGAAGGGTTCAAGTGCTAAAAAAACCCAGACAAACTAAACTGAAAAATATCTATTTTTCATTGAGGCCAGGCTGTCCACGCAGCCTTTTGAACTGATTTAACTAATTGCTCAAAAATTAGAAATAAAAAGGCGGTTGGGGTGAGGATTTCTTCGGGAGGAATTCCCGGGGAGCAGCTCCGTGCCCAGGGACAGCAGGACCCGGCCCTGGGAGGTTTTATTGAGGAGTTTCCAGCCAGGGGCTCACAGGAATGTCACCCAGAGCTGGAGCCGCTCTCGGTCCCTGCAGTGCTCGCAGTGTCCCCTCGCCACTTCCATCTGGGCTCCCCTGCTCCTGCCGTCTGTGCCCCTCGCCTTCCCTTCGCCGTCTTTGCTCCTCTCAGTGGGAATCGCGGGGAAGGCGCTGGAGGCGGCTCCGCGCTCCAGCTTTTATGAGCTCAGCCGTGGCATCAAACCAGCAAAGGAGAGGGGAGAGAAGAGCCAGAGCTTTGCAGCCAAAAGAAATGGATCAGACTGCTTTTTCATTTGTGCCATTGATGAGGAGAAAAAGATTAATTAATTCGTAACTAGTGGAGAAATCCTGGGTCTGTTTTGGGTGGATGAGCCTCTTCGTACAGAATTTTTTTCCCATTTTGTCACCCCCATCACACGTAGTCCTGGAGTGATAAAATCCTCCAAGGTTTTTCTTTTCATTGATCCTTGAATGCCCCAAAAGCTCTGCCCTCCCAGTAATCCCAGTGACACCAAGTGCTGCAGGACCCCACAGATTCTTCCCATGTGGCACTGCCCCACTTCAGCCAAACTTCACCTCTGCTCTGGTGGTTATAGAGGCACTGCTCTGGAAGGTCCTGCATCCATTTGGATGTTGCAGTTCATTTGGTGATGAGAAGATCAAAACAATTACCTGACTCCTGATAACCCTCATTGACTATCTATTGAAAAAAATCAGACCCTAAATAAATGACTATTGTACTTTTAAAGCCATGCATGACATGTCCTACTTACTGGGTGACCTAGATAATTTCCATAAATTAACCTCTTTTACCTTCCATTTCCTCTGCCATCCTGCTGTTCCCTTCCCACAACTGCTCCATCACTCCAGAACTCAGCCAGTGGATGGAGAAGACAGTGATGCTGCGCTGAGTCTCAAAGTGACATTAAGAACTTACCTGCCTAAGTGTTCATTTGCATCTTGCTCACTAGACTTGTCATATAGCTGGGGAGATAATATATTATGAGATGTGTACTGAATTAGCTGTCAATTGTAGTGAAGCTCTCCCTTAACTATGTGAGGAGAAAGCTCTTGAATGAGCCTCAATCTTGCCTTTCTTTTTTTTTTTTTTCAGCTGAGATGTTTCATTTTAGTCACCCAAGCCCAGCCAATTTTATTAAGTCTGCTGTCAGCTGTGACCCCTGCTGAGGACTGGCAGGGCTCAGATAGTTCTGCTGCCTGATGTCATTTGTGGCAGCTACAGATCCCACTCCTGCTCAGGGCTCTGTTCCTGCCGTGGTCGTGAATCCAGGGAAAACCAAAGGCTCGGGGTAAAAAGGCACGTTCCAACCTCAGTGTTCCGTGCTGCTTGAAGCACCGAGGGGGGGTGTGAGAGGGGGGATGGATTTCCTTGGGGAAGCTCTGGGAGGTGTGTGCTGTGCTCTGGGAGCAGCTGGGAGGAGGGAGGAAAGCTCAGGGTGTTGGGGAAGCTGAGCTGGAATCTCAGCACCGGCCTCGGGGGGTCAAAGTTTCTCCCACCCTGAGGTGGTGTCCCCAGTGACCAGCTTGTCTTGGGAATTCCTGTGCTGTGCTTGACAAGCAAAGAGAGCCAGGCTTGTCTTCCCCCTGCCCCTGGGTGGGAGGTGCAGAGCCCCAGAATGAACCCACAGCCTGGCCAGTGTGGCAGACTGGTTTTCCAGGGGATGTCTCCTGGAGACTTGTGTTGGACCTGGTGCACCATGTGCCACATGGGATGTGCTCACACCCCTCGAAGAAGGCTAATGGGAAAAGAGAGAGGAGAGACCTAAAACACAGAAAATCCAATTGTGGCTGCCTGAGATCACAGCAGATTATAGTCTTTACATGCCAAAGAAAGTTTAAATCCTGCAAGAGTGATACTTTATCGTCAAGGTAACCAGAATAGGTTCACCAACAATTTACGTGGCTCTTAAATCTATTTACATGCTTGTTTACTTGGCTTTTCTCTAAAGAAAAAAGTAGTTACCTTAGCAACTGCCTCCTCTCAGGGTGCTGTGGAGGATCCTCTGCAAGGAGCTCCCAGACTGAACCCTCAGCACATCTGCCCTTCCCAGCGGGCTGGGCATGGCCTGTGCCATGGTTAAACACAACATCTGAGTCCTGGGCTGGCGGGATGTGGGTAATCCTGGGTGAGCAGTCATCAGGCTCTGTGTGGAAATGATAAGGATTTGCTGCCTGTGTGCCCTGATCTGTTTCTGGAGTTTTGTCCTTCATCACCAGCTCAGCTCAGCAGCACGTGCAGGGCAGCAGGGGCAAATGAGGTGCCAGTCAGGCTTTTCCCTTCCTTGCTTCTCTTTCCACAGAAGACTTTTATCCTGAACTGCTGCCTGGGCAAACTCCCAAAAGTTGAGCAAACTCAGTCACCACTCAGGCTGTGTTTGTGCCTTTGTTTTACCAGAGCTGCCTCACCAAATACCCTCATTTTATTTGCTTTCCTCGCTTGTTTTATTTTAATTTGATAACTGCACAGAGACTTGGGTCTGACTGCAAGGAAACTCTTACTCTAGGAAATAATTCAATTTCCTTGGATTATCAGGGCCAGATTTTTTTAGGATAGTTGCACGTGTTGAGCTGAAATCCTCGTAGGATTTTCAAAGCAACCTCAGCAGATTAAAGACTTGATTCTTTTTTAGCCTGTTTGAACACTTGTAAAATTGCTGTTAAGACTCCACCTGCTCTTCAACCGTCCCACATTCCTCTGAAGACTCAGCCCTTTTTTATATCTACGTTCCCCCAACTACCTGTGTCCCATTTCTCAACTCCATTTCACCCCTTTCCAAAATCCCCTCAGGAGTGCTGGAGCTGTGGGAAGAGGGGGCTGACCCAGAGTCCCCTCCACACACAAATACCGATGACACTCAGGAGCTGAATGGAGAATTCCTGAAAATTCTCTGTCTCCTCCACTTTTTGGGGTTGAGGGATTATTCTGTACTGGCCCAGTCAGTCCAGCAGTGCTAAAATCAATATTAAACTTGGCTTGTCACTGTCACTTGTCCTTCCTCCTGCTGGGAGCACATTCCCAGCCCTCGGAGAGCTCAGATTCCATAGTCCAGGATCTGGCACTGGCATCTGGTGCCTTTCCACGAGGAAACACCCGGAGCTGAGGGGACATGTGCGGAGCATCCTGTGCCTCCTACCCTCCCTGTCATGTTCTTCAGCCAAGGCAACTCACTCAGCGAAGCAGAAAGGAGCCTGATCCCAGCACAGGCTGGAATATTTCGGGAAGGATCCCCGCAGAATAAACCAGCCACCAGCACTGCAGGCACGACTCAAACGCTGCAGACAGGCACATTTTTTTTCCACTGAAATGATGTAGCAGGTTCTCTCCTGCTGCCTCCAGAGCAGCAGTGGGTGTGTTTAGTTATTTACACACTAATGACAACCAATAATAAATACCACTTCCCACCCAAAAACTTCAAAGGCTTTGCCAAGTGTTTAAAAACTGACTCCCGCTCGTCAGGCAAAGTTGCTTTTGACCCTCATTTCCCCCTGTTTTAATTGTTTTCTCTGTCAGCCGTGATCATTCTCCAGGGAAGTTTCTTCCATTCCTTCTGCTGCTTTTGGAATGAATGCCCTGCAAGGGGAAGTGCCCCTTCCACTGGAGATGTGCACAAAGGTTTAACCCACTTTCTCTGCATTGCAAAGGTTGGAAACCTTTGATATTCCCGTGATGATCTCAAGCCCATGAGTAACCAAACCTCTCCCTCAAACGTGTATTTCCTTGTGATCATTCCTTTCACTGAGGCCAGAAAGGAAGCCCAGGGATGGGTTTATGTCTCAAAAAGAGGTTAAAAGTCATTCTGTTCTTTCAAGTGTTGTCAAGAATTCTGGGGACAAGTCGTTCTCCCCTTCCTTGGTCCCTTCTTTAATCCTTTCTTGGTTGTACAGTCTGGAGATCACTTCTGTGTGACTTCACCAGTCCCCCTCAGCTCATCACCCCTCGCTTTTTCCTGGCCAAACAGCGTGGAAGGGAAAGAGTGAGCAGAGCTCCAAACAATGGCTCAGGAGACAAAGCTTCTGTTGCCAGCTGTTCCAGGGCCCTGAATGACCTTCTCCAAGACATTTGGCTTGGCTCTGCCTCCCTTTCCCCATCTGTAAGGGGGATATGAACATTTGCAGAGCATTTTGGGTTGTGGTTAGTTCTTCACAAAGTCTCTGAAATGTGGGGAACGCTTTAAGATGCTATAAAAGTACAAAGTATTATTATTAAACTCAGGAGGAGGAAGTAAGTGGCCCACAAGGTGCTTCCTCCATCAGCCCTTCAGAGGAAGGTCCTTATCTTTATGACCTAAACACTGAATTTTCATTCTGGTTAAATGGGTGTATTTTAAATAAAGCTCTTCTGGAGGAAACCCCTTGAAATGAATGGAGCTGATGGGATTTTAAGCATCTCAGTGTAGAGCAGAAAGCAGAGTTACTTTGCAAAGGCTCTGCCAAAATCACTTGCAATCAGCCCTTTCCTCTCACCCCCCAATGAACACAGGGTGACTGCAATACTTGACAACACTTGCACACCCTGGGAAAAGCAAAAAAAAAAAATTTAAAAAAAGAAAGAGAATGTCATGGACAAATGAATGTTGACAGTGGCCATACCAAACAATTCAAGAAAAAATTGCAGTTTTATACGTTTTCCTGCTGCCTTTGTCAATACTTTAAAGATGGTTCTTATTTCAGAGCAGGTATTGATTGTGGATAGGTTGGGCCCCCGCTGCCATTTGTCATCTGTGATATTACGGCGTGTTATCGTTTAAAGCTGTAATGGGAGAGGTGGCTGAGCTCAGGGCAGGCTGGTTGTCTGGAGCTTTGATAAATGGCTGGATGGTCTTCGTTTCTGCAGCAGTGAGCAGTTGGCTGCTATTTGCTTTACCTTTTATCCAAGAATAACTGTGTGATGGGTTCTGGAAGCGAACAGGATCATTTTGTCAGATGTGGTTCAGGGCGAGCCGGGTGGTCCGAGCAGAGCAGCTGAGGGATTTTTAACACCCGACAGGATGTGAGCAAAGGCCCTGTGTAAATCTGGAACAATTCTGGCTCCACATGGCTGCCTTGGTGGAGAAGTTCTCAGCGTTGTTTTTTAAGGTGAGAGGACAGGAAATGCTGGGGGCTGGGGAGGGGTGATGCTCTTAAAAACACTTGTGGTCATATGGAAGGGTCTTGCCAGAGAGATCAGAAGACAAGAGGTGGATTAGATTTCTTTGATGAACTAACAAAGTTGCAAATTTTTTGCAGATCTAAATAAAGGGTCTGCTCTTCAGATGCAGTGAAAGGCCTCACCCCAGCCCCCCAAAACCAGGCAACAGTTTCGTGTCTTGATTCCTTGGAGTCAGGCAAGTTCAGTCCATAATTTGAGTTTAGTGCAACACCAGGGTCTGTGCTGAGCCAAGGTTTATCAGCAAATGTGTGTGTGGGAACCAGTAACGCCCTGAAATCTCCCTGTTTTGACAGCTCAGCTGCAATAACTCCAGGCTCATCCACGGCACATTTGGAGCTCTCCTCCATTTCTTCTCAATCAGCAGCAAGGTGTCTCCATAGGTTGGCTCTGGAGCCTTCAGGTGCCTTCCCTTCAATAACCTGATAATCCAGGAGTGGGTTCTCACTGCTCCTGCCTCCAGGAGGCTGAAATTGGAGCTCTTAATCCCCCCGCTGAAGCTGAATCGCTCGGACAAGTAGCAGCAGATTGATTCCACCAGTTCTTTCACAGAAATCACAAAAGGCAGTTCAGCCCCCAGAGCAGCTCTGGCTTCAGTGCAGCTCACGGCACCACGGCAAGGCAGCTCTGCTTTTGTGTCTGCAGGAGGAATGAACTTACCTTTTCTGGTGTGGAAATAGAAAAAACCCACAAAGGTTAAAGTCAGTTCTGCAGCTCTTAGTCCTGCAGGTAACACAGGTTCACCAAGTCCTTGTTTTTTGTGAGGTTTCTGTGAGCCCCCAGCTTGTGATAAGCCACAGATTCAGCAGAAGATGTTGATGCCACACAAATGTGCATTTGTAGGACTGACAGGATAACAAGGACAACAAGCAAATGGAAAAGAAACCAGTAGGATGTCAAACCTATGCAGAAAATACCGGCTTCATGTACAGTAGGAACCACCCTGAAATCCCTCCCTGGTGCTTCAGGCAAATCCTGGCTCAGTTTGGGAAGGTTTAGTCAATCCTTGAGCTTCTCTTTACTTGTGCCTGGAGAAGCATTTGCAGGAGGAGGATTTGTGAGTGCACAAAGCAGCCCAACAAACGGGCTGTGCTCGTCAGCTGTCAGCACAGCATCACCTCAGGGGACCTGGCTCCTGTTTTCCAGCCCACGCTGAGGAGCAGGTAATGGCACTGGTGGTGTTTTGTGTAACACCTCACACCTCCTGGTGGCTTTCCTGTGCTCGAAAGGTCACTTTGCCTTCTTTGCAAAGAACAGGCCAGCCAAAACATCCCTGCTCAAAAAAACCTGTGCCTCCCTGGGCCCCAAAGATGGCTGAATTTCAATGAGGCTTTATTCTTCAAAATGAAAGGTGCTGTCTAAGAGTAAAATATTGTTCTATTAAATTCAGCCCGTGGCAGATCCACTACTGAGGGCTATTGAGGCAAATAAGAGCAGGGTGATGGCAGCGCGTGGCCATAAAGTTGCAATATTCAAAAATGTAGAAAAAGCAGGTTGTCAGATTTCAATAAAGCAGTGGAAATGAATAGATACATCTCCGGGCTGGTTGCTTCCTAGTGGGATGGAATTTGAATAATAATATCACACTTGAACCAACATCAGGCTGGATTAATGGCTGGCAGAGGCTGAGCTCTGGCGTGGTGGGGCTGAGGCAGCAGCACCACTGGAGGTGTTGCTAATGACACAAGGAAGGCTCCCCCTTGTTTGCACACAGAATGGCAAGAGCAGGCCAGGAGGAAACGGGAATTATGGCTTTAAGCTGCGATTTTCAACAAAGAAATCCTCGCCGTTCCAAAGTGTCTAGGCCTTTAAAAATAAAAGATGTGCAGTATTTACAATGCTCTTCAGTATTCATGAGGCTTTGCTGCTGGTTGTAAGGCGAGATGAAAACAATACTCAGTAGATTTTCATAAGTGACACGCAACTGGAAGATTGATAGATGATGTGGATTTAATGTATGTGGAGTTCAGCGCCAACATAAAAGCTGTGATGTACCCAAACACGGGGTTTATTAAATCCCTGTTTCCTTAAATGATCATCCAAAGCCTTTCACCACTTTCTTCTATCACAAAATAAAGGGAAGAAGGTAGGAAGAAAGAGGTGGAAAAAAAACCCCAACCGAGGGATTCCCTTTAGTTTTGGTAGAGAATTACAATATTGGAACTGAAAGAGACAAATATTTAGACACTCTCTCTGCACTGAGATTAATGGGAGAGTCAGAAATACATGGAATCCACTTAAATTGATGTGATTTAGTTATGAATGGTTAAACATGAGTATTCTCTGTCAAATCCCAAAACCTATTGTATTAACTCCTTCCTCTCCCCAACTCTCCTGTGGAGCCTCCCAAATTATATAAATATAATATAATATAATAGAAATAATATATATTGGTGTTGTGTTTGGCCCTTGGTGGGAACCATCCAGTTTTGTAACCCAGAGGAAGAATTTAAACCAAAGATTGAGGGAGAGGAGGCAGAACTAGGAGAGAAGAAGTCAGTGCTTCTCCTCTTGGATTTATAAACAATTTAAAATAAGTGCCTGTGTTCTCTCCCTTTTAACTGCTGGTAAATATCTGAGGAAGTTGTTTGTAATAGGAATGTTTATGGGAAAAATAAACTTCAGCCAATATTTATGGAAAACAATTTGCAGATCCAATCAATCCGATATGACAACACATTTCCTTCAGAAATGTTAAACCAAGCTCTGTATTCCAGCAGGAACTCCTGTGCGCCCAAGGGAACCTGCACCAAAGTCCAGAAAAAGGCCAAGCAAAGGGAAATAATACAGCAAATAAATAAAGGGAGTTTATAATGATTTCTGTGCCTTCCAAAATATGCCCAGTTGTGCCTCCCCAGCTGCTCATGGAGTTGTTCCTCTGACAGAAGCTGCTTTCCTTAAGCAACAAAAACCTGCTTAGTGCTGCTTGTCCTCTTTTGTTTTGTGTTTATAATTGAGTTTTGCCATGTGTGAAATCCCAATATTTTCTTTAAAGCGGGAGGATTAAATGCCTGACAAATGGAAAACATTTGGGAAAGGCACAAGGCTTGGAAAAGTTGGGAGTTCATTCACCGCTGTTCCCACTCACGTGGGCGCATGAACTTGTCACATCTGTGACTTTCTTTTTAAAGAACTAAGCTCAGAACATGAATATCTGCACCTTCTCTCTTCTCTTCATTTACTCCTCCTTTTACTGCTTCCATTCAGTCTCTTGGAAACTGGTAGTTGGGTTTTTTTCCCCGTTTCTTGTGCAATATTTAATGTATCCCTGCAGTGCCCTGTGCCAGTCTGAGGTAAAGGTGTTCATTCTGCTTTGGGGAGTAAATCATGGAAGTGCAGGTTGTGCATCCCTGGGCGTGAGGGGCACCTGAGGTTCATCTCTTCCTCAGGGAATTCGGGCTTTCTTCTCATCTCTTCCATAAATATGGAAACCTTGTGTGGAGGGACTTCCCCGCCAGCTGCAGCACCTTTCTGTCACAGACATGTCACAATATACAAACGCGTGCCCCTCTCATGAACTCACCATCCCCGTATTTCCCTGGGCCTCACTCCTCCCTGAGGCAGAGACAGCACCAGCCCTTCCTTTGTTCTGCCTCCCAGGACTTTTTCCTGTGCCCAGCACAGCCAGTGCCCAGCACAAGGCTCTCACCCGGCCTGGGCTCTAACGAGGAGAAAACAAAATTAAGAACAGGCACAAACCCAACCTTGTGACGGGTGTTTATTGGGTTTATTTCCAGTGCACATCCCAGTGCTTTTCCCAGGGAAGGAACCTCTCCTGGACGTGGTTTGAACTCGTATTTGTGATTGCCATGAGCCCTCCCGAGCCGTGCGCTGCCTCCACTGAGGTGACGCCTCGGAGTTCGCTTTTTTAATTAAGGCTCTGTATTGTAACTAGTCAATGTACATTATTGGGAGAATGAATGTCAATGCCAGTGCTTTTTCTTTCTCTCCTTTATCTTTGTCAATGATTCAAAGACATGATTTATGGTTAGTCTCCGTCTTTCAGGATCATCCATCAAGCGCTGGTTTCACTACAGGGCTCCAAGTTGTAAATCATGCAGAAAGGCTGTCACTCATCTCCTTTAACCCTTGAAACACAGGCACTTCCTCTCAGAGCTGCAAGAAATAGAGAAATAGCAATAAAGTGGCCATAAAATTGATGAACTTTTAGACTAATCTATACAATTAATTGTTCCTTGTAATGCAATAATTATTATGAGGGACAAGTGAAAACCAGGGCGTGACTCCACCCTCCGAGTTCACTCGGGGAACCTGAAGGGCTTCAGGGCTCCATAAAACGTGTCACTTTTTTGTTTTGCCTTTTGAGCTCCTCTCAGATATTTTCATGTCCATTACAGACGTGAAGAGCTGAGCTTCCCTTTAGAATCAATCACAGGCTACTCCTGCCCATGACCTTGCAGTGACTAAAGCAGGAGTGCAAAAGCCCATTAGCAGCTGCTATTTTCAGCTCTGTAAATTAACAGTTCCTTTTCTTCTCTCTCCTTTTCCCCACTCCACCCCTCCCTTTTTATCTTCTTTTTTTTTCCCCCCCCATTCTTCCTTTTTTTGGACAGGAAGACAGGGAAAAAATGAAATGTGTAAGTGGCATGGGAGCCTCCACACTTAGCCTTGTCTCTCAGGCTTGAGGGCTGGTGACAGCCTTGGCCAAGTGGCTGATTGCTGCTGTGAGCTGTCCCCTGCCAGCCCAGCCACTGCTCCCGGGTCACATTAAAGCTCCAACTCCCAGACAAAGCCTCCACCTGCTCCCCCAGCACAGCCAGGGAGACTGGCAGGAAATAATGAGGTGCCTTTCTTTTTTTATCCTGCTGCTTTATTTATTTATTTTTTTTTTATTTTGGCTCAAAGTGTCGGAACTTGGTAATGGAGGGTTATTAATGAAAAATATACATTTGGGGTCTATTTGTTTCGATTCTGCAGTGACTTGATGGCAATTTTATCCCTGAATTATGTATGGCTCTGTTTTGCCTAGGCAAGCTGATACAAACAACAAATATAGTTAGGAAAAGATATATCAGTAAATAAACTGAAAGGTTGTAAAATATGAATGTTTATCATCCAGACGGTGCCGCTTCTCTTCTTTTTTACATGAACTCTACTCGAGATGGTATTTAGGAGCTTGGGACTTCTCCTATTCCAGCAATCTCTGCAGCTTGTCACAGAAACAAATGACACCAGAGGGAACCTTGTCTTACACTGTGTTCTTTTGCATGAACCTCCGTCTTCTTAAGGTGCTCATAATTTAAATTTATACATTGATTTATTGGAAGATAAGATTCTACCCCCCTTCCCTTGCTCCTTTTAGCCCAGGCTCCTTTCCCTTTCCATGGCACCATTGGGCAGCTGTTCACCCGCCTCCAGGGGGGCAGGAAGGGGGATGGATCCCATCCCATCCATCCCATCCATCCCATCAATCCCATCCCATCCCATCCATCCCATCCATCCCATCAATCCCATCCCATCCCACCCATCCCATCAATCCCATCCCATCCCATCCATCCCATCCATCCCATCAATCCCATCCCATCCCATCAATCCCATCCCATTCCCTGTGGGCCCTTTCCTGCATCTTACAGAGCCTTGGGTTGGGAGCTGAAAGTAACTTCAGGGGGAGCAAAGGATAATTCAGTTGTTGATGGGCTTAAGAGAAACTTTCAATCCTCCATCTAAGACATTAATGTTATTTTTTAGAATATCGTCCATTCCAGGCATCATGATAAATTAGCACTTGTTTTATTCTGGACTAAAGTCTCATCCCACAGGGATCTCCAAGAATTTCTGCTGCTAAAATAAAACTATAATTTTAGCATCTCTCTGCAGTCTTAATTAAGACAGTTCTGATATAAAGCTGTGGTGTCTAATTACCAGGAAGCTGTCAGAAAGTAACTTTCGAAAAACCAGTGTCAGAAAAGAGTTGGGAAGGTTGGAAATATTTCTTGAATTGCCAATTGATGGTGCTGGTAGATTTTTTTTTAATGTCTGGCAGATTACTTTACTCCTGATCCCTGTCCCAATATTCCACCTCACGAGGGAAATGCTGGTCCAGCTCCTTCCCCAAACAGTTGTTTTTTGTCCACATGACATTTGACAGGTGGGTTTGACCAAATCAGGGAGTGTTTCCTATATTCACAAGGTACTTGAAGTGTTTGATCTCAGCGTCCTCCACATCCCAAAGCCAAATTGTGGCACAAATGTCCATTTTTTACCTTCAAAAGCAGGAGAAACTCTGTAAAACTCAGTCCTGGATTGTTCCTGCTGTGGATGTGCCACAAAAAGACTCGGATTTAAGACAAATTCTGTTGTTTGGTTTGCCAAGAGGAGCCTGTGGAGCTCAGCTGGGCGAGGGCAGGATGGAGCCCAGGGGGTTGGGCTTTGTCACCAGCCTCTGCTGCAGCTGAACATCCCTGTTCCCACATTTGCATAAAGTAAAAAACAAACCAAAAACCCCAAAGCAGAGGTAATACGATGAATGCTGACAGGTACATTTGCTCCAACTGATTAAACACTTTTGCCATCCTCAGGATTTCCTTTCCCCTTGCAGAGAGAGGGAGTGACTTTGTGGCTGACATTAAACACTTGTATGTACTTGTAGCTGCAGAATGTGATCCCCAGAGTTTGTTTACTCGATCTGTATTTCCAATCAGTGCAGAAGCTTTACTAAAGCAGTTCATTACTGATTTATTTATGATGTATTTAGATAGCAAATATGGTTCTGTCAGCAGTTGCTGGCTAAACAGTGTTGACAGACATTAATAGCATATGGTATAGGAATGGAATTATGATCTTTAAGAGTCTTTGTGTCCCAACATACATTTACAGTTTGCATTTTGCTTAGGTAGAGAGAGGCAGAGAAGTTCCCAACGAGGAAACAGGGTTTCTTTTTCTTTTTGTAACCTTTGGGGTTTGGTGGTGGTGACATTAAAATCTTCTGTGCCTGTTTAGCTGTTCAATTTAATGGAAGACAAATTCTCCCAATGGTTTAATTTATTCTCACAAACTGAAATCACTGCGTTCTCACCATGGGAAATGGCCTTAATTTTCCCAGCCTTCAGTAGGCATCAAGCATATAATTCATTTCTCCCCCCACCTCAATATTTTCCTCATTAGAAAACAAAGTTTTTGATATTTAAACGCTCCATGGTTTAAGTTGGGGAACAGCTCTCAGCCCTGGAAAGTGCATTTGCAGACACCACTGCTCCTCTGACAGCTGGAGGTGGAACAGCAAAACACTTGAATTTGTGACCTTTAATTGTCTGCTTCCTCTCACCCCAGCGTTTTTAGCAGTGTCAAAGAGAAAAATTTAAAAAAAAAACCGAACCAAAAATGGGGCTGCTCGTGGAGGAAGGAGGGACAGGTTGTGGTGAAACTTTGGGGCACATTCAGAATAAATTGTGTTGGTAAAGGACTTGGGAGGAAGATGAATTTACATGAGAGGTTGTCTGAGGACAAATAAGTTGGGAAATATATGGGAAATCATCTTATCTTTTTTTTTTTTTAGATTAATGAGGAGGTGGAGTGGGAGTACACTGTTTAATTGCCAAAGGCATGGGCAACAATTTGCTTCCCATAAAATGGAGTTAATCCCACCCCAAATTTTTTCTGGAATTAATGGTTGGACTTGAACTTCAAGGTCTTTTCCAACGTGAATGATCCTGTGATTCTGTGAGATAAACCCATCAGACAAAAAAGAACCAACACTACCAACAAGCACAGAGAGAGACAGGAAAAATAAAACATTGAGCCAATTCTTCCTCTCCCTAAATCCATTTGCTTCAAAGAGAATTACACCAGTGAGACATTCAGCCTCTTGTACCTGGAAAATTTAATATACCATTAAAATCTGAATATTAGAAATGAAACCAGGTATGGGCAAAGCACAGTTCAGTTTGAAGTCAGGCTCATCCTCTCAGTGGATGAAGCTTGAGAGAGCCCAAGGACTGACCCTGACACTGCTGCTGGTTTTAATTTCAGTGAGTGTTTAAAGACTTGTTTGCAAGGGGCAGATCCTAAAGCACAGCGAGTTTTTCAATAATAAATTAAAAGCACTTTCAGCCTTTCTGATTCTCCTTATTTTAAACATTTCTTTCTTTGTGCAACACATTTCCAGCCTGTACACAGGAGCTGAGTGCACAGCAGTGAACTGGCTGAAAAATCCCCAAATTCAGCTCCAGACCAGTCAAATTCCTGCTGTGCACTGGTGGATATGAACAGGAATTAAACTGGTGATTGTTCAAGGCAAACCTTGTGCAGGTTCAGCTGGATCTGTGACACGCTTTGCCTTCATTTAAATTTTGCCATAGATGGAGAAACGCATTAAAAATTCATTTGTTAAGGTGTTATTGGTGGTAGAAAGAGAATCAGGCAGCAAGGCTTTAAAAGGGAGGTATTGTTTGGGTTTGTGTCTGGTGGATAAACTGCAAGTGTTTAGACAGTGTGGAATGAAGTGCTGTTGGCCTCTGTCTCTAATAAATGCTTCAATTTTATAGCTCTGAATCAACTTTCCCCATAAAATCCCAAAGGACTTTCTTCACTTAGCAAATCAAGCAGGACTTGGTGTCCCCAGCCAGAGGATCCTCGTGGATTAGCAGAGCCACACTCCCACAACTCCCACAACTCCCAGAACAAAAGCATTTAGAAGTTGTCCTTTCACATACCAGTAGTTAGTCCAGACCCTGTGTTATTTAAGGTGCACAGACCCTTTTTTGTCATGAATAATTGGACTCTCGATAGCAAACAGATTTTACTGGGTTGAATCCAACACTCAGTTAATTTATTTGGTGGGTTTCTGTTCAAGAAATCAAGTCAGTGTGGGGGTTGTTCCTTGTGCTGTAACACTTGTTCCTTTTGCTGCACTTCCCCTTTATTTCTGTATTATTTCTGTGTGACTTCAGGGGTCTGGATTCCACTGGAAGGGCAGATCCTGCCCCACCTTCCCACAGCCCAAACCCAGTTTGGACATGGACACAGTGTCCAAAATCCCTCCTGATGCCTCCTTGTTCCCATTCCCAGGCTGGGATTTCTCACCAGTTCTGGCCCTGGCAATAATCCTGCCCTGCTCATCCTCCTGACTCCCAGCAGGATTTTGAGGCAAATCATCAGACACAGATTCCCTTGGCAGAGAGGTTAAAGCCCTGCTCACGTTTGAGGAAACCCTCCTGGGCCGGGCTCAGCTCTGCACTTGTTGGGATTGATTTATTTGCTGCTGCTTGTACTTTCACTGATCACCTTCTTATTACTTCCACACTTCCATCCATTTCAGTTTTGTCCTCCTTTCCCAGCCATTCCTTACACCTGCTCCCACCTGATGAATGGGCTGCTCAAAGTGTTGATCTTGACCTGGCATGGGAAATAAATGAAGCCACCCCGACACATAATGATGCCTTAATAAACATCCCAGCTCCATTTGCTCCTCTGCCAAAGTGCAGAGCTCCAAGGATGCTGCCCCACTTTGCATCCTGATGCCTGGGAGGCATTCAATTAAAATAAACCCAGAGAATTTTCCTTTTTTTGTGTATTTTTGTGTATTTCATCACACTCAAAAATTCTGCGCTCGCCCTTGTGATTACTGGAACAGCAATAAAGGTTTTTTAATCCTGTAAACATTTTAAATAGCTTTTTTTTAATTAATTGCTTTTTTTTCTTCAATGTATTTGGACTTGCCTGCAGCAGCAATTCATTTTTCAAAGTCAGTATCCTGAGCAATTTGGGAAAGGTCAGATGCCCTGTGTTGCTTTTCCTTCCAAGTCTGAGTGAGGTCCCTGAAAAAAAAAAATGTAGGGAAATTTATGAAGCTTCTATAAAGTTTTTTTGGTGTGTTGCAGAGAGGGTCAATCCACCCTTTCAGCTCTCTCAGGGCTTTAGAATCTGAGTTTTGATCACTAAAATGCTTTGTGAACTCCTGCAGGACTAAAATCCAGTTCTCTGGATATAATCAATGGCTTTTTAGTGCCCAGGGAGGTCCCTGACTTCAGCAGAGGTCACACCCTGGTACCTGTTCCGAAGGAGTTGTTTCTGTCAGCAAATGACCTTTGTGATTACTGGAGTTTTGACCATCACTCCCAGTTGTTGCTCCTTGCAGAGCTCCAGGAAGAGCTGAGCCTGTGCAGCTGCAGCCTCCTGTTGTTGCTGCCTGTTTTTTCCTGCCTTGCCCCGTCTGATAAATGTCAGGCATCACTCGGGACAGGGCAGCCCTGCAGCCCTGAGCTGATCCCTGCCCTGGCCCTGCCTCCCACCCCTTCCTCGGGTCAGCTGAGACACAATTTAAACAAACACAGATTAATATTTAATATTTACCTTTCAATCTTTTTTATATTTTTTAAAATTTCCATTATTTTATGATTCTTGATAGGTACTCAGAAACCAGATTTATTTTCCATATCAGTTGGGAGCTTTTCCTTTCGACGGGGATTGATTTGTTTTGCACAAGTTTCTCTGCAGAACGGAGCCAAGAGCACTAATTTTGCTGCTGACGATTATTAGGATTCTTACTATGAATAGGCCTTGATATCTGCAAGGAAACAGGAGGGCTGCACCCCAGATTGTGTGGAAAGAGAGAGGAAATGCTGGAGTGTGACAACACAGGGAGATTTTGGGGGCAGGAGGAATTTTATTCCACGTTGGTAAAAGATTCTCGGAGGGTGACGCTGGTGTTGGAGGCAGTAAATGACAGCAGAGCGAATAAATAAATAAAATTAATAAGATAACAATGGTAATACTAATGATGTTGTGTATTGACATGATTTAAGAGAGTGATAAGATAAGTTTCCCCCAGGTTTCAGGTTGAACTGGTTGCAAGTTGGTGCTTCCAGAGCCGGCAGCAGCACCCTCAGGTCGTGCCTCTCTCAGAGGGAATTTTCCAGGCAGGAACTTTAAAGAAGTTATTTCCATCTTTGAAAGGGATTTTAAGGGATGGTTCTTCCCACACCTGCTGGAGCCCTGTGAGCCCCTTCCTGGGCAGAGAAACACCCAGACATGGAGTGGGACGTGTGTTAAATCCTCCTGCTTGTCTGAGCATCCCTTCTGATAAAAACAAACCCTGGGCACTAAACCAGAGCTGAGCCCACCCTGAACTGGGCTGTGCCAGTGGCAGCAGGAGGAGAACTCTTTCCCTGCTGAAACTTTTCCCTGTGGACTCTTTTCCAGAAGGAATTCTGGGCTGAATTCTGGCTGGGGGAGGTTGTGCAGGCACAGCCTGTGAGCTTGCAGGAGATGTTGTGACCTTTCTCATCTCTGGCTGGTGTTGCAAAGATGGAGTGATGTAGAACAGAGATTTTGTGACAGAGTAATAATAAGAAAGAATCTGAGTGCCAGTTGCTCATTACTGGGTCTCTTTTGAATGCCAGAACCTTCTGTGTTTGCCTTCAAACAACACTGAGCACCTAAATCACCATAGTAAACAGATATAGAAAGAGACAGAAAGGTTAAAAGTGTGCTCATAATCCCTTGCTTTTCCTCCTAAACATGTTTGATAGCAATATTGTTTCTTAAAAACAATATGACCTCATTTGTAAAGCAATATTCATGCTAAACTAGTCAGCTGTTAAATATACCCCGCACTGTGCATTGTGATGAAGCCGAACCAGAATTTCAATTATTTTCTGGACACATTTAAAATTATAATACTTTACTGGGTTAGTGTTATAGTTCATCCAAATTACTCACAAAGTATCATATCAATCTCTGGGAACTGCTGATTGCTGCCATATCGGAGGAGTTGGGCCAAGGAAGATGTTTCCTGGGGTAATGACCTTCATGCTGCTCTGATGTGCGGGAGAGTTTTCATGGTCAAAAGTCAATGTTTGTTGGCCATAATATTTATCACCAAAGCAACAGCCTGTTCATTTGGGCCACCCTTTGCAACAGTGTGTTCCTGGAAGGAAATAAAGAGGGGAAATAACCCACTTGATGGTCTGTGTCTTCTGCAGGAGTGTTGAGCCCAGCAAGGGAAAATTCACACTTCAGGATTATTTGCAGTTTGTTATTGCCTGGAATGGAATGCAACATCAGAACAAAGCAAGAGGATGAGGAAGATATGTTTCATTTTACTCCCACTTTCTACTTCTGTACCTTCTTTAAAGAGGTGCTGGGAGAGAAATGATGCTGCAGCCTTTCCCCAGCCCAGATTTATGAATAACTGGCAACTCTGGCTTCAAACAGACCTCACTGGAGCTGCAGTCTGTGTGTCCAAGGGGCAAATCCAGAGCCCTGCTGCTCTTTAGACATATGTTGTAATAGTGCACTTCTAAAGTTGTATTAATATCTTTTAAAATAGGCCCTAATACAAGTCCTGGTGCAAGAAACTTGTATTTTATGCAGCTTCTTCAGCTGTGAACGAGTTCTGAGCTTCAGTGGAAGCGTGTGAGAAGTGCTGCAGGCTCAGCCCTGCCTGTCACTGGATCTTCAGGACGAGGCCTCACGTGTCCCTGGATATTTTATCCACACCAGGAGCCCAGTGCCTTTCCCAGGGTGCTCCTGCACAAACAGTTCAGTTCAGCTGTTCCTGGAGGTGTCCCCAGAAACATCTGAGCTTTGAACTGCCGCAGCAATCCCAGGCAGGACAGCTGACCCTTCTTTCTTCCTCCACCAGATTCACTGGATTGAGTCACATTGCCCCAAATCAGGCTGTTAATCGTTCACATTCTCATAATTGATTCTGAAGTCAAATGTTCCTGAGCTTTCTTGAGCTGGGGCTTCACTTGTGCATGAGGCTGGGTGTCCATTGGGCTGGAATTGGAGAGGCCAACAAATAAACAGCCACCAAACAATGAATGAATTCAAAGCCAGGCCCCACCTCTCTTCAAGGAGAACGTGTTGTGGAGAGCTGCTGTCCGTGAGATAAGCCATGGATTCAATAGGAATGAGGCAAAGATTTATTTATTTCTTTTAAGGATAACAAGCAAGTGTCCATAAACATAATCCTCGTCTTCCTTCTGTTTATAATTGTCGTTAATATAAATGTACTTCATTACTGGAGAGCAGTCTCATGGCCATACAATAGCAAACAAATTCTTCAGGAGCATCTTTAATTATTCATTTGGCTGCACTATATTTTATGCTACTTTTCATAAATGTTAATCTTTATTATTGCCCTAACAGGAGGGGGAAAAAAAAGAAAAAAACAACAAAAGAGGAAGGAAAGAAATACCTGTTATTAAATGACCCATCAGGCTGACACGGATAAATGTTGGGAGCTATTTAATTGTTTCCCATCTGCAGTTTTATACAGTTTCTATCAAACTGAAGGGTAATTTTTTTAGTAGCTGCTTATTTTAAATGTACAAAACCCTTGTGTGTAATTCCATTAGCTGCCCTACAGCATTGCAATCTACAGTTTCCCCGAGGCTGTTGTGAAATATTGATGAAATCCTTGCTTTTGTGGCTTCCTCTGATACACTAAACATTTGTCTGATGTTAGTTGAACTTGAATGGATCTGTTCAGAGTTATATCAGTAGTGACTTCAAAGGCTGTGAGGCTGTTACAGTTTTTTTTTACAAACTGAAGTTTCAAAGCCTTACCATGTGGTACTTTAAAAAAACAAAGTTCATATCAAATGAACCAAAGTGTGAGCGATGCACTGGTAAGACTCATTACAATTTCAATTTCTATAGATATGTGGGGGATTTTTTGTGGTTCTCATTGGTATCTCGTGCCATTTAAAGGAGTTTGGATTGGTATTTAGGGGAACTTGGGGTAGTGAAAGAGGGAAGGCATAATTTGAGACTTGGATTTAAAATGAGATAATCTCTAAATTGACAGAGCCACTCTGCTGCTTCCCCCAATAAATTGGACGAGAGAAAGCGGAAGGAAAGCAAAGAGAAAGAAAAGTTTCAGGCTTCTGTTTTCATCAGTAAAGTGATTTACACTGGTGCAATCAAAATGACTAATGAGGGAACCATATTTAGGAATTAAAACTGCACAGTGATCCTGTCCCTGCTCTGGGCTCTCAGCTCACATCAGCTCACCTCTCCTTTTTTCAGTCTTCCTTGTGGTGTTGGGGGTTTTTTCCTGGTTTATTATCTGTTTTATGTTGGTTTATGGGTCACTCACACCCAGTCCTCTGCTCATGTTCTTCCAGCCACTGCTCAGGACTGTGCAGGGTACAATGTACAGGAGGCATCATCTGTTCTCTTTCCCACTGAAACTCCAGGGGACTTTCCTTTCTTAACCAGTAGGAAATGGGACATTTAATAGGAAACTTTATAATACGACTCTGATTAGAGTACAACAAAATGAAAGCCCCAAATTGCTTCATTTCAACCTTGTATATAAATAATAATTCTGGCTCTGTGGAAGAGTTTTTGTGTGTTGATGGGGTTGGTGCAGAAGCCTCTGATTTCTTTGCTCCTGCAGAGGCTGTTTCTGTCTTCCCTCCCTTCCCCTTCCCTGCAAGTGGCACAAATTCAAACCCTGGTATCAGCTGCTGGAACTGCTTGAAAAATAAAGCTCTTTAAAAAAAACCAAACCAGGCAAAGGAATATTGGGGAAGCCCCTCCTTTGAGATGTGGGATCAGGAATGGTGAGTGGGGCGTCCCAGCTGAGCCTCTGCAGGTGCAATGGGGATGTGGGAGTGAATGGCAACAGCAGCCAAAGGTGCAGATAATTTCTCATTATCCAAAAGCATTAATTGGCCTCCCAGAAAAGAGGGAACTGAGCACAGCCAGCCTTTTCTGGGGACATCTGAAAGCTTCCTGAGGATGCCCAGGGCTCTAGAGCTGAACCTGGCACTGCCTGGACATTCAGAGTAGGTGACAGAGGTGTCCCTTTGTCCCTGACACTCCATTCATAGCTCTGCTCCCCCCGTGCTGGGAGCAGGAACCTTTCCCTGGGGCTTTTTTCCCTCTTGGAGAACCCAACAGGAAGTTATTTGCCAGGTACAGAATTTTTTAACATAGCCTTAAAAGCTCTGAAGTAGTACAATTCACTATTATATTACAAATTTCATGTTTTGAGAGGTCTTTCCATGGACATCCATTGCTTTTCCAGAGTGTTCCTTTGCTTTTAACCCTGGTAAATTCCAAAAAGTCTTTGATAAAGAGTTGTGCAATGGAGCAGGGAAGTTTTTTTTCCCCCCGCTGCCAATTTATCCCTTCAGTTGGTTTTCAAACTGGGGTGAAACTGCAGGTCTGAACTTCTCCGAAGAGCAGGTTAAGGTTTGTCTTTGGGCAGTTAATGCACTTGGACATCTTGGAGGAGAAGGAATGAGAAGTGGTCATTATCCATTATCTGCTCAGAATATTTCAGAGGAAGGAACAGCTTCTGCCAAACACAAAAAAAGATGTTTGAGCTGAAGCCAGACAAGAAGGAAACGAGATCACCCTCTAACACAGAGGTGTTCCAAGGCAAACTGGAATATCTGGGTGAGGAAGGGCAGAAGGTGGGTGGGTTTTACATGGAGTAGGAGTTCTGGACAATGATTCACTGTCCCTTCTCTTGGCAGAGAAGAAACTTTCCAGTCTTGGAAGGCAACATGTATATGTGTGAATATATGTATGTATTTTAGGTAATGTTTCTCTGTATGGAAAAAGAGCAAATTTGAGTGGAAATAGTCTCCACTGGTGGAAAAGTGAACAGTCAGGATGAAAATGTTTTATAAAAGGATGTCTTGCCACTCCAGAGTTTCAGATCAGGAATGCAGGAGGAGGTGGTGCCAGTTACAGGTGTGAGTGTCACTGGTGGACTGGGAGCCTGGATTGGTTTGGGATGGTGCTCCTGCAGGCGAAGGTGGAGGTGGGGGGGGTTGGACCCTTGCAGTCAGAGTTAGGCAGGTGTGTTCACTGGATTTTTCTTTCAGTTACTCTGTGGAAATATTCTAGAAATAGCTGAGAAAATGTTCTCTTTCGAGGAATAAGGAATTGGCTGTTTATGGCAGCCCCTTGCCCCAGAGAAACAGTTTTTTGAAGTTCCCACAAAGCCAATCACAAAGGCACAGAGGAAAATTAAAAACCAAATAATTCGGGGTTGTATTTGTGTTCTCCTTCCTGATTTTGACATGTGTTGTCTTACGATCAATCAGCACTAAGCCAAATACTGGATTTCCATTTAGGGAGCCAGAAATAGCTTCCATTTAATGTTTTGAAGGTCCTGACTTTTATTCAGTCTTAATGACAGTGAATTTTCAGTCCCTCACCTCTTCAGGAGTGAACTTAGCCCATCTCACATCTGCCTGGGCCTGTTTAAATGTGGTGGGGAAAAAAATCCCATCTGAGGCAAAAGCAGCAGCATTCCTCTGGTTATTGAGTTTGGATTTCTTTAATTTTCATCTTTTTTCCCTGTAAAACATCTACGTATGAGCATCTCAGAGGTTTGGAATGTCAGGATAAGCCTGGGGGAGAACTGGTCACTCAGTCATTCATTACGTGGACATCAGGATGACGTGCAAAATTTATTCACAGAATCACAGACTCTGCATTTAAAGTACGTGGGTGTAGAGGCTTAAGACACCCTTTACTTATGAAATAAATAATGCAAAGTCCACTTAAATTAATGTTGTTCCTGTTAACCAGCTACATCACTTCGTATCAAACTCCATGTCCAGTGAAATCTCACTAAAAACCCCCGTTGGAAGGACACGTTCATCTCTGGTCCCCTTGGTTGTCTGGTGGAACTGGTCTCCACTGTCCTTAAAATGCCCACAGCAATTTACATCATTTACATAAACACAAGTGAGTTTACCAGTAGGAGACTGAAATGTGTTTTCCAAGCTGCCCAAACCCCTGAGCCATTAAAAAGAGACTTGACTGCTGGTTTTGTGGGATTTTGGTGGTGTTTCTGGTAAGTTCCAATCACAGGATCATGGAATGGTTTGGGTTGGAAGGAACCTTAAAAATGATCCTGTGCCACCCCCTGCCATGGGCAGGGACACCTTCCACTGTCCCAGGCTGCTCCAACCTGGCCTTGGACACTTCCAGGGATCCAGGGGCAGCCACAGCTTCTCTGGGCACCCTGTGCCAGGGCCTCCCCACCCTCATAGCCAGGAATTCCTTCCCAATATCCCACCCAACCATTCCCCTGTACTGTCACTCCAGTTCCTGATGCAAAGACACAGAGGATTTCTCAGCACAAGTTACTCTTCTGTAAAGGTTATAGCAAACATGTCAATGCCTAATTAAGCAGCAAATTTTATCTGTATTGGGGGTGGGGGGACGTGCAGCTGTCTGGTACTTCTGCCTTTCCTGGTAAATCTTTTCAGAAGGACAAAGGATCTTGTGAGGAATAAACTCAAATAAATGATGTGCATCTCCTGAAAGGAAACTTCTGCCTCGGGTTGTGACACTGCCTGGTGAAACCCAGCCCAGCTCTGAGCTGGTGTGATCAGTGCTGATCCCAATCCCATGGGAAGGGTGTAGGAGAGAACTCATGGATGTCTTGCCCATCCCCAGAGTGCCAATGTTTCCCTGCAGCTCCATCCAGGGAACAGTTCCTCTGGTTCATCCCTTGGGCTGGATGGCAAACGTGGGAAGGGGGAGAATCATGGAAAGAGGTGGAAGACGTAAAACATGTGTCTGGAAAAGCTGTGGAAGGCTTGGTCCAGATGGTCATCAAAGTGCTTCTACCTTTCCTGCCCAGCTCTTTGGATTTGCCAGGAGGATTTCCTTTGTTCAGGAGGACCAAACTCAAGGAAGGAAGAGGAGCCAGGTCCTTAAAGAGCCATAAAATGGCTTTTCTCACAAAATGGGAGGGAATTGGATTCTGAACAAATAACACTTCTAGGCTAATTTCGAATATCCTGACTTGGAAGGGGCCCCTGAGGATTATCCAAGTCCAACTCCTTGTGCTTTGTCAGCTTTTAGGGTTCCTTTGCAGTTGCCACTATGAGAATTTTATTTTATTTTTGCTTAGTTATTTTTAAGGGCAGATTTGATTTGGGGGTTTTGCTTGTTGGTTTTTATTTTATTTTTTATGTGGTAGAAAAATCTGGATCTTGAGGAAACCCACACAAGCAGCTTCAAGAAGAGCTTGTCAATGCATCTCCTGGGAATACTTGAGTTTCTGAAACCAACAGTTAGTTTTGATGAGAAAGAAATTCAAAACAACACCCTCTGAATTAGTTAATTAACTTTAAAATTTACAGTTCTTCCAGTATCAAGTTCATCTTAGTAATTAAATGGTTAATTTTTCAAAGAAAATTCTTCTGGGTTTGTTCTACTTTTCCAGTTTTGTGATTAACTTTGGGTTCCCTCTGTCACAACTTAATCCCCCTCTGTACCTTCCAAGTGCTCTTGCCCTGAGATTTATGGATTTGGTTCTGCTGAAGCACAATTTGCTTTTCTGATACTCAGGACGTTCCTTTTATAAACGAAACAGTTCCACTTATGCCTATTAATGCTTTCAAATGTTGTATTTTGACATTTAAATTACTTGTGTACGTTCTAAAGTACATTTTTAGGTGATCAAATGGCAAAAGGTGACTGTACCTAAATGATGCTCTGAACCAGGAAGATTTAGGGCACTTATTTTTGTTCTGTTCTTTACCAATTCCACCCTTTCTCTCGCTGAGGCTAAAAAAACCAATTTCATAGAATTGAAGCTTTTAGTCTTAAACTTTAAATACTTACATATGAATTTTCCAACTGTCCCATTACAGCACAGTTAGAATTATACTGCCATGACAGGAAAATTATTAACTCGGGATCTCTGGCAGTTATAAAGAATTATGATCATCTGCCAACAAAATGCAGCAACCTTCACAAAAAGAGACATCTTTGGCTTTTTTCACTTGCAGAACTAACAGGGAACACAGTTTGTAGACTGAAACAAAATCCAGCAAAGGCAACACACACTGAAACTAGAAAGCTCAGGCTGTTGCATTCTCCTTTTACAGCTTATTTCATCTATTGATGTTACATTTCAGGTTATGTCCAAGAGGACGATTTAAAGGAAGAGGAAGACATAAAGGAGGAGGAAGAGGATGACGATGACAACAACTCAACTGCTCAGCTCCAGGGCAGCAACGACACTGGCACGGACGAGGAGCATGACGTGGGTCCTGAGCAGAAAGGGAACTTCAGCTTCCAGAATTCCCCTGTCAGTCACATATCCAACCAGGACGTGGAAAACGAGTCACTGCTCAGCGATGGCAGTGACCACGTGGCAGATCTTAAAAGCATTTGCTCCAGAGAGCCCCAGGACCCCAAATCCAGCGCCCGTCCCAAATCCCAGAGCGAAGCACACGATTGCATGGACAAAATGACAGCAGTCTATGCCAACATCCTGTCGGACTCTTACTGGACAGGCCTAGGGCTGGGCTTCAAGCTGTCCAGCTCCGAGAAGAGGAGCTGTGACACCAGGAACGGGGGGAGCAAAGCTGACTTCGACTGGCACCAAGACGCGCTGTCCAAAAGCTTGCAGCAGAACTTGCCTTCCAGGCCTGCCTCCAAACCCAACCTGTTCAGCTCGGTGCAGCTCTACAGGCAGAGCAGCAAAATGTGTGGCACGGTGTTCACGGGCGCCAGCAGATTCCGCTGCCGGCAGTGCAGCGCGGCCTACGACACCCTGGTGGAGCTGACGGTCCACATGAACGAGACGGGGCACTACCAAGATGACAACCACAAAAAGGACAAGCACAGACCTACCAGCTACTCGAAGCCCCGGAAAAGGGCCTTCCAGGACATGGACAAGGAAGATGCACAGAAGGTTCTGAAGTGTATGTTCTGTGGTGACTCTTTTGATTCCCTTCAAGACCTGAGCGTTCATATGATTAAAACAAAACATTACCAAAAAGTGCCTTTGAAGGAGCCGGTACCAACCATTTCTTCAAAAATGGTCACTCCAGCCAAGAAACGTGTGTTTGATGTGAACAGGCCTTGCTCCCCCGACTCCACGACGGGGTCTTTCTCAGATACCTTCTCTCCTCAGAAGAATGCCAACCTTCAGCTCTCATCTAACAACCGCTACGGTTACCAGAACGGTGCCAGCTACACATGGCAGTTCGAGGCCTGCAAATCCCAGATTTTGAAGTGCATGGAATGTGGGAGTTCCCATGATACCTTGCAGCAGCTCACCACCCACATGATGGTCACTGGCCATTTCTTGAAAGTCACAAGTTCAGCTTCAAAGAAAGGAAAGCAGCTTGTTCTGGATCCTTTAGCCGTGGAAAAGATGCAATCGCTGTCTGAAGTGCCGGCCAATGACAGCCCGGTTTCAAAATCAACCAGTAAATCATCTGTGGAGTGCACAGCTCCCACCTCTGAGCTGAAAAAAGAAAGTAAAAAAGACAAAGCTGATGATGCACATAAAGATGAGAAAGCAGTAAAAACTGAGGAGTATGAAGACACTCTTCAGAAACCACTGGATCCCACAATGAAATACCAGTACCTCCGAGAAGAAGATTTAGAAGATGGTTCAAAGGGTGGTGGGGACATTTTAAAGTCCCTGGAGAACACTGTCACAACAGCCATCAACAAAGCTCAAAATGGAGCTCCCAGCTGGAGTGCATATCCCAGCATCCACGCAGCTTATCAGCTCTCAGAGGGAGCTAAGCCATCTTTGCCTGTGGGATCCCAAGTGCTGCAAATCAGGCCCACGGTGACCAATAAATTGAGACCCATAGCACCCAAGTGGAAGGTGATGCCTCTGGTCCCTCTCTCAGCAAACGTGGCCCAGTGCACCCAAGTGAAGAAGGAGGCTGACGACAAGGAGGAGGCACAGAAGGACTATGCCAAGGAGGGCATCCCAGCTGAGCCAGCCTCCCTCAACCAGAGCGAGAGAGAACCTCTGCTCAAACCTGAAACCTCTGTGGAGCCAAAAAAGACAGAGCCATGTCCCTTGAAAGAGGAAGACAAAATTAAAGAGGACAGTGGAAAAGAAAAGTCAGGCCTCAAGGAACCAGCAGCAGCTTCTCTTAGCAATGGTTGTGCTGCTGCCAACCACTCCTCGGAGCTGCCCTGTGTCAACCCCCTCAGCGCGCTGCAGTCGGTGCTCAACAATCACTTGGGCAAAGCCACTGAGCCTTTACAGCCTCAATCCAACTGCAGCCCCAGCTCTAGCACAATTTCTATGTTCCACAAACCTAATCTAAATATGATGGAGAAGCCCGTTTTATCTCCTGCTCCAACCCCCCCAAAGCCTGCAAGCGTGTCCAGGCACTATTTGTTTGAAAACAATGATCAGCCTATTGACCTGACCAAATCCAAAGGCAAGAAAGCTGAGTCAGCTCAAGCACAATCCTGTACTTCTCCACCTCAAAAACATGCTCTGTCTGACATCGCCGACATGGTCAAAGTTCTTCCCAAAGCTACCACACCAAAACCTGCTGCATCTTCGAGGATCCCGTCCATGAAGTTGGAAATAGACGTCCGGCGCTTTGAGGATGTCTCAACAGAAGTCTCCACTCTGCATAAAAGGAAGGGCAGACAGTCCAACTGGAACCCTCAGCATCTTCTCATTTTGCAAGCTCAGTTTGCTTCCAGCCTCTTCCAGACGTCTGAAGGTAAATATTTATTATCAGATCTAGGCCCCCAGGAGCGCATGCAGATTTCCAAATTCACTGGACTGTCGATGACCACCATCAGCCACTGGTTGGCAAACGTCAAGTACCAGCTTAGGAAAACCGGAGGGACAAAGTTTTTGAAAAACATGGACAAAGGCCATCCAGTCTTTTATTGCAGCGACTGCGCATCTCAGTTTCGAACCCCCTCTACCTACATTAGTCACTTAGAATCCCACCTAGGTTTCCAAATGAAAGACATGAACAGGCTGGCTGTGGAGCAGCAAACCAAGGTAGAGCAAGAAATCTCCAGAGTTTCAGTTCAAAGATCTCCTGAAACAATAGCTGGGGAAGAGGACACAGACTCTAAGTTCAAATGTAAGTTGTGCTGTCGGACATTTGCGAGCAAACACGCAGTAAAACTTCATCTAAGCAAAACACACAGCAAGTCACCAGAACACCATTCACAATTTGTAGCAGAAGTGGATGAAGAATAACTCTTAAGGTATGCATGCTCTATAGTGAGTTTTAATTTCATCCTTTTAAGGAGGCTCCATAAGACTTTGTACTTCCTTAATGTAGGAAAACAGTATAAAATGCACAATGTGCCCCTGCACAGGTACATCTCCATTTTATAGTGTTTTCAAGAAGAGAGCTTGGTAAATGCATAACCACACTGCCCTATGTAGAAAAGTTGCTGCTTAATAGTGTTTTTCAAATAGCTGTTTTCCCAGTTTTGTTCCTAAGAATAAATCATTTCACACCCGATACAGTTCTGTGTGGAATGCAAGAACTAAGTGCTGCTCTTTGCATTGAGAGTGGAAAAAAGCAGATAAAGAGCACTGAAACTCACAGGGTTGTGCCCTCCTTCAGTGCTGACACACCAGTAATTCTGATTTTGATGGGGAAAAAGAAGACAATTCAAAAGTCAAATTAGCAAACTCTCAATTATTCCAAGTTTCTCATTATCTCACAACCTCGCCAATCTACCGTTAACTCTGAAAAGTTCATATCCAAAAGTTCAGTTATTCTTCTGTTGATATTTGGATGTTCAGTTTTGTAAAAGATTTTAATATTTTACACTTACTTAAACACTTGCTACTGTGAGTGGCCTTTTTTGTCACATCATTTTATCCTCTGTCTCCATCTCTCCTTTTTTTTGACCTTTCTAATGTTTGATTCTGTTTCGCTTCATGTTGGTGGGACTCAACCCACAAACATCGCTGACTTCAGTGCAAGTTTGGGTGTAACCTTGGGGGGGGGGGTTAAAGCTTAATTGAAAAAGCTGCAAGATTTTTTTACAAGCTTCATATTTCCAAGCCCTGTTAGTAGGCTGTTTCTCCATTAGTGTTGCTATTTTTTGCTGCAAGACACACCAGTTGCCACCACCAATGTTTATAACGTGTAATGTAACATTCAGCTGACACACCGTTTGCGCAGTTTTAATTTTACTTGATTCACCAACTTGAATATTCTTGATTTTAAATAAATATGCAGAACATCAACCCAAAGTCCAAACAGAAGTTTTTTGTTCTAATGGTTTGGTTTTGTTTTTTTCCAGGAAGGTTCTGTTTAGTTTCTCCAGCAGGCTCAGGCCCTGCTTCTGTTCACAGAATAATCACGTGCAGATTCGGGGGGTTTCTCTGTGGTCATGGCTTGAATGACATTCCCAAAATGAACTCATCAGATGAGCAAAATTAAAGATGTGTTGTGAGTTTTCACTGGGGCCATTCTCTGGCTGATCGAGGGTGCAGGGACTCAATGTGTGGAGGTTTCCCATGTTTGCTGCAAATATTCATGAGGCCTTAGAAACACTTTGTGTGGACAGAGCCAGCACGAGCCTCTGCCTCACTAAAGCTCCATTAAAGAGGCTACTTTTGAATAATTTAAACCACTAATCAAAGGGTTACTCTGGGATGGGGAATAGAAGCTCTCACTGTGGAGTGTAACGTCAGTGTTCAAGTGCAATAAGATTTAAGTTTTGCATCCATCTCCTGTGTGCTGTCTGCAGCTGAATAGATTTATGCCTTCTGCATATTTTAGCCAGCAAAATTCCACTGAACTCAAAAGGAGTTTGTTTTCCAAACAGGAATAATCCCCTCCAGTTTTGAACCCAGCGTTAGAACTCGACAAACGAATGTTCCTTGTTTACCTGGCCATTCAAAATCCAACCCTGACAAAATACCAAAGGGGTTGGGTAAAAAAACCCAGCCCATACTTTGTTTCCTTCCCCACCAGCTAATGATTATTAAGACTCTGCCATTCACACTTTTCACACAACAGATATTCGAGCAAACCAATAATTTGGGTACTATCAAACAAAAGCTGTCTGCCAAATATATTAATACAACAGTTATTTTGGCACATTCATGGCTTAATACGTGACAAATGTTTCAGATTTGGTCTCAAAAGCACCGTGTTATTAGTGAGAGACAAACCAAACACCCACCTTCACAAACATGTCCCTGCTGCTGAGGAGTGGAGGAGCAAATACAAAGGGGGGGGATAAAATCTCCAAGGGAAAAAAAAAAAAAAAGAGTGGTTTGTGCATTGTAATAACCTGCAAAGAGGGATATTATTCAGGTGATAGGTAACTACATCAATAAGGTGCTGTCCCTCCTGCCTCTGGATCCCCAGAAATTGCTTGTCCTCTTAATCCTCATCCATTTCTAATTTATATCAAGATGCAGGTTGGATCTTACCTTTGGAAAAAAAAAAATCTATTTAAATTGCCCTGGCAGAGTGATAGCCCTGTTATCTGGAGCTGTAATTTCGGGGGGTATGCATGATAGCACAAATTGTCTGAAATGATGGGGTATTTGGGATGGCATTGGGAAGATTTTATTACAGTTTCGGAGCCTCCCGAAGTTCTCACAGGGTTTATTCATCTGGATCCTTCCTGAGAGCTGCGAGGAGACTGAAGCAAATCACAGGGATTTGCAGAGTTGACTTATTCTCACCGTGTTCTTTCTTTAAGATGCAGTTCACATTTGAATAATAACACAGAGGAGAGCGCAGTGTTTAGAAACAAGAAATACACAGCTGAGATCCTTAAAACACATTTGTGTTGCCTTCTTCCAGGCAATGTTGTGGTGAAATAAAAATAAAAGTAGGGAATATATATCGAAACAAATGAAAATAAACCAGTGGAAAGGGAGCTCAAAGTATAGAAATACATTAAGTGCTTTATATTTCAGTGGCATTTACTGTTGGAGGTTGTATTTTCAAATGTTAGCTATCATTAAAAACATAAATGACTAATCTGGGTTAGTGCTGTAGAAAAATGTGTTATGTGTATGGATTTACTTTTAAGACCTCCGTGAGGCTGTTTATAAGAAATTTGCTATAAATTCTTCTTAAATGTAAAGACGTATATATCTATTTTATATTCATCTTTGGTGTTTTCTTGAATTCCTCTAACTGATATGGGTTTAGTGATATAAAGTAAGATTATGTGTAATATACAGCAATCAGACATCTCTATTCTCTTGCATTTAACCCACTTCAAATTTGTTTTTATTGCTATTCTTCAAAGAAAACCCATAAACATTAGGGAACTATGGCTTTAATTAGAAGTAATTTGTATGTTGACTTATACCTTTGAAGAACATTTGGTCGCTTCTTCAACCAAATTAGAATTTTTATGTTGTTGTGAGGAGAGAGGGAATGCAGAATTGTGTTTTTCACTGTAGAGACAGGTGAGATGGGCTCACAACTGCCCATTAACTGAGGCTCTCCGTGGCCTTTTCTAGAACTTTTTATAGAAATAATTCTCTCTAAAGTCAAATTCACCAACTCGATGGGGGAGATTTCTCTTCCAAAAGACCCTGGTAGGCAAAGCTACCTGAGGTGAGCTAATTTGAAAGTAAAGCTGCTGCAAAACAACAAATAAAAAATGACTCATAACGATAAACAGTTTTTCTCTCTGTTTCCTCCATTGTCTTTTTTTTTTTTAACCATCGAGTTTAAAGCTTTTTTTTTTTTTTTTTTCCCCCCCCCCCCCTACTTCATAGGAGACAAGTGACATTCTGTGGTAAATGGAAAGAAAGAGCAGAGCAGAACTGAAAATCCTCTAATGCACTGACACCAACTTGCCCTCTATTGTTGGAAATGAGCAGGCAATCATGATTGTTCATCAAATGGCTCCTAATGCAGTTAAAGCATTCAGCTATAATTTCTCCTTGCATTTATAATTACTGTCATAGACTGCACACCTCAGTGAGCAGATTAAAGCTATAAACTATTTAGCCGGAGCTTTAAGATGAGGAACTTGATTTGTCTGGCAGCAGTTATTTGTTAGAGAGCTTGACACTTCACATAAAAATGACTCAACTTGATGAAGAACAATGCAGTTTAAGCAATGCAGTGATTTTAAATCAGTCATTATACCACGCCCTGGAAGAATTGCAAAGCAATTTGTTAAATGATATATAGGACACGTAGATAACTGTATGTGTTAAGTATACCAAAATAGAAGAATTCTTTTTTTTTTTTTCCCCCTCTCTTCTCTGGGTTTTATTTTCTCGTCCCTCTGAAGCAGCAGGAGCTGCTCTGAACATCGTGTCCCACTATTAGCCAGGATGGGTGTTACGTGGTCAAGGGCAATCGCTGAATTAGGAGTTCAAAAGGATGTTTTAGAGCTTTTACTTGCTCTTCAACTTTCTCAGCAGCAAATATTAAAGGCTGAGGGACCCTTTGAGGAGAAGGACCTGTGGGAAGTGGCTGCCTGGAAGGACAGTTGACCAACCAAACTGAGGCTTCTGCTCCCTCGTTACCAGCCAGGAAAAGAGGGTTCAGCACCTGGAGGTTGGGATTATTCAGCCTGAATGGGACTTTTCTGACGGCACCTTTTGGGGAAATGATGGTTTCTCAATGGGAAAAAGGTTCTGGGGGGAAGTCCCGTTTGAAAATAGATTTTTGTGGGGATCAGCTGAGTAAAATTGCTGAGCACCACGAAGGAGATGAGACAGAGGTAGGAAAGGGAACAAGTTGGCCTTTCTGCTGGGACAGAACTCAGCAAGGAACTACCTGCAACCCATCCCTCCTCCCTCTGAATAGTCCCATTCTGGGGAAACCTCAGTTCCCCATATCCTTTGATATTTATCACTCTTTCCCCAGAGTAGCAGATCAGGATTTTTTTTTTTTTTTTTTGAGCATTTTTAAATCTTCCAATTTTTCCTGGATAGCTTTTTGCCCGTCCAGCCTTGGTCCTTGTACAACCAATAACAGCCTGCCTTGGCTTTCCTGAGAGCAGGGTCAGGCCAGATGATCCATCAGGCTGTGTCAGCACAGAGATCTCAGGGCAGATTTACTGACTTTTGAGGAATCCTACAGGTTGCTATTAAGATCAGGGTTATTTAACTTTGCATTAGAGCTTCCAACCCGCTGGGTCAACTCCTCTTGTCCCTGGGCTCTGTGTAAGCACAGTGTACATGACATTTCCAAGGTAGGAACTCTTCTGCTCACAAGGGAACAGCAACTTTTAAGTATTTCAAGCAGGTTTTAACTGACCTTGAATAGCACCTACCTCCTCCAGCATTCAGTATTCATAAGGATATCAAAATCTTGCCTTCTCCTTACTGTGCCTGATGTTATTAAATGCTACAGCCTTCATCATCTATACCAGAACATTTTTACCCAGGGAGATTTCAAAGGAAGGGTACCTGAGTCCTATTTGTACATTTTACACCTCAGCAATCAGATCACAAAGATCCATAACGAAAGGAAAAGACGTGAGCAGTACCCAGCCCTCCAAAGCACCTTTCAATAAAAATAATGTAATTTAGCAGGATGATCACTCAGTGCAAATATGATGGAGCGCAGATGGAAAATGAGGAAAATTATAGATATGGCTTTATGGGAGGAGGAAAGGAGGAAGAGATTTTTCACTATTTATTGGGATAATGAACAGATAATTCATGATTATTAAGCTGTATCCTTCAGGCCTCATTCTGCAGTGTCTTCCCGTCTCCTCAGCCCAGAGCTGGGTTTGTGCATCCAGGAAGATCTGCTGGGAGGAAGGATCAGGCCTTTGCATCGGCTTTCACATGTCAGGGGAGTGAGGCAGGGTTTGCATCAGGGCAGCTCCAACTCAGGACCTGCCAGAGGAGGAATGAGCTGGAACACGGAGCTCCTGTCTCAGATGGCGCCGTGTTCCTTTTCCAACAGCACCTCCCTTCAGGAAGGGACAGCAGTGCCTGAATTCCCAGCTTGTGGTGACATAAAGACACCACTCCAGGCAGCAAAATCAGCTCCCTGAGGAAGCCAAGGGTGCTGCTGCTCATCCTGCCTCCTCCCTGTGTCTGGAGAGCCGCCTTGCCCCACGGAGCAGGAGTTGGCCAAGCTCTCCAAGGTGTGCGGTGGCAGGAAAGGTGTCCTGCCCGAGGGAACAAACCTCCTGGGGTGTGGTGCTGGTTGCAGGGATGGACAGATGGGATGGCAGTGGGCCATGGCAGAGGGGCATGGATTGGGAATTGGCAGCACTGGCAGCAGAGGGAAGGAGGGAGACGGGGCCGGGCGGGCACTTGTCCGTTGTAGTAAATTTACACAATCCCGTTATTAAACCAAACCAGCTCCTCCTCCCCTCCCAAATCCCTCCCTGCCAGCTCTCAGCACCAGCTCTGCTGCCGGGGGGTCAGCACAGGCACGAGTGGGGGAGGGAGGGACAGGGAGTGAAGGAGGTTGTCATGTCTAATGAATGCCCTGAATGTATCGAGATATATATTTTTTTCATTTCAGAAAAGGTTCCATTAAGAGGGAGACAGCCCTAACATGTGCTTTGGCCCCTCATCAGATTTATGAGTATTTGCTCTGCTCTTTAATAGGAAACTCTGCAGCAACTGCCACCTTGCCTGCTCTCCCTGAGATACACAGTGGCTTCTCGGGGAAATGCACTTCATTATTAATGTGAATTTGTACGTTTTTATGACACTGCTTGGGGGAAGGGGCAGGCAGAGATTTCCTGGTGATATATGCTCATTTCTAACCATTTATTGTCCCAGACAATCGAAGAACAATGATAAACATTGTTCTAGAAAGCGGAGGGTGCCACAGTGACATTTTTGAAAGGAAAGGAGAAGTGGCTGGAGTGGCTTTGATGTGGTTGTTCCCTGCACTCCACCTCCTCCAGCAGCTGCCTCAGCCCAAGCAGCAGAGTGGTCTGTGCCCTTCCCTCAGGCCAGCCAAGGTGCTATTCAGTGGCGAGGGTGTGGAAAAGGGAGAGGGAATTCATCCTTTGGGATGCCTGTCCTGCAGAGGATGCTGGGCCTCAGAGTGAATGGATGCTCAGCATTCCCATGCCCCTGTACCCCAGCAATCTCTTTTGGATTTGTTACCAGATAGGCAGCAAGGCAGACAGGCCAGGAGGAGAAGGGAGGGGACACGGGGACCTGGATCACCAGGGCATTCTCAGCATCTTCCAGGTTCCAGGAGTAACACAACTGCACAGGAGCTCCAGCAGCTGATGGACATGGTGGGTTTGGGCTCAATGGAGAACCAAGAGTTCAGCCTCCAAGCTCACCCAAAATAGACCAGAAAAACCACACCCTGCACCTGCTCCTTTGTTCCCCTTTTCTCCTGCCTCTCCCAGTGCTGCTCTGCACTGCCTGGTGCAGGTGCAGCCCGTGTTCCACTGCCTCGAGCTCCAAAGGCCCTGGTGTCCCCTGGGACACTCACTCTGTGCATCCCTGCCAGGCTGAGCTTTCCCTGTGCCTGTAGCCTCCGGCTGTGAGCGAACAAGTGCCATGTTTTGTGTTCAGATTCTATTCCCTAGGCCTGAGTCTGCACAAGGCTTGGTACCAGGAAATGTGCCAGACAGCTGAACGCTGCAAAGACTTTTGTTACGACATTTTCCTGCTCTTCTCATAAAGGTAGAAACAGCAGCAAAGTCACGCAGGGTTAGGCCAGTGTGTCCATCCTGCCTGACCATGACCTGCATGAGGGAAGAGCAGGACATGTGGTGCCATTCCCAGAACACTCTCCCAGCCTCCAGTGCAAGGACTTCTTCAGTTGGAGAACATGATTTTATCCCTTCACCCAGAGGACAGACCCTGACAGACACAACTGGGCCCCAGGGACCTGTTGGGATGAGCTGTGGAGGTGCCCGTGCCAAGGCAGGGAGCAGAGGATGTACAGACCAGCCCATGGCAGTGCTGAGCCCTCACACGTGCTCTTTGGGTGCCTTTCACCCACCCCTTGATCTGCATTCCAAGGGACATCAGAGAGAAGAGTCCCTCTGGGATAGGACAACCTGTGGTGATGGGCAATGAATGTCCTGTTCTTCCACCAGAGAAAGGCAAATTCAACACTTCCTTCCTGCTCTCCCAGCTCAGGGATCAGCCCTCAGTGAAGCTCACCCTGGTCTGGACGTGCACACACAGGCTGTGGGTGGGCTCCCAGTTCAGGAACTCTCTTCCCTCCGTAATCCCATGGAGCCCTAATCTGTTGGCTTTGTTATTTTTATGGTGCAAGACCCGGGTTTGTCATCCACGGGAAAAACGATGAGGGGGGTAATTGTGTTTATTTGACCAGTGTTTTTTAAACATTGCCTGTGCTCCCAGGAATTATGTGGTGGCCTTCTCCTGTAAATCACAAATGCACACCAAAAAACCCCGAATAACTCTCAGTAGTTTTCCAAAAGATATTAGGGTGAAAGATCCTACATTCATATTTCATGTCTGGAAAAAAAAATATCAACAGGAGTGATAAGTACAGCCAAACTGAGTGGAAAAGCACACCCTGTCATTTGTTTTCCATGTGCCATATGTTTTCTGAATCCTGCACCTCCCACATATGAATTGCATGCAATAATGTGGGGTGCACACATTACTCAGGATTATTTAGTCAAGCCCTGCCTATGTGGAGGGAATTCGCTCAGATAAAGTCAAGCCACTGTACTGCTTTGTTTTGCTTGCTTTTTTTTTTTTTTGCTTATTCTGGATTCATAGAGTAGAAAATTAAAGATCCCACTGTGCCAGGCATCATGTCATTTGGTTTTAATTTAATTCATCTCTTCGATTCTCCCTGTTTCTCCTTTTCTTTGAGTATCATCAGTAGGTGGTCCAAGCATCAACCAGAAGATTTACTGGCAAGACTAAATATATGAATGCTATGAACACGTTGTTTTTCCGATATGATTTAATGACCTTTTTGGCATTCCCATGGCTGTTGAAATCTTCCATAATAATTCCCTTTGGCAGTCAGAGCTCCTGTTGATCAGGTGAAAGCTGATGCAAATGTCAAATGTCAATAAATTTCTAATCCATAAATGTAACGTTTGATGCTGGAGTGAGACCATTAACCAAAGTGCAGCAGGAGACACTGGGGGTATGAGCTGCATCTTATTGTGAACAGAAAGGGAGAGGGACGGATTTCCACCTCCAAAACCTCTCCGTGGCCCAGCTCTTCCCTCTCCATGCCCCCTGTTCTCCCCACAGGTTTTCTGGATGAGGCGTTTTATGGTTGGCAGAGTAAGTTGGGTGATGCAGGTTCTGCTCTTGACTCATTGTGTGAGGCTGGGATTTAACTGCTCTGTTTCTAAAAGAGCTCTTTACAGTTCAGAGGTTTCAGAGGCTTCAGAGGTTGATCCTGGAAATGATTAGTTATGCAAGATATTCCAGTAAATTAACAAGACCACTTATGTAACTTAGGTGTTGCAGGAATGAGTCATGACTCATTTATAGTTTTAAGATGCTTGAGCCGTGTATGAAGGCTGGTTTTATATACAATAAAGACATAAGAACAATCACATCATTTCCCAGGAGATTTTCTTAAGGACCCTCCACTCTGACCTTTGGCTCTGCAAAGCTCCAGTTTGTTTGACATTGAAAAAAAGCAAATGTGTGAACACGGTGCCACGAGCATTTGCACTCTGAACATGCTGGGGCGGAACACAGCTGAACTGGGGAAGGCTGCAGCAGCTAATGTACTGGGAAAATAGAACAGAGGCAGTCGCTTAATAACTCAACTAATTCCTTTAGCTCACCTTGGAGGGATTTAACCTTTGAATGAGAGAGTCCCCAGTTCAAAATCCCGCGTCTCCTCTGTCCTCGTGTTAATTTTTAAATTATATATCATTGTTGAGAGGCCCTTGTGTTGAGCATTACCAGCTATTTTTCATGTCTGAAATGGGGAATTATAACTGAACATTAGCTGCTGGCTATAAATCACACGGAACAAAGTGGCATCTGCATCTACTCGGTAACAGGAGTGGGAGAATTGTAACTTACTTAAAACCAGACAGGAGAGAGGACACAAATGTGGGAGCAGAGATAACTGTGAGCTGAGAAAACTAATGGTTCTCCCAACTGTGTCAGGCTGTGGAATCTGTTCTGCAGAGCTCTCTGTGCAGGTGCTCAGCCACAGTAGGGGCTCAGCCAGGCTGGGGGACAAACCCTCGATGTCACCCAGCACAGCAGGGCCCTGCTGGGTGGGGAACCTTTTCACAGCCTGGAAATAGCCCTTGTCCCTTGTGCTCTGCCCGTGCCCTGAGTGAGCAGCGCCCACAGTTCCCTCTCCCTGGGGTGTGTTTTTATTCCCGATGGCAGCCAAAGCCCAGGTAAGGATGAGGCGGCTCCAGGCTGTTAACAGGGCAATTATCGAGGCTGGGCTGAGCAGCTCCTTCTCTGCTGCTCAGCTCCCAGGGCAGGAAACCCTGCTGCTCCTCTGCCTCCCCGAACCGCCCACTGATGAGCTGGTGTTATCTTGAAAGACAACAAAATAAGCTGAGCATGGCCTCATTCTTGCACTTGTCTCTGCTGGCCCTTTTTCTCCCTTTATTTGATTTGATTTTTTTTTATTTTTTTTTAAGTTCTTTCTTAAGGTTTGAGAAAGCTTCCAAGATCTCGTGTCCTCACTAGGATAAGCAAGATCTACCTACTGCCCTGTGTCACTGTGGATTATTTGGTGCCTTTCTAAGGGAGAGAACATCTCACACTCAGTGCAATCCTGGGTCTGCTGCTGGGTTTAGACCCCGATGCATCAATGGTTTAAATTAAAAACCAGCCAACTACACACATGCCAGGGGTGTCTGGGGTGTTTGGTGCTGCCTGGTGCAGATATTCCTCACTGTGGGGGTTGTACAACTCCACCTGTACAGCACCGGCGCCTGGAGATGTTGAGCCGCCACTTGGATGGAATGGAGCAGGAATTAGGATTAGCTCTCCCTGCAATGCAGGTCCCTGCAAAAGGAGCAGAGACTTCCACAGGAGACTGGATTGAAATGAAAGCTTCAGGTTTCTTTCACAGCAGACACTAAAGGCAGCAGTTTTTACAGCTGGGCCAGGTCAGCAGGATGGGGGTACCAGGGATCCTCCTGCTGCTCTCTGGTCAAGATTGATGCAAAGTCCTTTCCCACTCCCTTATTCAGTGTTCCAGTCTGGGAAGTGTTTCCAGGATTAACTTCAATAATCAATGCCTCACATCCCTCACATCTCCCTGATGCCCCTTCTCCAGCTCTCCAGCCCTCCATGGGGGGCTCAGCAGCAGGTCGGAGTCTGTGTGTGCAGTGCCCAAGCACCACCCATTCCTGCTCCAGGAGTTACAGCAAACGCAAGAGATGCTCTGCTGATCAGGGACAAACTTCAGAACGTTCTTAAAAGCTTTGCAGAACAGAGGCCTTTGTGTTATATGTTTATTAGGCTGTTCAGCAGTAATTCAGATGGCTGAGAATTGTTGAGGGCCTGGGCCATCTAATTGTGTGTCTAAATCATAGTTTCACGGTGATTCAGAGGGGAAAATGTTACACTCTACACAGAGTGGCTGGGGTTATACGGTCAGAATCCTGCAGATGGTCAGTTTGTATCATAAAAATCTAAAATTACAACATGCACCATAAAGCTACTGCCTCAAATTTATTATATATTGCAGCACAACAAGCAAATTCATAGTAGATGCAGTACATGCCCAGACAGTAATGTGAGCAGAGGATGAAATATTCTCCTCCCAGCTCATTGCTACATCTTCCCTTCAGAGCAGGATTGGATTGTCCGGATTGACCAAAGGACAGGAAGGCACCAGGAGGGTGCAGTGCTGGGCTCCCTGGCTCTGGGGACATGGGAAGGACATCCCACCCCTTGCAGCACGAGGCCCCAGGGCTCCTGAACTTGCAGTTCTGCTCTGCACGTCGTGCGAGCAAGAGCTGAGCTCTCAGCAAAATCTTTTATTATTCGTCATAAAGAATCACAGCTGTGCAAAGCAAACGAGGGGAGGGAGTGGGAAGAGGCTCTGCCTGGGCCCACGGAATCGGGAGGAGCTCCAAGCAGGGCTGGGCAGTCGTGGGGGTGCCACTCGGCCACCAGAGCAGGATCAGCCCCGTCACCTGCAGCACAGGAGTGACACCCCTCCGAGCGTGTGTCCAGGGGCCTGCTGGGCTCTCACAGAGCTGCTCTCAGCATGCCCAGGGCACCAGCATATTTTTTTCCTTGCTGTTGTACATAAGGGCTCTGCTGCAGCCGACAACATGAAATGTGTTAGTTCGGTTTGTTCAAAATGGAGTGTGTTTGTTAAGTGTTGCCTCTTTGATGTTGCGCTGCCATCTCCATCTTTGTCATCGTTGCCCATCTTTTTCAATCTAATGAACTCAAACCATCAGTGCAACTTAAGTTCGGCTGTCTGTTCTTGCATAGTTAATATTAAAAATGTACTAACAGTGTGGCTGCGAAATCAAATTATGCACATAAATATGCTGGCATAGCAGAGGAGGCGGCAGAAGCTGAAGTTAGCAACATTGATGCCAGTTCACATTTGCAAATCAACCGTCAATCTGTCATTAAACATGTTATCAAATGATGATAAGTGTATGCTTCTTGCTTGCATTGGCGCGCTGATTCCCGATGTTGATGTGCATTAATGGGATAATGTGCATTAACATAGTCTTGCTTGGATGAACACAAAACATTTTTTATCCGTCTCAGTTTGTTTCCCCCTGTGGCCCCCAAGTAAGTGTTTTGTGTTAGCAAATTGCCAAAAAAATGGGAAAACACGTTACTTTTAATTAGCAAAAAAATTTGGGATTCTTTTTTTATTATTATTATTATTATTTTGATAATTTTTGTCCAGACTCTCTCCTGAGTGTTGTCACTGGAGGTGGGGGGGGGACACACACAAGAAACCCCATTCCAGTGCCTTCTTTAAGTAAAACGATTAATGTCACAAACTCAGAGATGACAATTATGTGCTGTCTTAATGCACTGGCCTTTCCTCTGCAGCCCTCGTGCTTGACACGAGTGATGGTTTGTGTTCAGTGATATGAAAGGCAGGAGAGGGAATGAGCCCAGCCATCCCCAGCCCACTGTGCCACACTCAGGCACTCAAACAGTCCTTGAGTTGGGTTCATTAAACAGTTCTGAGAGGAGCAAACATCAAGCCCGAGAGTGTGGTGTGAGTGCTCTAGGAGGGAACGTCTGGAGGGACTTTCCATGTTATCCCCTCCTGCTGCATAGTCAGGGCTCCACCATGGTACACACTGCTGGTAAACCTCCAGGGGAGTGAAAATAATCCCTGAATAAATAAAATAAATATATAAATAAATAAAATAATCCCTGAGAATAAAAAGAGTCTGGTTACCACCCAACATGGACCATGGCAGCCTCGTGGGCTTAGAGGGAGGGCTCGGCTTGTCACCTGCCCAGGGAAGGCTCCACTGCCCTGGGTATGATCTGAACAATAAATAACAGGATTTTTGTTCATTTATTCTGTTCAGAACTGAGCTGTTTATCCAGCTTTTCAGAAAAAGTTGAGGTGGGGCCTCACCAGAGCAGGAAAAGCATCTTTCACACTTAAGGGATTTGAAGGTTTACAAACTCCTTTGAAAAAGCCAATGAAGCAAAACTCTTCCCAACCCTTGGAGAGCAGACAGTCTGTTAAACCCTTTCATATTTATGCAACAGGGACAAAATTGTGATGATCTACCCAGGGTTTTACCTTGGAACAGTGAGAGGAGTGAAAAGCAATATGGATAATGTCTGGTGCTCTTCAAAACACGGGGAATTCTTCCAGGAGTTTCACAAGGACTTTACCAGTGGTGTTATCAAATCAGGCTCCAGAGCTGCCTTAAAGGAAAGTCAATCACTTCAACTCTTTTATTTATTGTTTGTAAGCTGGAAAATAAAACTTCTTCCAAAATTTTTATGGAAGATACCCGTTATTTATAAAATGCGCTCCTAAAGTAGCAACTCTTTGTGATATGAGAGAAATGTTTAAAAATTGTTCTTATTCTCTGCTTGTGGCTGTTTCTAGCCTCCAAACATGGTTTGAGAGTTATTTTGAATTTTTTTAATAGTTATAATTTTATAACTAATTTATAACAAGCTTCTACAGACTATGACCTTTTTGGTAAAGGGTCAAAGTTTTGATCACTCTTTCTTTTTTCTCAATCTAACAATGCCATTAACTTTAGCATCCTATTCAGGTCTCTGATTTCTATTATCTGGATGATTTAAAGGAAAAATAAAAGGGAATAATTATTGATTTCTTTTTTAAATTGTCTTGATTTTTTTTATATAAGTCATCCGTTGCATTTCCTATTATATCTGAATTGTGGATACATGAGCACAAGTTTCATAATCATAAAACTCTAATAGCAGTAATTGTATTCCTGTTAACCCCAGCTTCAGTGAGTCCTCACAATTTCTGCTTCTAAACCAAAGAGCTTGTCTTCTAATACAAAGAGCTTGAATTTTAAGTGTATTTTCTGTTACACATCCATTACTGGCAGAATTTATCCAGCAACATTTCTTTTTTTTTCTTTTTTTTTTTTTTTTTACACTTGTGTAGCTCCACGTTGCCTCTACTCCATGAGCTACCTCGAAATTAACTTGTCAAACGTTCGTCCCACTACTCAGGGAAGGTTCCTAATCAGCTGAGTGGGGCCAGTTTGTCAGGACTCGGAGGGTTGGAAATCACTAGAAAGGCTCCCCGTGTACGAGGGACTTGTCAGGGGGAACTGTTGTGTTTGGAAAAGCAGAGCCACAACTGTGACTCTGTGGCTCACTTTCCACATTGGCTTCGACCCCTTTAACAATGTGTCCCTCAAAGAGCTTCAGCACAGGGCCCAGGTCTCTCTCTGCCTCTTTGGGGCACTTGGCAAACACCAGAACAAGATGGAAAACCGCAGGAAACTGAACGCCACAAACCTGAATCCTGCCCGGAACCATCTGCCTGGTGCTGTGGGGAAGGGCTGGATCTGGGTTCTGTCTTTGAGCAGAGGTATGAACCAGGGGCATTAACCAGTTCCCATCAGGCACTTTGGAACAGTGAGATGTTCCTCCTGGAGGCCGATGTTGAGCGGGGGATTGCAGAGTCGTGCCGTTCCCAGGCTTTATCCCTCCCTCTGTATCTCGTTGTATTATCTCGGGCCTGGCTTTGGAGTGGTTTCAGTTTTTGAAAATGGCAAGTAATTAGTCAATATGTTTTCACCATATGTAGGAGGCTCAGTAAAGAGGCAACCAATGGCCTTTGTCATGGCACAGCGAGCGCTCGTTTTCGCGGCACTTCAAGTTACGCCGAGCGTGTGGCGAACGCCAGAGGATTTAACGAGCGATTGTGCAAGGAAACATTTGACATCATCATTCACAGTTCGACACAGGGCATGAATTTGGGCTGAGGCCCCTGTTGAGGTGGCCTTTGTTTGGGCTGTTCACAGCTCCCCTGGGTGAGCAAAGGGTGGAGGAATTGTTACAGCTCCGAGGGGTCCCGTTTTACGTCTTCTTGGCACAGATGCTGTGAACAGCGAGGGAGGATTCCTGAATCCCTCCTTCCCTTCCAGACTGCCTTTTTACATACCCCAAGCAAGTTAATGCAGATTTTCCAGATAGAGATTTTTGCTCTAAGGCTCCCGCTGTTGCTGACTGTTAACAATCTTTCAAAAGGTCAGAATCTGATCTTAACACTGCTGATAGGAAGTGGCATTTGCCCAGATTTTGCCATCTCCTGAGCAAAAATATGTCCAGTGTTTTCCAGGGAGAGATGGAAGAGACAGCAGCCTTGCCTGGCTGTTTTTCCCTCTTGGGAATGCTGTATTTCAGTTATCTGTGAAACAGGTTTCTGCATTTCCCACTGGGTTTCTTCAGATTTACAGACAAAACATTCGAGCTCAGGCTCAGTTCAGTGAGTTACAGGTTTGGGGGGTGGTTTTTAACATTTTGGGGTGTTTACAACCAATAATATTCACTGAGAATGATGGGATGTTGTTTCACTGTAGTCATGATTTAAATTTATGTGGCATTGCTGTTGAAGTCAATAGGACTTTCTCCCGAGTATGTTTTGCAGGGTACAGCATCATTAAAATATGACAGTTAATAGTCTTGTTTATGTTATTACATTTAATGAATAAATATATCAGTCTGAACATCAAACTCAGTTTTGTTTATACTCTTTAATTGTAGTCTTATCTCCCCCAGAAGCATGTTATATCTTTTAATTTTATAATTATCCACTTTATTCATGTGTGACACTCCAGAACTGCTGCTCATATCCTACGAGACATACAAATCCAAACAGATGGAAGACAGGCAACCACTAGGAAATTCAGATCTGGATGTGAATCCAGCTCCACATCTTCAGAACACCCCACAACTTCAGCTCTGAGCTCTTTTGAGCTGTTGTGTGAAGGAGCAAGGGTTGCAGAATGTGAGTCTGATTCTTACAGCATCTCCAAAACCCAACAGTCCATAAGGATTTTACGTGATCCTTCAATAATTAAATGTTCTCTGTCTGTGTCTGGGACACCTTCCTTTGGATCCAGCAGCCAGAGCAGGAGCAGGTTGGGACAGGGGGACACCCAGAGCCCAGAACAAGTGGCTGAGATTACAACTGGCAAGAAGAGAAAAATTCTGCCTGGTAACAAATAAAAAATACCCCCCAAAAAGACTAAATTTCCCCAGGTATTGAAAGCAACACCTTCACTTAGTGCATAGTGTATGTATTTACAAGAGTGTCTATATTTACTTCTCCTCATTTGGTTTATCTACTTGCTGGGTAATATTTTAACCTCTTCAATTTGGAAAAGCTCCCTCACATGTTTTGTGTTTGAACAGAACTTCTAGTCAGTGCCCTCCCAAAAGTCACCTCCAAGAGAGTCATCTAAGGAAGGGAAAATCTGCTGGAGACTGACACCAAGTGAATACTTTCCCCAGTTAGCACTTGAAGAGGAAAATATCATAATATTTAAACCAGTTTTGAAAACTTTCCATGAAAAGAGGGGAAGGGAAAAAAATAAACCCATAAAACACTAGTTGCATACAGAGAGAGGCCAAAGAGAGTTCAGTTACCATAGAGATTATTACTGGCAATTGCTACTCGACAGCAGATTGGGATCTGTTACAATATTTTTATTAATATTTTCTCTTAATTGGTTATTTATATATTTTGGATCCATCTCCGTGCTGGGCCCAGATTTTTCTCTTTACCTGTCACTCTTGCTGACATGAAGCAGTTGTGACTGTGCCAGAGACGAGGCATTTCCTCCATTTGCAAACATTAGACGGGGTCACGAGTCCCCCAAAATCCCACGTGGAGCAGCCCCTGAGCTGGGCTGTGCTGGCAAAGGGGGAGGGAGAAACACCACAGACACACACACACAGAGGCTCCTCATCACTTCTCTTCCTGTGCATTGTTATCCAACCTGTGAGGAGTTTGTGCAGGAAGGGCAGAGAGGGCTCAGAACAATTTTTCCCCTCTGGTTTTCCCTCGTGGATTCACAAGCCTCGTCATTTCATGTTAAGGGACTTTTTTAATCCATTGCCTTCTAAAAATTCCCCTCTTCACTATTTTAACTCTGATATGTACCTGATGTTAAACACGGTTTAAAGTGCTGCTGGGTCGGGTGCTTTTTTTTTTTCCCCTGCCACACCAATTGCCTTTAGGGAGGTATTTTTGCAGGATGCCTGAGATCAGCCAGAGCCAGCTGGGCTTTCAGCTCTTTCCCCCCCTCTCATTCCCAGCCTCCTGCTCCCTCCTGGACCTTGTGTAGGATGGAGCAGAGCCACAGGGAGAGTGGGGACTGTGGATGCAGGGAGTGCTCCGAGCTGCACAGTGTGAGCAAAATGTACTAAAAAAAAAAAAATTCAAAGAGGAAGAAACATGTTTTTCTCATTCCTAATCTCCTTTAGTTATCATGATCTCAAGGGTTATTTGTAATGATAGTAGGCACTGCATTTCAGATGGAAATGTGATTTTCCAAGCTGACGGTGTCACTTGAAGTAAACAAAGTTAATTCTGCTTCCTGCTATGCAAGGCCTAATCTCATTACCCAAACCACAAGTAGCATAACAGAAAATATTCCCATCTGTCAGAAGAACTTAAAATAAAGGTGGAAATTGTTTTTCTGTTTCGTCCCTCTTCTTTCCCCCAAATCCCTCAGTGGACGTTAATTATCACATCAGATCTATTTCAACCTGTCTTGCCCGTCATTCCTTTCCCATTTGCTGCCTGTTGGATAACGATGGATTTGCAGCATCTCAGACTTGAGGCATCCCCAGGGCAGGGCATCACTGGTGGAAACAAAGATTCACAGGTGTAAATGCAGAAGAGCTCCCCTGGATTCAGCCCAGGGTGTGCTCAGGGTGATTTACAGAGGAGCAGAGCGAGGGAATCCCGCCGCACACTCCAGTGGGAGCTGTGCCAGCACTGGGAGCAGCCCCTGCCATTCCCAGCCCTGACTTCAAGCTGAAGACAATCCAAACACACTATCGAGCAATTCTCAGCCCGCTTCAATCCAGCAGCCACCAATCATAAGAGGATCATTCATAAAACTCTCCAACAACAGTGGTTTTTCATCCCCTCTTCATTTAAAATGACCTTTATGCGATGATAATGTCTGCCTTGCTGAGCCTTAATTGCTTAATTAGAGAAGCAGCTCCTCTATCAGACAAACAGGTTTTTTAAAACTCTATTTTTTTTTCTTGCAAGGCTGATGTTTCCTTTCATTTTAAGCTCACCAGCCGTATTAAAAAAAAAAACAAACAAACCAACAACAACCCTTTAAATAGACAATTTCAAGTGGCTTTATTGTGTTAGTTTATTTATTTATTAGCCATTTCAAGGCTTTGTTTCCCACTCTCTTCCTGAGAGGTGTTTACAGAAGGAATCTCTCCCATTAGGAATTTCTCTGCCTTTCACTACCACACTTAGAAAAAAAAAAGCTGCTTTTCACTGAACAGCTGTTAAAGGTTCTGGGTGTGATTGGGAATTTATTTATCGTGGAATAGCCCTTAGGGGTGAGCTGAGTATCCTGCACCTGCTTCCCACGTGGAGAAGAGTCTGAGCCCTCCCTGGGAACCTGGTAAGCCTTGGTCTGAATTCTCTGTTCTTCTCCAGCTGCCCTTTTGGAGCAGGGACAGTTTTGGTTTCTGTCTTTTATGGGACTTTTTGGAAATTTTAACCTGATTTTGTGGTGGTGTTTTTGAGATGGACCCAATCAATCTGTTACTGTGGGGCTGCCCCCGACAGTGGTTGTTGATATTTTAAAGTAGTTCTTTGGATCATTTGTTCTGAAGAGCCGTAAGAGTTTGGCCTTGCTTGGATTTTTTGGGATATCATTGATATACTCGTGTTCTTTGCTGGAAGCAGGAGGCTCCAGAGGTGGTTTGTTCTGATGCTGGTAGAGATGAGTTACACCAAAACCAGCATTTCTGAAGGAAGACTTGGGGCTGGGGGAGCAAAAGCCTCTGCCACAGCCAGGGCAGCAGGAACAGTGTCCAGGTGCTGCCAGGAGCCCCCAAGAACAAGGAATTGTTGAGATTCCCCTGCCCTGAGGAGCAGCCATGGACTTCCCCCCCCCCCGCCCAAGAAACAGATATTCCCTTGTTGTGCTTTCCTTGCTGCAAACAGAGGATGTCACCCTAAAAAGTAAAAAGCTGAGTGGTGAATTATCAAGGTGGGGGAAAATGGACCAGAAGTGACTTTAGGCAAAGTTGGCATTTAAATGAGAGGGTGACAAAGGTTGGGCTCTGCCCACAGAGGGACCCTGGGCTTGGCGTGGCTGTTTGGGATTCTGAAAGGAATTTCAAAGGCAACTTGGTTTCCCCTTCCCTTTTTTCCTGCTTCTGTAACACGAGAGAGGCCTGGAGGCTCATGCTGGGGCTGTGTCCCCATGGATTTACAGGGGGACACTGAGGAGTGTTGGCTCTTCTCCACCAGAACTGTCAACACACGGAGCTGGGAGTCAGGAGGTTCTGTGATCCTCACCCAGGGGCAGTGAAGGAAAAGGAGGTGAATGGCCACTGGGCAGTAAAATCCGAGGAGTAAAAGGATGCCTTGTAGCTCTTGGGTGCATCGGTGTGCAGGAGGTGCAATAACCAGTGTCCTCTGACAGCAGAGAGCACAACTCGTTCTCAGGGCTTTGAAAGCATTTAAAAGCTTTGATTCTGCTGATTTCAACCTCAGTATTTCTCAGGATCTCAGCCATTTCACCCAGCCCATTTGTCTTTCCAGTGGCACCCCCCCAAGTGTGGCAGGGGTTGATCACAAGGGGGGATGTGGCTCATTTTTGGCCGGTTCTGTGTGGTGGTTTGGGCAGGATTTCTCAGCTCCAGCTCCAAGCCAAGGAAAAGCCAGGTGGCTGCGTTGGCATGTGCTGAGCCCTGTGCAATCCAGGGGTTGTGAGCCTGGCACTGCTCTCCCCGAGTTTCCAGGGCTTTGGGAAGGCTCTGGCTGGCATCCCACTGGGTCACACTTGCCCTCCCATTAGACGTGCCTGAGGGAACACGAGTGTGCAATCCTGGTCCTGCTGATCTGCAAAATTCCCTTGGCCGAGTACCTGAGTGGTTGGAAATGTTACACTTTGGGGGTTTTCTAGAAATTTGTGCCGTATAAAAATAGGGAAAGAGGCAGGAGAACATTCTGAGGTGGGGCAGGAGGTCTGTGTGTGGCCAGGAGAAGTACTTGCAAACAGCAAAAACTGATGTTTTCCTAACAAAGGCCAAAAACACTTAGAAATGATCTATGCCCAATATATTTGTTGTACCTTAAGGTCAGAGAGAGATCTTTTTAATTTTTTCCCCCTCAAGAAAAAAAAATGGATAAAACTTGCAGTTCTGAAAATACGTATTTTGCTTTAGGGCATTTTCAAAGGCTTTTTTATCGTGTCTCCATCCACCAGTTCACTTAGACTTTTCAATTCCCATCTATTATTCATGATGTCTATTTTAATAAGTTTTGGATCAAGCCATTGTTCTTTCTTAATAGTTTATTACAAATAACATCGCTTGGGTCAGTGTTGGAACCTCTCAGAAATGGCATCTTGTGGGTTTTTAGTAGCAATATGGGTGGATTTTCCTGAGGTTCAGGGTTTCTCTTTTGTCCCGAATTTCACTCAAACCCTCTGTAACACTTTGGTTGTGGCTGCACCATCACGGCTCCTCGTGAGGAAGGTTCAAAAAGGAGATAAAAGGGCTGCAAAGCAGAGCTGGGGGAGCCAAAATATCTGGATTCAGTTTCTGCCCACGCTATTAAGGCAAATAAATATAAATCAGAGAGAGGTGCATCTGCAAACTCACACAAAGGCACCCTCCACGTGTGGGAGGGAGAAGGAATTGGTGCTTGCTTTGCCAGAAGGAATTCTTGTCTGCAGCAGGTCTCCAGAAAAGCATTTATTTTATTGAGCAGCCATAGGAAAGCAGGGCCCTGCCTGGTGTTCAACATGTGGCCAGGGTCTATCAGCTCTATTGAAAAGGTTCATTTCCTTTGAATTAAGCACAGTCTGGTTTAGTTTGTTAGATCCTTACACTCCTTCTGCAATTTATAGCTCAAAAATCACTTTTTTTTTCTGAGAAAAATCTGCCCAAACTGTGTCACAAACAAACTTGGTCTGTGCAGCCCGTGAACATTATCAGGTGATGCTGTTACGATCAGCAATTACTGGGGTGGTGAAACAGCAGGGGAAGAGTTTTCCTGTGTCGTAAGGAATGTTTGTGAGACCATGTGAGGAAGGCATCGATGCCAGTCTGTGCCTGGCTCTGATCTGCCAGTTCCCAGTGAAGGGCAAGGGGGAGGCACAAGCAGCAGAGCTGAAAATCAACCAGAATTTCCCCCTTTTTTTGCTTCTCCAAGGCTGGGAGATATTCCTGGGGAGAAGGACAAAATATTAGGTCAGAATTGCTCTTTACTGACAAAACCGTATCCCCCCATTGCTCTCAGGTTTGAAGTTTTCTGCCTGTACAAAGCAAGTGATACATTATAATAATAATTTGTATTTCAGTGGTGGCCACAGGCAACAGAGGCCTCCATTCTGCTGGGAACTTCACGTACACAACTTCACAAATAATCTCTGCCCAAGATGTCCATGCAATTTTATCTCTCTCTGCTGTTTCTTTTCCTTTTTTAAAGGAGTATCTGGTTTATGGTGGCAGTTTCGCGAACTGTTACCTCGTTGAGCAGTTCAGGCTGAGCTGGAGTCAAAGAGTGCCTCTATTTTTATAACTCAATCTCCCAAAGTCTGCTATAAATGCAAATAGTGAGGAGATGCCCCAATGTGAAGATGCTGATACTCACATGGTATAAAAAATGCCAGTGTAATATGTGTGAAATAACTTTCTCACAGGCCATTTTGTAATCTCTCTGCAAAAGAGGAGGTTTCCCTGGGCATAAAAGTGTAAAGCCTATGAAAAATGGAGACATTTAAAAGAAAAAGGATCAAATCTCATTGCAGCCACGGCACTTTTGTTCCGTCCAAGCTTTTCTCTGGGCTTCCTTTACCTGGACCAAGGAACCCTGTGGGGTGTTTGTCTGTCTCTGCAATCCTGCCAAGCAAAGGTGAGAATTTCCTGGGCTCTGCCTGCTGCTCGTTTTGGTAAATACTGAGCTTAGTTTGAAGCTCTGGTTAAAGATTGGCTGAGGAGAAGGGCCTGATCCTCTCCTCGTGTTGTTCTCCCATGAAGGAGCTTCTCTGACCTGCTTCACCCTGGCCATGGGTGGGAGCAGAACCGGGATCTTTGCATCCAGAGCTCCAGGAGAGCTCTCAGGAAAACAAACACGTCTTTTGAAGTCGTTTGGCTCTTTCTGGAGCAAAGCAAGAACTTCACAGAACACTCCTTTTTCTGCACATTTCCACCCTCTTCCCATCTTTTCCCTATTTGACTTCTCTGTTAAAATCTTTCCAAGGGAACCCTTAAAGTCAGTAAAATCCTTTGCCAGCACAGTGATTTTGGTTAGGGATGTAATTTTTATTTGAAGAGCACTTTTATATTGGCACAACCTTCAGCACAGGTTCAGCTGTGCTAGAAACAAAGTGATTTTGTTGATCCAGCTCGTTTCATTGAGGGAACTGGTAAAAACTTAACTGCTAAAAACACTCTTGGCAGGACAGGCTGCATCTGTACGAGTGGTCTTTGGTGGTGGAGCTGCAAAATGTAGGGATGGCCAACAACTTAACACTCCAGAGTAAAACCCTCCTGTTGAAATGTGCTTGCTTGGAGCGTGTTTGGCCTCCAGATGGTGGAGGAAGGCTGGTTGCAGCTTACTGAATTCATAAGACTAAAACAAGCCTCAGAGCGATTAAATTCAACTCCCTAAACATAACTTAGCCAATTCTCCAGCTTGATTTACGTAACTTAACCTCATCTGGTGCAAAAGGGCAGTGGTGCTGAAATGAAGAGCCCTGGCTGGGGCTCTGAGCCTCTTCCCCTGCCTTTGATGAGAGTATCATCATGAAGATATTATTCTAATATGCCTCATGTGTGAAAAAAATCTCCTGTTTTCCATCTCGGTGCTGGAGGGGTTCAGGAGCTTTTGGACACTTTGGTGCCTGAGGGGGTTGTCAGACCAGTATGAGGGCTCGCTGGCCAGTTTGTACTTGTGAAACTGTAGCTCCACTTACTGGTTTGGCTGGAGAAATTCCAGCCAGCCAACCCGGGCGACGTTGTTTATCTCCTGCTGTCATCATAACTATTTCCTGAGAGCTGCAGAGATGTACTCCTTCCTTCCCCTGCTTGCTGCAGCCCGAAGGATCAAAGATAAGGATTATCATGGTTATGTTCAAGCAGAGGAGTTGTTGATTGGGATTTATCCTTTTAAATATGTGTAAGTCATACAAAGCTTTGCAGTCAGAAATATTGACTTCATTGATCCATGCCAAGAGCAGAAGAAACCCATGTGGGCTGAAGTGGAAAGGCTGTGCAAGATGCTTATAATAAAGATGTTATCTGGTAAATAAGATATTGCTTTATTCCTGACCAAAGAAAATTAGAAATCCAGAGTTTAAGTACACTGGTCTGTTCGTGCCAAGTTAACTGTGGCTGCATTTGCCTCCCATGATCAATATCCAGTATTAGGACCTTGCATTCCTGTTTCTGGTCAAGTGAGGTGCCTGCACAGTCCTGGCTCTGCATTGTTTGTGGGCTTTACAAGGGGAACAGCTGAATGAATCAACTTCAGGAGCATAATGGGCTATAAACGCAGGGACCATCACCTTCATCACTCAGGATAAAGTGGATGCAGTGCAGGTCATGGAATTGCCTTTGGAAACGGCTAAAATCCCCTGTCTGATGAGCTGGGATTGCTGAGGCTGACAGGGGAGGCAAGTGGGGTTAAAGGAGTCCGACGTCAGTGGAGAGGGAACTGTCACAAGCAGGGCTGTCCCTTAAGATGGTCTGGAGAGTCTGGATGTATCAGTTCATGAGAACAAACAAACAAGGAATCCTACGGGAACGAGGGAGCTGCTGCCAACACAACAGTGGCTCCCTGAGGGACACACAAGAGGGTGGCAGGGATGTGGGTTTGAAGGGGATTCTGTTATTGGAGCTGGTCTTTTGCTCCATCTGGAGCAGCATCAGGTTATCAACCCTCAAACTATCAGAGAGCAGGGTTAGATTAGAGGTCGGGAAGGAATTCCTGGCTGGGAGGGTGGGGAGGCCCTGGCACAGGGTGCCCAGAGAAGCTGTGGCTGCCCCTGGATCCCTGGAAGTGTCCAAGGCCAGGTTGGAGCAGCCTGGGACAGTGGAAGGTGTCCCTGCTCACGGCAGGGGTGGGATGAGTTTATGGTCCCTCCCAACCCAACCCATTCTATGATTGTATGAAATACAAGTAGAGCAAGGAGGGAACTATCTCAGAAATGCCTCCTGGCACTGTGGGGACTGTCACAGCTCAGGGAGGGGTCACTTAGCAGCCACTGGGACCATGAGTGGCCGTGGCTCTTGTGCCCAGCCCATGTCGCAAAAACCCGCCTTTCTCTACAAACGGATCCTCTCCTTTCAAACCCCAAACTCGCGTTTCCACAGGAGCTCCTCGGTCAACTTTTGAACCCCGTTAGCAAACGCAGAGCACGGGGGGAGCCTTTACCCCCACGTTAGGAAAAAAAAAAAATAAAAAGGAAAAAGAAACCCACCAAAGCCTCTCCGGGAATTCTCCGGGGGACAATTGAGCACTATCAACCACAACTGCAGTAATACTTTACTGTCTGCTGCAGATATTGAGCCCTCATTGCAGTAATTGTCACGGTGACAGAGCTGGGAACACTTGCTGTAATTAGGACAGTTGTTTTGTCATGTGTAACGATCTGAAGAGAAGCGAGGAAAGAGGGGAACGAGCACTAATCTGCGGCAGCGGTGTGAGGGGGAACCATGCGCGCACCAGCCGCTCACACGGCGCGGAGTCAGATGAGAGGGCGAGGAAATAAATGTTAAAACAAAGCAGCGATTCAGGGGAATTGATGCTCTCTCGGGTGTCTGTACTTGGAATAGCGAGGGCAGATGTTTGGCTGTAATTTATTTTGCTTTAAAGGTGATGCCGGTGATACCTTAACAAAAATCCTCTAGCAAAGGTGTGTGTGTAGAGATCTATACACATGTACACATCTATGTATGTGTTTGTATGAATATATTATATACAAAATGTATCTATTATATATTTAATTCATATTATGTAGAGATATGGTTTTCTATATATGCAGATTTATAAATGTATATACAAACATATTTAAGCATATATTATCTATATAAATCTATAAATATCTNATTCTGTTATTGGAGCTGGTCTTTTGCTCCATCTGGAGCAGTGTCAGGTTATCAACCCTCAAACTATCAGAGAGCAGGGTTAGATTAGAGGTTGGGAAGGAATTCCTGGCTGGGAGGGTGGGGAGGCCCTGGCACAGGGTGCCCAGAGAAGCTGTGGCTGCCCCTGGATCCCTGGAAGTGTCCAAGGCCAGGCTGGAGCAGCCTGGGACAGTGGAAGGTGCCCCTGCCCATGGCAGGGGTGGGATGAGTTTATGGTCCCTCCCAACCCAACCCATTCTATGATTGTATGAAATACAAGTAGAGCAAGGAGGGAACTATCTCAGAAATGCCTCCTGGCACTGTGGGGACTGTCACAGCTCAGGGAGGGGTCACTTAGCAGCCACTGGGACCATGAGTGGCCGTGGCTCTTGTGCCCAGCCCATGTCGCAAAAACCCGCCTTTCTCTACAAACGGATCCTCTCCTTTCAAACCCCAAACTCGCGTTTCCACAGGAGCTCCTCGGTCAACTTTTGAACCCCGTTAGCAAACGCAGAGCACGGGGGGAGCCTTTACCCCCACGTTAGGAAAAAAAAAAAATAAAAAGGAAAAAGAAACCCACCAAAGCCTCTCCGGGAATTCTCCGGGGGACAATTGAGCACTATCAACCACAACTGCAGTAATACTTTACTGTCTGCTGCAGATATTGAGCCCTCATTGCAGTAATTGTCACGGTGACAGAGCTGGGAACACTTGCTGTAATTAGGACAGTTGTTTTGTCATGTGTAACGATCTGAAGAGAAGCGAGGAAAGAGGGGAACGAGCACTAATCTGCGGCAGCGGTGTGAGGGGGAACCATGCGCGCACCAGCCGCTCACACGGCGCGGAGTCAGATGAGAGGGCGAGGAAATAAATGTTAAAACAAAGCAGCGATTCAGGGGAATTGATGCTCTCTCGGGTGTCTGTACTTGGAATAGCGAGGGCAGATGTTTGGCTGTAATTTATTTTGCTTTAAAGGTGATGCCGGTGATACCTTAACAAAAATCCTCTAGCAAAGGTGTGTGTGTAGAGATCTATACACATGTACACATCTATGTATGTGTTTGTATGAATATATTATATACAAAATGTATCTATTATATATTTAATTCATATTATGTAGAGATATGGTTTTCTATATATGCAGATTTATAAATGTATATACAAACATATTNTATACATTATATTTTATATTACATCATATCTAATTTATATTTTATGTAGAATATGTATTATTAAATATACATTATGATAAGGTATTATATTATATTTCTTCCTCCCATTGCTGCTCCAGCAGCTGGACTCAACACAGCACAAGTTTAAGAAAGCCAGACGTGTGTAACATGTAAAATCCCAACTATTTTAATTTCTCATAAATAACCCCTCCCGCCTCCTACTTTTTGTTCCATTAATTTTATTTTTGTGCAGACTAGTATTTAAAATAAGCACTATTTTTTATGTTCCAATTTAACTTAAATTCTGGTTCAGTGAGTCTGCTGTGGTTGGGTTTCACCTGGTGGTGAAACGTTTTGGTTTTGCCACTTTTGGGTGGCAAATGCTGCCCATGGATCAAAAACTCCTGGGAGACAAGGCTGGAGGTTGGCATTTGTAAGAGGGGCATCCAACAGCTCTCGGACACTGGGGAGGGGAGCATTGATACCAACCAAAATTGCTGTGGATTTCGGGATTGCTCCAAAATTAAGACCGTTATGAAGCCAATCACCTCTGGGATAAATCCCCTCTCTGCCTGGGCAGGGAACATCCCTCTGTTAATAACTTCACATCATTTGTTAAGTAGTCGCCTCAAGAATTACCTGTAGGTGACTCAAAACACTGCTCCAAAGTCGAGGGGTCAATGCCTTTGGGAATTATGGCCCATGTGGCACAAACCAGCTCTGCAGGTTGGTATTCCTGCACCTGGAGAGCTGCAAGGCTGGCCAGGCCAGCCCTGGGGTGCTCAGAGACACTCACATAAATTCTGCTGCTGCTGCTCAAAAATTTCCTGTAAAGAGCAGTTTTCAATGAGAAATTGGATTTTCAACTCTTTTTTTTTTTTTTCCTGGTTCCCACAAAAATTTCGACATTTTGTTTCACAGCTGGAAGGAACTTGAGGCAAATAACACTTGCCATTTACTGTTCTTTTTTAGTGTTAAGCTAAATTTGGTGTTCGTGTTTTCAGTTATTTTTTTTTTAGCTTTCCAGTTTTCACTTTTCACTGAAATCTTTCCTTCACTACTGAAGCAAATCACAGTTTCCCCATCTACTTCAGCAGTGAAGAATTTTACTTTTGGTGTTTTACTACATGGAATCGTTCTTGCAAGGACCTTAAATGTCCCTTCGAGCTTATCAACCTGTAACCTGTATTTTAAAAAGGTTACAGGGATGACTCGAGGATCAACAAACCACTTAGTCTCATCTTAATTCCAAATAAAACACAATGATTAACCCAGAACTCTATTAAGGAAGAATTAGAGGGTAAAACACAATTAATGACGGGCAGCAGGGAAGAATATAAATCTTGTCAAATAAACATTGACAGGATTAAAGTCTCCTGGAGAAAGGGAACTGGGGCAGCACGATGCACCTGGAATTCTCCAGGGCTTTGGCTCAGTCCACCTCGTGTTTTGCCTCGTTAGGTATTTGAACATGTGTTGGATGTTTCAAGTACTGACTCATCAGTAGATTGTTAATATATATAGAGAGAGAGAATTCATCCCGGTGATGTAAAAGGCTTTTGGTGAGGGCTGAAGGTGACCTGGGACGTGCTGGAGCAGTGAAAAACGAGGACAAAAAGTTGCTATGTAGGAGCAAAATGAATCTGCAGGTTAAGGGGCTTCGGTCCAAGAGGATTCATTTGGACGCGGCAGAAATCAAGAGAACCCTGTGGGGATAAAGGCTGGAGATTAGAGCTGGGGTTTGTCTGCTCTCAGACACAAGATGTATGGCTGGGCACTCACCTCACCTCACTTCCCACTGCAGAGCTGGGGCGGGGGGAAATGAGGCTGGAGAAACAAAACTAATCAGAATAATCAAACAAAACAAATAACCCAAGTCAATTAGCAATAGATCTTATTCTTATACCCAGCTTTAATGGGGTCCCAGGGTGACACAGCCACGTTTCAGGAGGGTGTGGAAATATTTTAAAGGAAAGTTAAGGGAGGCCAGAGAAATGTCCTGGAGGCTGAAATCCACCTTCTCCTGTGAAGTTTAAAGAAGTTGACATCTTCAGCTTATCAGAAATCCTGAGATGCTTTGATTGCTGAGTGTAGGCATCTCTCAGCTCCTGAGTCTGGCTGAGAGAGCAGATTCAGCTGGATGTTTGTGTTGACAAAATTCAGCAGTAAACCAATGACATTATATGGAAATGAGCCCCGGTTCCTGGGTGTGAAGGTGGTGGGAGCTCACACCAGTTCCTCAAGTGCAGTCCTGAGTGCTGTCTGTTCTCCAAAACAGGATTAAATGCCCTTTAGAAGCACATATATCAAATGAAGCTGGATTAAAGGGGAGCTTTATTGCAAAGGTGGTTTAGAACTGGTACATTGTGTGTGTTTGACAACCCTTTCCATGAAGAAATTCTTCCTCATCTCCAAGATCCCGATGTCCAGATTTTCCTGACTTTTATTCGGTGTGTGGAGTACCTTTTACATTAATTTGGAAATAGTTTTAATTTGTCATCATTCTTTTTACCACCAAAAAAAAAAAAGTTTTCATTAGAATTTCCAATGAAAACGTTTTATTTCTCAGAGAATTTTTTCTCAGCACCAGACTTCTGAAATTTGAATGTCTGGGGCCTTTTGATGAAAAGCAAAAGAACTCCTCTAGCAAGCAGATACCTTTCTACTGAAAATTGCCTTGGTTAAAAATCTAATTTCCACTGCAAAAAGGTTGGGGGGAAAAAAGTATTCAAAGGGCTAAAATAAATCCGACAGCTCCAGTGTCCTGCATCAGTGTGTGAACCCTGCCAGCACTTCTGTAAGAGAAGGGATTGACAAAATAATTCATTAAGGAGAATGTTCTTCTGATGGAGGGGGTTCAATAGCTGCGAGGAGCTTTAAAGGCTCCTTTGTGTATCCAAACAGAAACACGGCTCAAAGGAAAACAAGTGGCTGTGAGCTCTGGGCGGGTTGTGGACTGGCTTTGAAGGGGAGCTGCTCCTCCTTTCCCAGTTCATCCTCACACACCCCCGGACTGGGGACACTGGTGAGGGGGGCACTCGTGCACAGTCTGCCTGGCAACAGAGGAACGGGGATTTGCTCCAGCCTGGCTGGGGGAAGGAGATGCTCTTGGGAGCAGAGGGATGTGGAAGTGTCGTGGCAGGGATTGCTCTCCTGGACCTGGGCTCTGCTCTGGCTCACCAGGGCCTGGGGCAAGGGGGCTGTGCCGAGTCTTGAGTTTGCCAAGGCAGTTTCATGGATCCCTTCCCTGAAAACAGACCCTTTCCCTGCTCGATGTTATTGCCCCGAGCCCTTTGGGATGTTGTGTGGCAGAGGAACGGGGAGCAGTGATGCTGCGTTGGCCAAGGGCCTGGTTTGCACATTTTAATACAATTATTTTGGAGAATCCACTTGGGTGCAGGTGCCAAGTGTCACCCATGGCTCTGTTTGCCCCCTGGATTCAGCACTGGGTGCTCTTGGTGCCTGGCTGTGTTTGGGGACACCTTTGATCCTGGTGGCAGTGCCAGTCTACAGACCTGACAATGGCTTTGGATGCTTTTGTTGCCATGATGGGGATTTACCAAACTCCCCTGATTTGGGAGCGATGGTGAGGCCACAGCCTTTACTCTGATCCTTGGCCCAAAAGTATCTGTATCTGTCCCTGTCCCCTCCTGGGCCGGTACCCGCTGCCCCTCTGTCTGACCACTTCTGTCACTGCCCCAGGGGACAAGGAGTGTGTGCAAGTCCCTCCCCAGCAGCAGCTGGCATCCCCAGGGGGTTTGGGTGCCCCCCCAGCAGCAGTTGTGGCTTTGGAGCTGCTGTGCAGGTGCAGCCCCAGCCCACCCTCGGTGGGGGCTCTAGCAATCAGCAAACCCAGCTCTTATTAGGCAGCAGAGGATTCTCCTTAAACTCTGATTAACCAATTATGTTCGTTCTGATTTAAATTCTTCTGTCATCTCTTTCACCATAGGGCAGAGCAGTTTACCGAATTCAAAGAGGACTGCCACAGTTGTGTAAATGAATGAGATGTTTCCTTAAAATAACTATTTATACATGTAAATCTCTCCCTGGATCTTGGAAACACTCCTCATGTCTCCCCTTAACTCATGCAGTGGCATCTCTCTCTGTCATGCACGTCACATAGAACCAGATTGTAAAATCCAGGGAGCAGAGGGCACGTCTCCCTTCCTTTTGTACAATGCCATGTCGGGGCTGGAAGGGTGAGGAAGAGAGAATATTTTCCTGCCAGGGACAAATTAAAGAGGCTTCTCTCCAATAGAAAAGAAATTCGAGGCACTGTGTTTCTTTTGAAGCAGCTGAATTAGTGTTTATCTGAAAGTGGGTTTAGAAAATTGGTTTGTTTGGGGTTTTTTTTCCCGTTTAAAAGTAGAGTTTCAGCCCAAAGAAATATTATCATGTAATAACATTCCAGGGAATTTCTGGTGCTCGGTTGCTGGTTGGCATTAGGGGATCAATGCAGCTTTGGAGGAAAAAAACCCTGCAGTTGTTAAAATCGCAAGGAAATGAAAACTTGTAATATAAACCAGAACATTACATTCATGTGCCATTTCCTATAGGCTTTTAAATGACAAATACAAGTTTTCATTGATTTTTTTTTTTCTCACATATTGAAAAAATGGAAGAAAAAATGTCTGGTAGCAACAATTAAATTTTGCAAGTTAATTTCTGAGTCACTTGGAGGAGACATGAACATTTTTGACTGTGAGGTGGTAAAGTGTGCATGTAACAAAACAGCTCCTCTCACTCCTTTCTTTTCAGTATAAAAATTATTTTCCATATTTTCTGGCTTTCCAACTTCTATTCCCAGGTTGGGACTGGAGTAAATTAAGGTGTACAAAGCACATTTTGCTGCTACTTAGTTCAAGCCTCCAAGTGGGATCTTTGAGGAAATATATATATATATTTATTATATTTCATATTTTTTCATGGAAATCATTAGATGGACCCTAGCAGTCGTGCTGACATAGAAATGATGAAGCACAGCAAATGATCAGGGCCCTGTTACTACAAAAAAAGGGTTAAGCCAACAAGGGTGAGGGAAAATTTTGGAGCCCAGTAGTGTTCAGATGGAAAATGCAATTGCCCAGAGCTCAAAGAGTGTTCTGTCAAGGTATTTAATGAGGATATTTTCTGGAATTAAGCCTGAATTCTCATTCTGAAGAGAAGTTTCTGGGTATTAGGAAAAAAAAATAAAAAACCTCCATTGTAAATGGAAGCATTTGTTTTCAGGACAAGCAGGACAATTCTTAGAAATCCAAGTGGATACTGTTTCCTTTTCATTTTCACCAGCTTAACTTTTTTTTTTTTTTTGAGTCAGCCCAAAATGGATGATAATGATAATAATTTGGACACTGAATGAAACATGTGCACAGCTCGACTTAGATCACATTTATCCCCGAACTCCTATCACTGTCTCCACTGAAAGTGTTCCATGACTAGACTTGGCCTGTAATTATTAAAATGTTAAGCCAGTCGCATGAAGGGAAATGAGAGATGCTATTACCAGGTAGCTGTCAGTAGGGCAGAGTCAATTTTCTGCCTCGTGCCGTGAATTTTCTGTAGGTTCTTGATAAATCTGAAAGTGCCTTTGTGGGGGGTCGGGAGAGCAGCTGGAATCTCAGAATCTGCCGAGTTGGGAGGGACCCACCAGGATCATCCATCCAACCCTCAGCCCTGCACATCCCCAAGAGTCCCCCCCCTGTCCCCAGAGGATCATCCCGACCCTCCTGCAGCTCTGGCAGCCTTGGGGCTGTGCCCAACCACCCTCTGGGGGAAGAACAACCTTGTCCTTGATCCAACCTCCCCCTGCCCTGACCCAACTCCAGCCATTCCCTGGCTCCTGTCCCTGGTCACACAGAGCAGAGATCAGTCCCTGCCCCGCCTCTGCCCCTCCCCAGGAACTGTCACTGCAATGAGGTGACAACTCCCCTCAGGCTCCTCTTCTCCACCTGAACACACCAAGTGCCCTCAGTGCTCCTCACCACAGTGTGTCTCAGGTCACCCCTGGGGTGACAGATCCATTTCCCATGGGAATCTCCAAGCTCCTGGAGCTCCTGTGGCTGAGCCGAGGCCGGGCTCTGACTCTGCACTCGGAGAGCACTTAAAGCCCTCTCAGGTCATCCCTCGTCTCTGAGCTAGTGAGCAGAACTAACATAATCTTAGAGCTTGTTTGCTCTGGGACTCGAGTTGCTCTTTCAAATGATAAAAATCTCTTTTTTCCAGCTCCAGTGAAAACAGAGATTTCAGAGAGTTGTAAGGCCAGCCAAGTGTGTTGAAGTAGACTCTGGCTCCTACTCACTCGCTGGCATTTTTTGACTATATTGGAACCTGTTATATTAAAACGAGTCCTGGGGGCATTGGAAGCTACAATATGCATCTTTGGGGAGCAGATTTGGCAACTCCGAATCTCAGGCAGGATTTGCAAAAGCTACAATAAACCAAAGAAAAGCTCATTAAAAACACGCTGAATCTTTTCGTGTTCACAGGAACCCTTTTCTCAGTCCTCTGGTGTCTTAAATACCATCAGTGAACTCAAGTTTGTCACCAAGGAGAGAAACAAAGAGCCAAGGGACAGGTTAGACGTGGAGATGTTCATGTAGAACGTGTGATTGTTGTACTGAAGTGGGCACACAAGTGCCTCCTCTGCATCTGTGCCAATAAATGAGTGTTTGCACGTCCACTGACCACGTGTGCCACACACTGTGGCCATGGCAGCCTTGGACAGGGAAAATCTGTTTCTCAGAGCACGTTTTTGGGTGGTATTTTGGGCTGCACAGTGTGTTGGACTCGGTGTTGCTGTGTAATTAGAAATACTGCAACGTGGTGAGTTTCACCACGTCTTTGGCAGTAACAAATAAAGGTGAGAGGTGGCAGGAAGGAAATGTGTACTTTTAAAGGAAGGAAATTCTTTATGATTTCCAAAGAGGCTTGAATTTGAGGCCTTGGGATTGATACACAGTTTGTAGGAGTCTTTCCTCCTGGACAGAACCATTTTGTCCCTGTTGCTGTGACACTGGGACAGCACCACTTCACTGGGTTGTGGAGATGGGGGAATCCCTGATCCTAAACAGATGTCAGTGCTCTGCCAGCCACTGCCTCGTCCTTCCACAGCAAATGGGCACCATTTCACACCTACTGGCTTTGATATCCTCGTTTAGGCCCAGAACTCCACGCGAGGTGACCATTGGAAAGGTTGGCTGTAACTGCCCCCCACCCATGGGCCCCAGGAGAGCACAGGAGGCTCCAAGCAAGTCATCAGAAGTTGGGGGTTTTCTTGTGTTTCTAGAAAGCATTTGATTTCTTTCGATCCTTGATGACCCCAACATCTGACAGTGCTTCTATTAAAGCCCATAGGTAGTATTTTATGAAGCTCCTCTTCTCTCCCAAGCTCACCAGGGATCATTTTTCTCTTTGAAAACCAGCTCATCATTAGGAATCAAAGATGTTTGATATACAAAATAATTTCCCAAATTAGGGTTTGTCAAATGTAGGTTTGCAAACCTCTCTGCCTTCCCTCCCCCCACCACCTTCTCTCTCTTGCTCTGCCCTTTATGTTGATCATATCTTGGAACCAGAGGCAAAATAAAATTCTTCCACCCTTTCCCCTCCTTCCATCCCTCCCTGTGCCTTTCCTTATCTCACCCTTTCCTCCCAGCCCCACCTGAGCTGTTCCCCCAGGGCAGCCGCGTTACCCTCGTTAAATCCTTCAATCCCAGAGCCCACTGGCCACTGTCCCAGGTCCCCAGGGGAGCGGCTGTTGGAGCCGAGGGACGGGGGATGCCGGTGCCTCTCCCTCCTCCCGGTGCCAGCAAACAGTTAACGGTTTAATACTTTACAAAAAAGTCAAGACAGACTTGTGATTCTTGATGTTAATGAAGGTGTCACACATTGTCTAGAGAAAGTTGTGCCTGGCAATCTTCCTTTTTTCGGATGCCTACACCACTGACATTTCATCTCGCATTCAAAGAGCACTACCTTAATGAAATGCATAATTAACATATTCTAATTGTGCTGAGCGCTGTGATGATTTTGACAGAACTCACTTTCCATGTCTAATTTGATGCTAATTTAATCTGTTCCTCTCCCGCTGACATGACCTTTCTTGATTGAGTTTCACTGAGGAAATTTTTTGATGGATTGATTTATCAGCACTGCGGAGACAACAAAGGCTCCGGGTGCGCGACAGGAGCGGGGTGGGAATGGCCCTCCAACGCCTGCACACTCCCAACTCTCCAACTGCACTGTCCCCTTTCCAGGGCCTGCCTGTCTCCTCTACTGATGGAATTCAGGAAACGTGACATCTGCGGGTGGGTTTGATCTCGGCGATAAATACAGTAAATATCTCATTGTGCCGCCGGATCGCGGGGGAAGGAAAAACTTCTCCCTCTCCCGCTGCTGTTGGGTGGGAGGGAAGTGGCACGAGGAGCAGGGCAGTGCCAAGGGCAGCAGCTCCTGCGCCCGCGGGTTTGGGACCGGTTTTAATTAACCTGGTCGTTACTGGCCATCAGCAAAATGAAAAGTGCAGTGAGATGGGGTCGGAGGAGGTGTCACCAAATGTAACCTCCTCAGGAGGTGGTTTCATCCAACTTTGCTGCTTCCTTGGAGCTCTGTGTGTGTTTAATATCCAGTTTAATATCCATTTCTAGCACACATATATGCACACACGTTATCTGCACAGATATATATATACACACATAATTTATGGCTTGTGTATATATGATTATACCCTCATTTAAACACTGTAGAGAAGGTTCAATAATCCTCCTAATGTTGTGAAATATATTGGCTGTATCTCACAGCACAGAGGGAGGATGTGCCTGTGGGAACGCCAAGCCAGGAGTCAATCTCAGGGGGAAATACCAATTTTTTTCATTGCTCCACGTAAGAGGAATTTTAGGAAGAAAATTTTCCCTTGTGAGGGTGGGGAGGCCCTGGCACAGGTGCCCAGAGAAGTTGTGGCTGCCCCTGGATCCCTGGAAGTGTCCAAGGCCAGGTTGGAGCCACCTGGGACAGTGAAAGGTGTCTGTGCCCATGGCAGGGGTGGCACTGGATGGGCTTTAAGGTCCCTTCCAACCCAACCCATTCTGGGATTTAGGAAAACTTCCCTTCTGCATCAGATGCTCTGTACCCATTTCTGCCTCACAAGAAAAGCCCTTCCGGACCGTCCCAGTGATCCTTTCCATACCCTGAAGGACAAGATGTGAGTTATCTTTGCACGTTATGCTGCAGCTGTTGCTGGTCATAAACTCCATGTTCCCTCAGCATGTGTGGCTTTGCTGCTTTGGAAAAAGCAGAGATAACATCTCAGTTTAGGGAGCATAATAATATTTAATCGACAATACTGTTGAAACGGGTTTTATAAGCACCACTCATATAAATTCTTATTATTTTATTTTTGTTTTAATGTTTCATCTTGCTGCAGATTTAAGAAGTTAAGACACAGATATTCACTTTCTTTAGGATGAAAGTCCCAGATTTTCTTACCAGTGTTTAAGCTGCTCTGAGCAAACAGTAAATTCTTAAGGAGAAGGGCAGAGCTGGTCTCGAAAGCTGAGAGAGGACTCTCCCAGGCAGGGCTGTGACCTGTTTGTGCACTTAAACCTCAACAAAAGTCTGGGATCAGAGACTGGGCTCAAGCAGGGCTCCAATTCCCCACCCTCAAACTAAAACTGGACTTACTGGTGCTGGGCAATCTCACCCACCTAAACTGGGCCTGGTTCTCGAGTGGATTTTTGCTTGGGTTTGTGGTTATTTGGGGGGGGGTTATGTGGGTATTTCTTTAATTTTTTGAAAAGGAAACTCATTTTGCAACAGCGTTTTGCCTGTCTGATTTCACCTCTTTGCCAGAGGAAGGGCCAATGCTGATTAATTCACAGATCACTTGCTTTAAAAATTAAAAAAAAAAAAGGAGGAAAAAAGCAGCACTTGTATCTCCATTCTGGCTGAGTCTGTTGGGCAGCTGCATCCCCAAATGTGTAAACCACGTTGTAACTGTGAAACTCTGAGTCATTCAGTGTTATTTACCATTGGTACTGGCAGGCAGCCTGATCTGGTGCTGTAATTATGTCTCTGTCTCTACCAGTGAGATCAAAAGTGCAGCAATTCCAAGTAATAGGACTTACAAGTGTATCAGTGGGGTGGAACTGAGCATCTGGATGGGAGACAGAGAGATGGAGGGTGCGGAGTCGGGGGAGATCAAAGGGGGAACTAAATCTAATAAAACAGTAATCATTGGGAAGCTCACTCCCAACATATGGAACATCAGAATTTGGTATTAAAATGTTATTTCTGAAGAACTTTAAAAAAATTGGAACAGATAGTTTGAGGACATGCAAGGCTTGCGTGCATTCTGCTCGAGGCTCAGTGTTTCTGAAGAGAAATCAGATGCTTTCATCCATATTTAGGAAACTAATTTAAGAACAATTTTAACCAAAAATCCTAAAGAAATCTTACCCAGATATTTTCATCTATGGTCACCTGGGCTCTTCTGGTTATTTTCCTGATGAACCCCACTGGAAAGAAGGGAGTGGAACTGAGTTTGCAGCCGTGCCTGTTCATCAAATGCTCTTTTTTCATTAGAACAGTTCACTTCAATAAAATCCTGGGCACGTTTGATAAGACAGTATTCAAGGAACAAAGCTGTTAGGAAATGACTTGCTCATAAGTTCCAGCAATAATTTTTGGCCTTGGAATATTACGTGGTGTTTTTCATTGTCAGTGGAAAATGAAAATGTAGCGTTTTCAATTGTGAGCCATTAGGATGGAGCCAGGCCCCTCTTCTGGGCAGCTCATCTACAAATTGCACCAGAATCCTTCTGTGAACTTCTGATCTGCCACTGCTCACAGGGGAAAAACAACAACATTCCAAGAAAATGCCCATTAATTTGACTGATTGAATATTCAAGGAGAAGGTTTCTCCTTATCAAGGTTTCTACAGAAGGGAAGTGAAAATTAGTAAAATGTGTTTAATGTGAATAAGACCTGACTGGTGGATGAAGGGAAGTTTTTAGCACTGAATCCTTTGCAGACTGGGGCAACTTCTTGCAAAATGGCTGAGGACAGAAATGTCTGGAACATGGCAAGGAAAAATTCAAGGTACAGATAGAGAGAGATGCAGTGAGTCATATCGTAACTCCATCTGTATTTTGGTACCTCCATTGTTCAGATTTGTTTCTGATGGAACTCTAAAAGCCGTGATTTATGTCTGTGGAAAGGTTATTTAGTATTTAGGCCTTGCACAATATGGATTGTGAGGGAACAAGTGTGGAAAGACGTCCTGGGTTTAGATAAAAGGGTGGCTAAAATAGAAACCCGGCGTCATTTTCGATGGACTATTTGCTGTGGTGCTGTTTGCATCAGTATTCTGTATTGTCTATTTTTTGATCAGCTCTCTGACATCTTAGGAATGATAGTTATGACTCATATAATCTCAATTCTTGTTCGAAGAGAACATCATAGAAACTATTTCCACCGTAGCCTTGAGGGATCTGTGGGAAAGCAGAGTTTGTGGCTTCCATCAGGTGATGGGTTCATCAAATATTAAAGCACTTTGCGTTCTTCTTTCTTCCAAAACTGAAAAGGCATCTGGGAAAACCATTGTGGTCTTGAATGTGTTCAGGTCTGCCCTTTATTTTGGAATATGTGGAAGGATTAGCTCTCAGCTCTTTATTAGTGTCAAAGAAACGAACGCCGGTGAGACAGACTTGTGTGAGAGGACTGAAATTAAGAATTCCACCCCACATCTATAAAAATGAGCTGTGCGTGTACATTCTCCACAGCCCCTGAACTTCCAAAGCAGAGGGAGCAGCTGCCTGTTTCCAGGATCATTGTCACCATCCCCAAAAGTGCCACTTTGGAGAAACCCACGACCATCTATACATGTGTGTAGGTATAGAATGGAATACATGCCCAGCTCCACTCCCAGCCATGGAACCAACAACCAACCAACCAACCAACCAAAAACTTGCAGAGCTGAAATATCTGTAGCAAACCTTTTTTTTTTTTTTCCTCCTGAGGAAATATTATTGAGGTGCTGAACAACATTTGATCACTTGCAACCCTTTCAACTGACGTTCTATTATTCACATGTCTCTTTCATTATGCAACAGATGGTGAGTCCTGTCGCTGGTTTTTTTTTTTCCCTTCAGATTCACAAAACTTCAATGGGTTGTAATACGACCCTAAAAATGAGGAGAAAAAGAAAATGCTTGTTAAGGTTTTATCTTTGATAATAATCCATTGACAGAGAAGAACAGCTGACCTCCTACAAACCAAAAAAAAGACACATTTGCCTTATTTTATGAGGAGCATTTGTCTCGAGCATTTGACTGGGGTGCAGAATGTGGCCTTCAGCTGAAATGAAAGATGGTCCTTCTGTTGCTACACAAAGCCATATTTGCTGCTGCAAAGTGCAAAAGGAGAGGCTGACAAATTGATGGTGTGTCAGGAGCAGAGAAACCCGTCCTCGTCCTCACCAACATCTGCATATTTGTGAAGATTCTGACCGAGAAATACTTTATTTAAAGGCCTCATTTGGCCAATTTAAGAGAGTTGCCATGCTGGGGTCTGAACATGGCTAGAAATGCCTTTACATACCATCCCTCTGTCTGCTTTCTGGCCACTTATTAATAGACATTTCACAGCACTAAAGGATGGGGGGGAGTCTTAGAGCAATTAAAAGCCACGCTCCATATGCCTTTGATGTTTTTTTATCTCGTCCCAGACTAACTAGATCCTGAGTTATTATGCCAGGAGTTATTAGATTGGATAGTTTGCAGTAATAAGTAAAACAATAATAACGCTGGTGTGCTCCCCCTCCTCCTGAGACTGGAGTAATTTCCAGAGGCAGAGCTCAGTTGTGACAAATTCCTGACTGTCCCCAGGGACACAGGTGGGGCCTCACCTCTGCATGGCCAGAGCTGTGCTGCTGGAATGTCACCAGCTCGGGGGAGGAGGGGAGAAAGCCCCGTGGGATGGTTGGAGGCCAGAGAGAGTCACCAACACCTTCAACCTCCAGGAACTTCATCCATGTCCTCGGAGGAGAGTCCAGGCTCCCTCTGCAACCAGGATGAACCTTCAGGGGGATGTTCTTTGGCTCTGGAGGAAACCTGAGCTGTTAAACTGAGTTAAACCTGGAGCAATGTTAGCACTTGGCTTCAGCCTGTAGGAAAGGTATAAATAAACCTGAGAATTTGGGGAGTTATTTTGCAGAGTCGTGCCATCACTATCAGTAATACAGAATGTTTTACCTGTGAATCATTGATGCTTTAGTGCCTTGTTTTCTCTGGTGATGAGTTGCAGGAGTTCAATAACTGTTCAAGTTTAGGTTCTCGTCCTGCAAAACAGATGCATGCACAAGAGCTTGAGCTGTTTGTGTGTCTTTTAAATCAAATTCCAGGCTGGATCAAGCCAAGCCAGGATGTGAATGGTTTTTTATTCTCTCTCTATGCTTGCTTTAAGGCATAAGCTGATTGATAACACAGAATCATCCTTGTGGGGTAGAGGAAAGTTGATAGAGCAGGTACTCACTGCTCTGAGCCAGCAGAAAGCTTTTCCATTTTACCCAGCAGAGAATCTCCTCTTTTTGGCAGGTCTGGCTCTTTAACCACTATTCCAAGTTGATCTTTCACATTTCTGTGAGAAGTCTTTCAGGCTCTGCCTCTGCGAGTCAGGCAGGCAGGAAGGGATCGACACGAGCCCGACTAAACAAAACCTCAGCCCCAGTGCTGCTGCTTGCCAAGAACTGTGCCCCAGAACGAGAGCACTGCTGTGTTTACTGGCCCTTTCACAGCACTGTCAGTGTCAGGAGTTGGTAAATAGAGAACTCATCCAGGAGGCTGTCAAGTCCTTCTGCACTGCTGCACACCCCAGCACCAGAGCAGAACTCACCACGTTTTAGCCTGGGCAGGGAGGCTGGGTCAGCAAGGAGTGACACTTTGGCAGGAGGCTGTTCAGGGGAAATGATGTTCTCTTCTGATTATTTCTCAGCACTGACATGAAAGGGGAGCTGTTTGGTGTTCTGGGCCTGTTAATTATCCCTAAGTTTCTTCCCAGCATCACCTCCAGCCCGTTGTTAATTCCAGCCTTTGGTGTTTGATTCCTGCATCTGGAGCACTTTGCAGACGGTGCAGAACCAAACCAATACTGTTTGTATTCCAGTTGCCTTCCCCAACAAAGCAGCCCTTGCCCTGACAGGCTCTGACTCCAACCCTCGAGGCAGAGAGTGATTTGTCAGGGAATGCTGGAGGTCAGTGCTGGGATGAGGAGCAGCCCCAGATCTGTCATTGCAGGTGGGCAACCCCAAGGTGCTCCTTGTTTCAGGGGCTCCTGTGGGACTGCAACCATTTCATTCCCATGATTTAATTTTTGATTCATTTTTGCCCTGTAACTTCGGGCAAATTGGATCCAAATGCCAAGTCAGGGTTTGTGCTCCAGCTCTGGGTCAGTGCTCGCATACAATAAATGGAAATTCTTTGTCACATTCTAAGCAAATCTTTCACATCCTCTAATCCAATATTAGAATCCTGGGAGGTGTTCTGCTGTGTTCAGGCAGTTGTTTGATCAGCTGACAATTCTGGGGGTGATGCCTCATGATCAGCACTGTCAAACTGCTGGACAGTTCAGCAGATTTGGAAACGGATTCTGTGACAAAAAGTGCATAAACCACAGTTTTGGTTCCCTTCTCACTGATTGTCTCATCCTGCATGTCAGGGAAAGCAGTGAGGGACAGTGTGAGTGACTGGGAGTCATTTCCACCCTTCTGAAACAGGAAAAAAAAAAAAAGTAGGAAAAGTACAAAAGAGGGACATGGATTGTGGCAGCCCAGGTGAATCTGACATTCCTGCAGATGTGCAATAACATAATCTGCTGCTTTTCCCCAGTCCCTCCACTGCACCAGCCTTTGTTGGCATGATTAGCCTCCTTAGCAGCATCCTCCAGAGGGAATTCTACAGAGATGAAATACAAAAAACTGCTTTAAAATGATAAGTCACAAATAGGATCTGCCACAAGGCATTATAAACAAAAGTAGACACAGGAGACTCATAAAAAAATTAAAGTATAAAGTAACAGAGAAAAAGCCAAATCTTCCTGCCGACAGTCTCATTTGCACACCTGAGTTGTTTGCCCAGATTCCAGGATACGAGAGGCACAAAGGCAGGAAAAAAGAGCCATCAAATGACCAAAAGCCCTCGATTCAGGCATTAATTCAGCAATTTTCATGCCCACTAACAGCGAGGGTGTGCCCAGCTCCCTTTTGCAAGGTCTGTAGTTTTTCTCCTTTTGTGTGGGGCTGAAAATTTGATCTCAGCAGCCCTTGTAGCAAAAGGGGGGAAGGAGATTTATTGAACAATGCATTTTCTGAAGTTGTAAGGATTTCAAATGCCTAAGTTCTGCCATCATCTAGATAAAATTAATCAATGTATTGAAGACATTAGCAATGCCCTGAGATAGGAGGGTGATGTGTTTCTCCCAACACGTTCATTCTGTGGTACTGCAAACATGAACTTCTGACCTACAAATGTAAAAATGATATTTCAGCATATGTGGACTCTTTTCTGATTTTTGTTATCATATTTTTAGGCTTCTTTTTCAGCCTTGGAATTTTTTCTATTTTTGTTTTTATCTTGCTCATCTTTTTGTCCTTCTCAGAGCAAACAGTTGTGTTGTTATTTAACTAAATTTAGCCTAAGGAATCTTTTCTTTCCCATATTCCTCTCCTGCAACTCTGTCTTCTGGAAACTTCTTGCTCCTGAGGATATCCCAATCCAAGCCAATACATATGCTACCCTAGACATGCAGAAATCTTTAATATCCCTGAATATTTTTGTAGCATTTCAGTAATTCTTCACTGTTTTCATTACTCAGAAAACTCACAATTCCTCCCTCCCTTCTTTCTCAGCTGTGCAAGATTTAAAGATTCATTCCCCAGGTTTTAACCTCCTCCTACTTACTTATTTAAGAGGTGTCATTCACTGTATTTCCCAAATCACAGCCATTCCGCAGCCCCAGTCTGTGCATTTCTGCTCTGATAAAAATCATGTGCCACCCAGTGCTGTTTATGCCGAAGGAATGGATCCTGCTGCTTTTTGCTCTTTTTTTTCCCCTGCCTGCCATGGCCATTTCCATTTCCTTCCTCCTCCCAGCCCCAGCCACGAGCAGCTCCGTGGCTGCACAGAAGGTGGGGAGTGTTGGGTCTGTTTTAGGGGCAGGGTTGGCCCGGGGATGGTCCTGTTGGTGTCACCAGGTGGATGACACGAGAGATGGACAGTCCCCCAGGTCTGACAGGCACCAGAGCCTTTATCTTCATATTTATATTCTTAATTCTAATGGGAGTGTCAGCACAGGAGTTAAAGCTCATCAGCTTAATTGTAAAGTGGTTCTTATTCCATTTGAAATTCCAGTTCTGGATGCCCAACCTTGTCTGGTCACACAAGTGTCACAATTGGTGTTTTACTTTGAGTCTTGAATCAATCCCTGGTTTTGTTGTGCTGAAGGGAAAGGCCAGACTGGCCAGGGAACATAGTTCTGCTTTGGGAAAAACTCCAGGATTTTACACGTCCATCCGTGTGAGAAACCATGAGAAAAATCACAGTTAGAGATGTGCCTGGTTAAATGGACCCCATTGGTTTCTGCTTTTTTGCCAAACACGTTTATGGTATCGTTGTGCTAAGGCTGGCTATTGAGATGTATTCCCCCAGTCCATGGAATAGCAGGAAATGAGGAGGGAATGTGCTGCAGGATCCTCTGGGCTGTTCCAGTTCCATCACAAGCTGCCAGGCTGGGCTTGTGGCATCACAGTGACCTCACTGCTCCAAACCTCCATCCCACTCTGCTCCCCCAGAGTGACCTCTGGAGACCAGAATTATAATCTCAGGGCCGAGGATAAATGGCTTTTTCTTCCCCTGATTCAATTCCTGGATCCTCCGGATCGTACGTTGGGAACAATCACGCAAAGAATTCCAGGCTCCCCGTCCCAGGGATTTCTGGGACGGTTTTGTTTCGTGCCATCCTGTGGAGGATTGCAGTCTGCTTAGAGGAAAAGGAGCATTCCACTTTATTACTTAGCATTGAGAAAAACGAGCCTAATTGGCTTCTGCTGTGCTTTAATAACTAAAGAACAACAAAGGCATTTAGTCATTCACATAATTTCCTGTTTTTAAAGGGTTTTAAATGCAGCTCAGTGATTAACATTAAAAAGTGGCTACTGTGCAGACACAAGAACTACTTCATTTTTTAATTATATTTTAACAGGTATAGATTCAATGTTCTTGACATTTATAAGAGGTTCTTCATTTCCAGCAAAGTAATGTGATAAAATATCCAGTCCCGTGGCTTCATCACCTTCCTGTGCACTCCCAGAGCTGGTGGCAGAGATCCATGTTTCCCATAATATTACACTGAAATAGTAGTCATTGAAATAGAAACAAATGAAAATCTTTCTGCTTTTCCACGTGTGTGTCCACAGCCAAATGTGCACTAGCAGCTGGTGAGAGCAAACCGGGGTTATTTTGTGTGGGTTTTTTTGTCCTCCTGTACCACAAGCTTCGCTTCAAGATGTCGGTGTGACAGATGCTAAAATGCAACGTAAACCCCATTTGAAATTGGAGAGTATCATTGTGTGCCTTGAGCCTGGATGGCAGGGAGGGGAGGAAAAAACCTCTGCCTTTGGGTGAGACTTTGCTGGGCTGGGTTTGCCCGGTGTGCCCACGGTGACACACACACACACATTGAGCACCAATTCCTGATTTTGTAGGATTTGCTGTTGTTTTTCATCCCTCTCTGCTCCTGACCCCTGCAGATCCGGGCCTCCAAGAGGTATTACATGACAGAAGGAGCTCACAAATGGCGTAAGATGTGCGTTGTGCAAAGGTTGGCATCATATTTCTTGTGTGAGGAAAGGACAGCAAAAATCACCGAAATGGACTCTAATAACTGATTCCAGAGAGCTTAAAACTCCCTCAAGGCTGAAACATCTTGGGCCTTTCTGAAGAGAGACATATATTTTGAAGAGAAAGAGGGAAGGAAATAAAAAAAAAAAGAGCCTAATCTTCTGCTGCTGTGGCCTTGGCAATCGACTGAACTGACAAGGCTGTGTGTTTGTAAAACAAGCTGCGCTAAGTATTTTTTCGGCCTCGTGTTTAGAAACACACAGAGGGGGGGGAAGGAAAAAAAAAAAACCAAAACCAAAAAACAACAAGAGAATAGATATGGAAATCAAATGTAAAAACTTCTCGCGCTCACAAGCGGCTTCCCGGAGGGAATTCCTGCCTCTGTTCTCTGCTCTTCCTCCGCTCAGCAAAACAACTGCCAGTCATTAAGCGGAGCCGCCGTACAGTAATTGAACACCAATGGCCCACCCTCATTTGCATCCCCCAGCTCTTGATTGGCAGCTGTACATGAAATGCCAGATCAGTTGAAAGTATGTTGTGAGCTGGCACTAATGATCCAGTGGCTCGGGGGAAACCTGCCATATTGTAATTCGGCTATCAGGCATGAAAGAAATAATTCTAAGTGCCAGCAATGTGAAGGCGAATAAATGTTTCAGTGCTGCAGGTTGCCAAGGGTGACACTTCTGATTTAGTATAAACGAATGCCCCGTTGCCTTTGGGGTTGGGGGAGTTCACAATGTATCTGAGATGTGTGTATAAAACATTAGTATTAGAAAATGGCTCCGGCACGGGATGGGAAACAGAGGCCTGGTCCCAGGCGGTGAGGGAATGTTTACAACTAATGACTGGATGAAAGGATTTTTCTACCTACTGTAATGACAGGCAAAATAGGATTTGCTTTCCCTGAGATGGAGAATAATGGCTATGTTAACTCTGCCTTTCCTTTTTCTTTCTCTCCCTAAATGAAATGCTCTTTTGTAAAGAAAATCGCATCTATTTTCTTCGGTGTGTGTGTCGCGGAGGGAGGTTGAGGATTTAACTCCTTGGGAGCGTTGGGGTTTTGGATGGAGGGAGGAGGGTGGGGGTCCATGGGTGACCTCTCAGTCCAGCCCCTCATCACCTACCACAGGCTTCGTGCCAGGAAAAGGTTTTCCAGTAGCGTTTATACCCTTGATTAGTGTTAAAAATCCGTTGAGAGATGAAAGCAAAGACACCCGACGCCTTAAAAACATAATGCAGACAGTTCTTACTTTAATATTTCAGCTGCTGCACATTAGTGTGTCACAGGAGGTGAGAGTGGAGGGACAGGTGTCTGCAGACACTCGAAGATGGGGAGACAAGCCGTGAGGAGAAGCTGGAGCTCTCCTGGTGTCACTGTGCACACGCAGCTGCGCTGATTGCAAATGCAGCTAATTAATTGCCTGCACACACGGGATGGTGCTGGTGGCTCCACAGCAGCTGCAGGTACAAAAACCTGCCAGGAATTCTTTATCTCCTTAAGAACAAAACCCTCCGATGCTTTGGAGGAGAGTGCACAAAGGTGTGTGGAGAGTTTGAACCTCCTTTCCATCCATGTCAGTTGGCTGATAAGATAAACTTTGTTATCCACACCCAGCCTGCCATGCAAATTGGCAATATCTGCAGACTGGGAGCACTTTTATTAACCCCATCTTTAACTTCAGCAGGGTTATCTGAAAACCTGGCAGAGGAAAAAAGCGCAGTGACGAGGGAAATTAATTAATTTCTGAAAGTTGCAGCTAGGTAGAAAGTGGAGAGGGAAAATGTGGAAGTAGCTGCCTCAGCCTGGTAATGGTTAAGCTGCTGCTCTGCTGAGACCTCAACCCTTTCTGCTCTCTGTGTCATGTCACTGATTTCATGTTTTCCTCCCGTGTCCCTCTGTGCTCCCTTGTTTTGTGCTTTTCCAGTGAGTTCTTTGGGAGCTGGAGCCACCTCTGTGTTTGTGCAGCTCCCAGAGTGGTGGCACCTTCCTGGTGGCCTGGGATAACAGAGATGAGGATAACCTTGACTCACAGGGCACACGTGGGTTGGTCCCCGTGGATGGAACAGGCACTGGACCCACAACAGGGATCCCCTGGCACCTGTGAGATGTTGGGCTGTCTCAGCTCCCATGGAAATCAAAGGTGTCCAGTACCACTCAGGATCAGATCCTGACTATTTTTATTGTGGCTTTTATTGTTGTTGTGGTCCCCCACGATGAGATACCATCTGTAATTTGTGGTCAGCAGGGATGCAGGAAGAAAAGTGACAAATTAGAAGCACAAAATGCTGTAAGATGAATGAACTACCTGAGAAGGAATGTGTGTCAGCCTGCAATTTATGAGGATAAAACATCAGAGCTGACAATCTATTATCAGAGATCAGATGAAGCCTAAAATTTTGGATATGGATTTGAATAGCCCCAAACAGAGGCAGCAGATGGATTGGTAGGCTGATATTCAGGGATTTCATTTGGGGCCCCTCTTGAAAAAAAAAATATGGATTTCTTTCAAAGCCTGGCTCCTGATTTAGTTTCAGATGTCAATCACTTGGCATCTTCAAAACTGCTTGGAAAAAGTGTTTTGGTTCAGCTGCATCTCAGCATAATAAGCCTTTCAGAAGTGTCTGTTCAGACTCTGAGTATTATTCCTGTTATTTCTGTGCTGTCCTGCATCAGCTGTATCTGTGATAACCATCTGCATCCATGGCCCAACATGTCCCTGGGCCGTCCACAACCAAATCCTTGTTCCCACCTCACTGAGGAGATCCAGGCACCTCAATTGATGCCATCCACATTCTACCTCTGCATCCCCTGAGCCTTCATCCAGGACTCAAAGATTTGCAAAATAACCAATACACATATAAAAGGTGAATTATTTCCTCCTCTAAGTATAATGAATGATATATTTGTCTTTGTAAAGCACTAGCTATGTTCCTGATTTTTGTAACAAGTCTTTTTCCTAATACAAATATCCCCGAAGCGAGGGAGATGATTTCAGTAATTTGAGAAGGGAATGTATTCCATGAAAGTTAATAATATGGTGCATCCCAGAAGTAAGACAAATATAAAGACCCAGAAACAAGATGATAGCACTTTTATTTTTATAGATGAAAATCCTGGGGAAAAGCTTCTTTAAATTGCCAAAGTGTAAAAACAAATCCTTTGTAATAAAGGCAATAATTTATGCTATAATGAAATTTGTCACATAGTTTATTTTGAGTTATTTAAAAGGATTAATTTTGTAGCTGCAGCCTGGTAGAGCCAGGGTGTCTCTCTGCAGGAATTGGGGAAGTTTTTTTTTCCAGAAGTGGATCGAAATCACAGTGAAAGGGGGAGCACAGAGGCTCTGGTGTCTCTGGCTGTCTGGGTTTGCTGTCCAGGCTGCAGCTGCAGTCACACACAAGTCATGCAAACTAGGTGGTCAAATGCATGCAGAACTCTGCTGGGCCAGTAGCAGAAGGAATAAATGTGGCAAGGCAGAATAAATATGCAGAATATAGTACTTTAACCTAATAACACGACCACTTGCAAGCTTTAGCCTAACACTGGAAATCACTAATGGAGCACTGCGCAGATTTTCATGATACAAGCAGTCAAGAATCATGCATAATGGAACAGTGCAACAGCTAACAGCAGATTCACACCAGATAATTTAAACTTGTTTGTATGGAAATGAAGAACTGATCTTTGAAGTGGTCCTTAATGAGATTCTGCTTGATCCTCTCTGTATCCGGAGAACATCTTCCGCTTTCCTTTCGCATCCGGCTCGTGTCGCTGGGGTGCAGAGAAAGGCCTCCTTTAAATTATGGATGCCCATTTGCATCTACGTGGAGTTGGGTGAGAGTGAAGTGCTGCCAGTGGCTCCACGTGCCCTTGCAAAACTGTTATGGAAAGTTTTCTAGGTCTGGAGTCCCCCCCTGCTCTGTAATTACTCAGCGTTCCTGGTTGGTGTGGTGGAGCCTTCACCATGTCCAGAGCTCAATGGAAATGAATCCAAAGAGATGTTAATCGAATTTTATTGTGGATTTAAAATACAGGAAATGTGGAGGTTGGCCATTTCTCCCAGGATTGAGAGGAAATGGCCTCAGGCTGCACCAAGGGAAGGCTCAGGTTGGACATCAGGAGGAATTTCTCCATGGAAAGGGTGGCCAGGCCTTGGCAGGGGCTGCCCAGGGAGGGTTGGAGTCCCCATCCCTGGAGGTGTCCAAGGTCCTGGCACTGAGTGCTCTGAGCTGGGGAACAAGGTGGGGGTCAGGCACAGGGTGGACTGGATGGTCTTGGTCTTTCCCAACCTCAGTGAGTCTGTGATCTCACATGTACATCCTACAGCACAACAAGAACCAGGAATTCTGTGGGTTTTCTTGTTTATTTGTATGGACTTCTGCATTCCCACTCATATGCCCAGGCACTGCAACGTCCTGAATATCATTCTGCAGTTTATTGCAGAGCTGTAAAACTCCACTATAAAAGGACTGGAAGGCAGACACTTGGAATATCTTCTCCTTCTACCAGGAGGCTTCTGAGCAAACCCCCATCCACCGTCAGAAATCTTGCTGAGTGATCAGCCTTTCCCAACCCTCAGCTCCAGCTCTGAAAGCGTCCATCTGGCAAATGAGCCTTTGTTTGTGCTTTTGAAAGGCAGAGGGAAAACATTTACTTGGGTTTTTTCTGTCTGTTTGTTTGCTTGCACAGCTCAGGAGATTAAGGACGACTTATTTAAAGTTAATGATTCTGTTCCCATGAGGGGAAAACACCTTTCTGTGAGTTACGGGGGCACCCTCAGCTATTTTTGTCTCTGATGGGACATTTCTGCCTTCAAAGAAAGCAACCACTGTAAATACCTCAGGTGGTGTGAGGCTCTAACCTGCTGGCTCGCTAATTTTCAGGTTTCCATTGCGAAAGGTAAATGGTTCTTTGTAATGAGCAGAGGGGAGGAACTGAAGTGCTTCAGTTCTTGGGGTTCACATGAGGCCACGGCAACCCAACATGTTAAATGGCTCTGTGAAGAGCCCTGTGGAAATGTTCCTGCTTTTAGGAGTGGAACAGTGGGCAGGATTTGCTCAGATGGACAGGAATAGCTCCTGGACAATGTCCTGCTGATGGGTCTGTTCTTTCAGAAGGGTCACCCTGAGAGGTCTCTGGTCACCGTGCTGTGACAGCCACACGTTTCTCAGTCCTCTCTGAGGACTGGTGTGGGTGAATGGAACCAATAGCAATCAGCTTATAAGAGGTGTTTGATGGCTAAACAGAGAACTTGTGAAAAAACCAACTCGAAAGAACGTTTGGCTTCCAAAGGAAGAGCCATTGTGAGACCTGGAGCACCTTTGGTTTGGATCAGGCTCAGCACCCGGCAGGATCCTGTCTCTGGGTTCCCTGGGCCCTTTCCTCCTGGGGGATCCATTCCTGAGTTCTTCAGGCCTGTTGTCACTGGTGTTTTCCCACCAGCTGGATGAGGTGCATTGTAAAACCTGCTGAGGAGTGATGGCTGAAACCTTTCTGTCTCTTCTGCAAACAGCAGGAACCAAAGTTTGGTGTCACATGGTTGAGTAGTGGACAGGATGCTGTCCCAGAGATTGGCTAGATCCCATTTTCCAAAGTCATGAGGCCTTGGAGAGAGACTTGGTGGCGAATTTGGCTTTTGGCTGCTGTCCTGAGCTAAATCACTCCGTAGCCCTGAATCCCCAGCCCAACCCCTCCTGTGCTGCTTCACCAGCAACGCCCCCGGCTCTGCTTTCAAAAGAAATCCATGTCAGAAAACTTTCCCTTTGTCATAGGCCCACAGGTAAATTAAAGATGTGTTCACTAGAAATAATTATCCATTAATTTTTCTTCTGGATCACCACAGAAGCAGGAGGGCTGAGAAGAAAATTGAAATGTCTGCTCTCCAGTTTTCTCAGGTTGAAGTCGCTCCTGGGTCTGTCTCATTAAGGCTGGGAGGTGTTAATGGGAGGTGTTAATATGTAAATCTGGTCCTAGCGAGGCTGAGGAGCAGCCTGGATTTCCACATGTTGGCCATGTAATTACATGTGTGCCATTTCCAGCAGGACAAATGAGAGCTGAGGAGGCCGGGAAAGGTCACCCACCCACGCCAGAGGTGTCAGAGCCCCTTCTGTGGAAAGGCCCAAATTCTGGTTTTAATTACAATCCAGGGACTTGTGCTGTGGCATTAAAGTCATGAGCTCCCCTTGATCCCCAGGGGTCTCCTGATGAGGACCCTGAGACATTCGGACAAAGATCAAGGAGAGGGTGAGACTCCAGGAATAAAGGAGTTACCCAGTAATGAAGGCTCCCAGGGCATTTGCCAAGGCTCAGTGAGGAAAAAGGACTTGCAGCAAGTCTTGCCTTGTTTGCCTGTTCCAGCAGCAGTTGGGCACATGCAAAGAGAGCCCTTGCCAGCACCAGGGTTTCTGGGAAGGCTTCAGAGCTCCTTGTGTTGGACTTGTTATGTGTAAATGCCCCAGGCTGATACTCTTGTCATTGTGGTGGTTGTTTTATTTATTAAACCTGTTTTTTTTGACAGTGCTGTTTGTCCACCCTCCAAAATTCCTGCCAGGCATCTTGGGCTTTCTCCTGGAGGTTGTAGCAAGGTGGGATGTGCCCTCTGCCCCCAGAGAACAGGGGACAAGATGAGCAGGAATGTCCTCAAGCTGTGGCAGGGGAGGGTCAGATTGGACATCAGGAGGAATTTCTCCATGGAAAGGGTGGTCAGGCCTTGGCAGGGGCTGCCCAGGGAGGTTTGGATTCCCCATCCCTGGAGGTGTCCAAGGCAGGACTGGCCGTGTCCCTCAGTGCCCTGGGCTGGGGAACACGGTGGGGATGTGGCACAGCCTGGACTGGGTGATCCTGGAGGGATTTTCCAACCTCCAGAATTCTGGGACTCCTCTCCTCTGGAGCATCCAAAACAATTTTCCATACCTGAAAACAAAGGGTTTCAGTGATTCTTAGAGTAGCTTTGAAATCCCCTTTTGACTAAAACCTGCACAGCAAAGTCTTATAAAACTGAGCCTGGAAAACCTCACGTGGGGTGTGCCCCGCACTGCACCCACAAAGTAACACCCCAAAGAGGGAGATGTCCCCAAACCTGAGGTGTCCCTGACTGGAGGTGTGTGTCCCCTCCTGCCAAGGAGCTTTTAGAGCTGATGGAGCACAAACCTCGCTGTGTTTCCCATCCCCAGCTCCCTCTCCCCTGACGAACAGTTGGGGTAATTTAGGGCTTGCACCGCCCGATCCTTGGTACAGTTACAACAAATAAAACATTTTAATATGAGCAGTCACTGAATGTTTACTGTATCATATTGCTGGGAGCTGAATGTGTGCCAAATGCTATAACAGAAGGGAGCATATGAACTCCAGAATGATGACACTAATAAGGAAATTACAAAAGGCCCAACAAATGGCATTTGTGTTAAATCAATAATGCTCTGTTTGTTATTTTTTATTCTAATCTTTCTTCTTAAAAAAAAAAAAATTATCTTTCCAAACAGTTGGCAATTCCCATTCTTGTTCCTCTTCCTGAACATAATTAAAAACATGTTGTGGCGTCTACTTAAGACATCAACTTTCCCAAGCCTGTCTTGTCCACTGCGTTTTAAACAAAGACACTTGTTTTGGCATTGTGCCCTTAATTAATCATTTGAGGCTTTATTGCTGTACAAAAAATGTCTTTGTTTAATGATTTATCACAGGCCCAATTTCTGCAGGACTTAATCAACTACAGAACTAACTTTCTAATCAGCCTAAAATAAAAGGGGAAAAAGTAGAAAAAGGTGGTTTTTGGTGTCTTGTTTTGATAGAGGAACATTTTTTCAAGGCACACCAGTGGTCTGGGCTATTTGTGATTTCCAGCTCCAGAGATCTGATCGGGCACTTAACCTGGGATTTCTGCAGGAAACCTGTTAGTTGTTGGAAGGCAGGACCCTTGGAGTCCTGCCAGCATCACTGTGCAGTGACTGGCACCGGCAGCTCCTCCTGGAAAGGGACTCCAGACTTTGGAGGCAAATTTGCAAAGTGAAGTTTGGTGATAGGAAAGCAACAATGGACATGGCTGGATTTATGAAATGCAGGGCTTATTTTCCATCGTGTTTGCTTTTCTTCTCTTTTTGATTTTTTAAATCAGGTAGCATTTCTTATACGTACTTTCACTTTAGATCTCCTGTGGGTACAATCAGACTTTTGTTCTAGTGGCAGATTTTTGCAATAAATTAATTTCCCATAGGGCGATTCAGGAGAGTCTGAATTTTTCAGTGCTTAGTATTTCATTCCTCTGTTTGATTTGGAACAAAAAGGTCACAGCTGAGGAGCTCGAGGCCCTAAATCACAAAGAACTGTTGTAGTTTAGTGACCATAAGCAGGACCTGGCCCTTCCAACTCTGGGAGCCCTTGGCAGGATCCATCCTGCTCCAACATGGATTGCCCAGTTCAAACTCCCACAGCCTGGAGATGATGGCCCTTGGCTCATTGTGCAATTCCTCACAGACAGCTGCGACTGACACCTGACAGACACAGAGCTGATAGCTCAAGTTATCCCAGATGTGGCAGCAAAAGCTCCTCTGAATTTTCCTTCAAGTTGTCAGAATTGCACAAAAGTAGCCTCAAGACCATCTTTTTTTTTTCTTTTTCCCCCCCTTTTGTTTTTTTCAAAATTGTGTTTTTCAGTATATTGGTAAAAATATACAATCCCCAATTCTCTGAGCAACTGCACACAGCTTGCACTGTGTCAAAACATGCCTATATTGAGTAAATATATTATTACGCTATGTTAATGTGTGTTATGTAACGGTCATCTATATTAATGTATTCCTGGTGGAAGATAATAGTATTCCTCTCCTGGAGTTTGTAGCTTGTGCTGCTCTCCCCACTTGGATTTTTTACTGCAGAATTTCCTATTTCAGGTCGGATAAGAAAGTGTTTAAGAGGCAATGCCATGCTGCAGTGAGTTGTGCCCATCCTCATTACCCTTTTTACCATTTCCCTTATTATTAATTACATAATTTATTTCATTTGGGTGGAAAACAATCAAAGAGTTTTCTGTGCTCATCATCACTTCTATGTCCAGAAGGTGTTAGAGAACAAATCAGCTCTGCAGGGCCCCAAGCAAGACAACCCCAGAGCAAGGCCCTTCACTTGACCAAGGGGAGAACTGGCCCTTTCTCCCAGCAGCCCTGACTCAGAGAAGGGACCTTTTCAAAGGTAAATGCTGTTTGTTTGCATTTCTCAGGATCACAGAATATTCTGAGTCGGAAGGGACCCACAAAGACCATCAAGTCCAACTCTTAAGTGAATGGTCCACGTGGGGATCAAAGCCACCACCTTGGTGTTATGACAGAATCACACAATCAGTCAGGTGGGAAAAGATCTCTGAGATCATCCAGTCCAACCTTTGACCCAACACAACTTGTCACTTGTCACTGAGTGCCAATTCCAGCTTAAACATCTCTGGGAAAGGTCTCCCTGGGCAGCCCATGGCAGCTCATCCCAGGGCCCTGGGTTGGGTTTGGAGGTGTATGAAGTGCCAGAGGGCAGGGCCATGCAGGGTGTGCTCAGAGCTCACCTGGCAGCCACACGGGGGCTGAGCCTGATGGAAACCAGCCCTCGAGATCCCTCCCCTGCCAAAGCCTCCTTCACCTTTGCAACATTTCCTCAGGTTTTTGGCTGAGCATGAGCAGCCCAACCTTTCTGAACACCCACTCCGTGCTGGCTCCCCATGGTCCTGGTTCCATTGGGCTGTGTCTCCTCCCAGGAAACCTCTTTGAAAGCATCCCACGTGTCCTCTGGCCTTGTCACCAGGGTTACTTTTCTTTGCTACTTGGCAGCTGCAAAAATGAAACCCAGCTGTAAAAAGTACAGAGTCTCTTCTCTGGCAGGGCCTCTCTGCAGTTGGAGTGTGTGTGTGTGTGTGGGGGGGGGGCAGGACTAAAGCAAACTTGGTGAGTGCTTTGCTCTGAACATGTGTTTGCCACCAATTATATTCTTAGATACTCCCAAGTGCTGAATGCCTGGGCAAAGTGAAGGTGGAACATGTGTGATGGTGTTTAACAGGGTACTGAAAGTCAGGCTGTCACTCCCCACCCCAAATCTCCACTCTGGCATCGTGCTGCAGGTTCTTTGGGCAGAGCAGAGCTCAGGAGCCACTGGTTGGCACTGGTGTGCTCTGGTCCCTTGGCAGTGCCCAGCCACCAATGTGTCTCCAGCACCTCTATGTGCAAAAGGCACTTTTTGTAATGGCAAGGAGAGGAACTCAGCCACAAAGTGATGGATTCTGATTTTTTTCTTCCCATTAGGATGATTTAGAATCGTACAATAAGCACCACTGCATGGCTGCTAGATAGTGCATGTTATTAATTTGGCACATACTAATGCTCTATTTGTGTCATATTTCATACACTTTGCAGGGCTTTACATTCAGAGAGCACCCATAGAAACAACAGACCTTCTGGTCTGCTCCTGCTACGTATTTAATTTTTTCCTGAGCAATAGAATGAATTTCCTGAGCTCAGTGAATTCCTGAATCACAGGTTTCCTCCTGTTGTCTCCACAACCAGCCCTTCATCCACTCGGCTTGTCCCTCATAGTCTGGGAACAGCTAATAATTAAATCTTAGCTCTTTGAAGCCAAACAAATGAGGACAAGTGATATAATTAAAGCAGAGAGGTGGCTGACTTATCATCCCCCTCAGAAGTTGCAAAGTGGCCTGCACAGGTCTCTCTTTTCATGCTAAAGTTTGACATTTTAGCCACTTAGATTTGCAGGAGTCCACTCTGTTTATTAGGGCCCAAACACATTCCTCACTTGACAGAAATATGTGGAAGGAGCCACAGAATTAACTTCTGGAAGAACTGTTAGGGTTGAGGACTTGCAAGTCTGGATGTTAATGAAAATGCAGCAGATAAAGAGAGAGCAGAGTGGGAATCCTACAGGAACACGTTGGGAAATTGAATCAGGTACAAAAAACACCCAAAGTTGTTCATCTGAGGGTGAAAGTACAGACAGAAGAGTGACAGAAGAGTGGCCACTTTGATGGAGTTAATTTGGGGCACAAAGAGCTGAACTTTGGTTGCCACCTCCAGCAGGGTCTGTGTGATCACTCTGCATTAGTGCTCAGAAGACCAGTGATGGCTCCAGCCAGGAGTTTGTTCAGGAGCAGCCCCAGCCCAAGGCCAGCAGTGTGAACCATGTCCCAGATGATAAATGAAGGCTGTCTGGGATGAGCTGGTGTTTGAGCTCCTTCCTGCCCTCCCACACGCGCTGCTCACCCCGGAATTCAGCGCGTGTGCTTTGTGCAGGATCTCTACTACACCCGTGTTGATGTGCGAGAGAAAAGGTTGTTGCTAAGTGACATGACAACTGCAAAGTGCTTTTCAATTTCTCTTTCTGTTTTCTACTCCCACCCTCCACGTTCATCCTGGCTGAGAGTTTGCTGCTGGAACATCCCTGTCTAGCAGCGATCGCTGCGTGACAAAGCTCCAGGTCCACATTTCTCACTGAAGCTTCTGCTGCTGCCCCAGTGCTGCTTCAGTGGAAAACTTGGGGTTGGCCAAAGAGCATTCCCATTTTAGTTTGGGAATTTAACTTGTCAGTCTGAGTGAGTCAGTGTCCAGTCTGGAATGGGTTTGGTGGCACCTTCCTCAGTCACGTTACAGCAGAGCAAAGCTCTGGGCCCTGGAGGGCACAGCAGCTCCTGAGCTCTGAAACTCAGCCCTGCAAACACAAGCCAGGATGGACATTTGACATCTTTAGCCACGTTGTGGGGAACTGCCATGGGCACCAGGTTTTGCTGTGGGGGAAGATTCCCATTGACAAACCCAAGTCCCTCTTCAAGTTATTTCATCTATTGGCTCCACGTAGGAAAGTAGTTAAATAATAATAATAATAATAATAAAAAAACCCCCAACAACCAAACTTCAAACAACCAGATTCTTTGAACTTTACCTCTTGCAGCAATCTTTGCCCTGCTTACACCTCCCTGCCTTGGATTTCATTGGCCAAACCATATCCTTTTGTTTTGTGCCAATGCAGTGACTCTGGCAGGACCCACCACAGAGGGTGGGTGAGTTTGCAGCTGATCCCAGCAAACCACACTGAAAATGGAACAGTAAACAGCATTGCAGGGCTTGTGCATCCCTCTGTCCTGGGTCCTCCTCTGTTCCATACATAGGTAAAGTCACAACTTCTTGCCATGCAGAATTGACTGGCATTGCTCTTGCACTCTCTGTTCTTTGCCACATTAAAAAGGTCATCAAAGGATAGTCAGTTTAAAAACCCCTGGTGCTGAAGAAAGCCTTAGCACTGAAATAAATCCCAAGCAAGATATTTCTTTTTTTCAGTTTAGGGGGGAGGGGAGCTGCTAGAAAAAAAAATGAGAGCTCAACTATTAGCTTTCCACTTGTAAAACTTCATATATCACTAAATATATTGCCCGTAGAGGACAGGAGCTGTTAAGACGGAAAAGAATTTTGAAGATGGATGAATGACAAAGACAAATGAAGATTTTTATTTTAGCAGAAGTTTCCAAGTGCTGTCTCTGGGTTGGGAGGGTACTGTTAATAAAGTACACTTGACACATAACTGCTCAAGTTCCTGAGAAACAGCTTTGCTTTAAAGTTCGGTGGAGGATCAAAAAGAGTGAATCCTCTGTTTTTCTCCATAAAAAAAAAAAAAGAAAAAGAAAAAGAAAGCCCTGAAAAAGGATTGGGTTTTTTGGGAAACAGCATCTATGCCTTTTGTCTTTTCTTCTCTTTGTGGTCCAGAGACAGTGCGTTGACTGACTTCTTCAGAAAGGAGATCAGTGAAATTGTCAGTTGATTACTTCTCCTTGATTAGCATTTATAAGAGCCCTGTGATACATTATTTGCATTCCTATTTAGCCGTGATTTTTGTGGGGCAGCAATGATTAAACTTGTCACAGGGCCTGATTGACAGGGTCAGATCTTCACTTTCTACTCTTTTGAAATTAAAAACAAATGTGTCAGCTCCCTTCATGGGCCGCAGCGCTGTGAAGCTTGCTTGCCTTGTCATCGCAGATAGGTCAGGAATGTTTTAATTTTAGGGATGGATTCTGCTTGTCAAGCAGAGTGTGATGGCGTGTAGTTCTGGAGATGAGATGTGAAGGGTGTAAAACAAAGAATGGAAAGAACAAAGACAAAGACACTCACATTATTAGACAGATTTAATTAGTCTGAATGGATATTATGCTAGATGAAGCAGTGAGCTGTGAAATTAACCCTTGATTACGGATTGGCGGATCAAGCTCATAAAGAGAATCAAACCTTGGTGAATGGGAAAGAGGTGCTGTCCTACCCTCCCAGCCTCCATCCCCACGACCCTTGTGTGAGCCCAAGAGGGGGTGACAGTCTCACTGGTGGCATCAGTGTCCCTTTCCCCCCATGTCTGAGGTTGGCCTGCCCAAGGAGCTGGAGCCAGGCAGCTCCCAGGGAAGCAGGTTTTTGGAGATGAAGGATGGTGAGTAATGACTCCCATGCAGCACAGAGCCCCTCAAAAGATACATCCCCCCCTAATTCCTGCCTCCCTTCCCACCACTACCAACCAGGTTTGATACTTCTGCTCAAAACCCTATTTTGTTACGATAAACTGTGAATTAATACAATCTCAGTCACCCCTAAGTGGGGGTTGGGCTGGTCTGTGCTGCCCCTAAAGCAAGTGCCATAATGTCCCAACTACTGAGACAGCGAGGGATCAGGGCAGTGCCAGGAGGGAATTGTGTTGGCTCCATCCAGTGCTCCACAGAAGAGGCCCTTCAGCCTTTTGTGAGCTTCCCACCATCATGTTGAGCCTCTGTAGGTGCTGTGCTGCATGGTGCTACTCCTCACACCATTTTTGTGTGTCTGATATCAAGAACTCCCATTTTAACACACAGTAGTATTTCAGTGGAGTCTGTGTGTGGAGCGGAAAAAACCCTACAGAAGATTAATGAAAGTCATTATCTTTATATGATAGCAGAGAGTTACTACCCACAGAATGAAAGGAATTTCTGCCTGCACATCTCTTCTGTCCTGGTTTCCCCATCTCTTTCTGTACCCTGAAAGAGAAGAGGCAGGATGAGAAGCTGATGAGGGAATAAGACATGACACGAATCCCATTGTGAAGTCTACTCCTGAATTTCTGTTGGTGTTAGAACCAGTCACTTTGCCATTCTCCAGATGAAAATGATTATTTAAGGACAAAAGACTAGTACTTATCATTAAACCTGAAGACACAGCCTGGTTCTCAGGCAGAAAAGCCTTGTCATTGAACTGGTGTTTATGTGAGCAGTCACACATTAGTGTTCCTGCTTTCAGGGGCCTCTCATCAAAGTCTTTATTATTACAAACCTATTGAGCTGTATCCTCAGCTGCTGCGAATCAAACGCAACTCTCCTGAAATTAATGATTCTACAGAGTTTTACATCAGCTCAGGATCCAGCTCTTCCTTTCTGGCAGTTTGTTTTATTCAGCTGAACCCCTTCCAGTCCAGGCCACACAAAGCACTGCTCTTCCAGGAGGGATCTGCTCTCCAGACCCAGCACCAGACCCTTGATCTGTGTCTTCCCAGTCTCCAGTCTGGAAGGCCAAGTGGGTCGTAGAGTAATTTAATTAAACAGTTTTAATTTAATTATTTGATTCAGTAGTTTCTTGCAATCTGAGCTGCACGAGGAGTGCTGGGGTTACCTGTGGGCCTCTTGTGTTCAAAGAGGAGCAAAAGTGAAAATGGAATTGCTGGTGAAAGAGAAATCTCTGTATCTTCAGTCTGTGTGTTGATCAGAAATGTGGGTGAGGGTTTTGGGTCTCTCTCTGGGCACTGAGCTGTGCAGCTCATCAAACCTTACCACGGCTGACTTTGTCACCGTGGGGCTCCCCCTGCTCCCTTGGCACAGACAGAGGCTTCACCTCGTGCTTTCAGCTTCAATAAGAACCATCAGCAGACAAAAGGGATCCAGAGGAGAGGTTTGGACAGAACCATTCAGTGCAGAGCGTGTTGAGTAAATGCCTGAGACAGCCCAGCAGAGACGATCCTTCAGCGAGGAACAATAAGCACTTACCTATGGAACACAACGTGTGTTTGCCACAGCTGAGCACTCCATTTCCATCCTGCTGCTGGGAGCACTGGCCTGGTTTGCAGGGGCATTTCTGTCTCACTGCTGTGCCTCTGGAGAGGGTCACTCCACCAAAATCCAGGAATTCCCACCAGTAAATCCGTGGCACACTCACACCCCTCACCCGGAGTGGCAGCTCTGCATTTCTGCCCACCACACACAGGGAATGTTTTCTAATTCTATCCCCCAAATCCTGGCTCGCCTGAGCTTCAGGTTCACAGCCCCGTTTCTCATCAGCCCCTGTATTTGCAGAGCAGGAGGGGGTTTGTGTCCCCCGCCCTCCCTTCATTTTTCCCCCGGACTTGTTCCGGCAGTAGCTCGGTGTGTCAGCTTGTAAGTCTATAAAACAGTTCTCTACCAGCTGGAAATCCAACATGCTACATGAATACATAACAGTGCCTAACCAAGAAGGTTTGTAATTCAGTAATTAGCTGTAATTAATGAACACAAAGTGAAGACTCATTTACAGTTTAAATTATCACATTAGCTCCTGTCACCCTCTATGTACACAAAACAGCAGGAATTCAATTATTTTTATTCTTCAAAGCTAATTTAAAATTTAAGGAATGCCATTACATGAAATAATAGGTAGGAAATGTAATAGAAAGCGCTGAGAACAGTTGGCCATCCTTAGAATGGGAGGAAAAAAAAATGCTATCAGTGATGATTTGGAAATGTTGTTTCATCTGTGAGCAGATGAAGGATTGAAATCTACACTCTTTTCAGTGTATTTAAAAGGAAAACGAGTTCGGTGGTTGCTAAGTCTTTGTGCAGGAAGAGCATAATTGTGCATTGTGCATAATTGGGGAAGCAGTTGATACTGATAATGCTGTTGATAGTAACATGATGACAGCACGGAAATGCTCGCAGCCTTCCCTTTAATGGGGCTGAGATTGCAGCAGCATCGAGCCCCTGCAATCCTCAGCCATCTGAGTTGGGAAACTTCAGCCTAGCAGGCCCTAAGTAATTGTCACTTTGCAATCTGCCTCCAGTTTGTGTGTGTGTAAAACACTTTCATTGTGCCTTCAAACCCACCGTGCTGCTGCTCTCCGCGGCTGCCAAGGATTTATTTTTCTCCAACAGTTCAATAGCACGAAAATTCCAAACCCGATGCTGCTCCTGTAGCTCCCACATATCTGCATTACAGCCCTCATTTTATTGTTGTTGTTGTTCTTTATTTCTTATTCGGTTGCCTTTTCATGTTAAATAGGCCACTGGAAGCTCCACCGTCTAATTTTTCATAGGTGATCGACTGCTGAGTTGGGGGTTTCTGTAGGCAGAGGGAAGGCAGCGATAAGCCAAGAGAGAGGATTCTATTAGGGAAATGCAGCAGTAACTAATGAATCCTGCCAGTAATTGGGAAGGTGTGAGCCTCTGTAATATCCTAATGATAGTCATCCGTTGTGTTCGTCCCCATCACTCCCAACGATCCCTCATCGGCTCTGTGATCTCACACACTTAGCCATGCAAATCTTCCTGACAGGACTCTATGTCTTTGTCTCCCTAATTGGACAGTATAGAGTTGTTTATGGATATTGCAGACATTTAGACCTCAGTTGGAGGTTGTTCAAAAATCGTTAGCAAAGTTGCCTTAACAGCATTGTCAAATATTTATTCCCCTGTTTCAATATCTGTTTTTAACCCAGCCATGGGTTTGTGAGAGAATTAACGTTTTGAAGATAGACCGGCTCGTTCCAGGCTCTGTTTGGGATTTTTATTAAGCCATTTTCCTGCAGCAGAAAGAGAGAACAACAACAACAAAAAAACCCTCTACCATAAGTCCTCGTTTCTCAAGGATAAAACATGAGATTGTAGGGCAAATGTGCTGATTTTTAATATCATTTCCATGGGGAAATATTGGGAATGCTGACAAAGGCAGTTCCACTTACAAAAATTACAGGAAGCTTATGGGGCAAAAATTCCAGTTTAGTCTAAGCCAAAATAAATGGAGAATATTCCCATTCACTACATCATTTCTAGTGGGGGCTTATTAATCAAATACATTAGAAAAACTTCCTTGACCAAGAGTTGGAGGGGGGGTTCATTTTTGACTATAATCAGCTCTTGGTAGTGGGTGAAAAATAAACTACAATAAACACATCTTATATTGTGCTTTNATATATATATAAAACCAGAAGAAAAAAGAGAGTATATGCAAGAATTTGCCTAAAATAATCATTTGGCAATTTTTTTTTAACCCAACTCTATTTTCTTTACGCAAATAGAGGGTGTGAAAGCTTCTGTTCCTGGGAATATTTCTAGGAAGAATTTCTGAAAGTATTAATTTGCGCCTGTCTGGCAACTCTGTTGAAAGCTGTTTGTAGTTTTGGAAATTATTCAGCCAGGGAGCAGTAGAAATGACACGTTATATAGTTGATTAATGTAGTAAATAGCAAATTACTGAAGGGGGAATAATCAAAGCCATAGCTGCAGCAAATAGTTACCTTATCTGATTTCTCTGGGGTTATCCCAAAGTTTTAGGGACTTCCCACAATCAGACCCAAAAGATAAAGGAACAAATTAAAGTAAAACTATTTGTAACACAAGGGAAGGAAAAGAATTTTAATTTTTTTTTTTAGTCTTGTAAGAAATTTCTGCGTATTTGTTATAATTCCTTGAGCCAGCTCCCATTTTTCCCCCCAATTTTGAGGCGTTTTTATACAGAACTCACTGTTCCCCTACAGCTCTACTGACACCATCTGTAAACCCATAAGCTTTTCATCCTCTCCCTAAAGTGCTGAGGAGAGAGTTGTGAACTGCAGCACACAGAGCAAATCCATCCCTTGAAGGTCAGAGCAGGCAGGGAACTGCCTGGGTATGAACGGAACGAATGGGATCATGGAATCTGTGATCTGAGCCCATCCAATCCCTCCTTCCCCCTGTCCCCAAGTGCCACATCCACAGGGCTCTGGGATCCCTCCAGGGATGGGGATCCAGCCCTGGCACAGCCCTTCCAAAGAAGAAGCTTTTCCTGATATCCAACCTCAGTCCCCCCAGCGCAGCTCGAGGCCGTGTCCCCTCCTCCCGTCACTTCTTCCCTGCCCAACGTGTCGCATTTGCCATCCCTGAGCTCTCTGCGTGGACAAGGGCTTCAGGAAATCCCTCCCACCTCTTGGATATCCCTCCCGCTGAACTGAATCCCTGTTTCCTACGGATTTTATGGAGCCATGGCCACAGATGATGAGCTGCAGGTACAGCCCTTCAGCCCATTCCCATTCCCACTGGGACCCCACTGCAGGCAGGGCTGGGCTCTCCTCTCTCTTGGCTCTAGATGTGTTTGCTAGAACCTTCTTCTCCAGAAGACAAATGTATTGGCATTTAGGGGTTTTTTATACACACANACTACATCATTTCTAGTGGGGGCTTATTAATCAAATACATTAGAAAAACTTCCTTGACCAAGAGTTGGAGGGGGGGTTCATTTTTGACTATAATCAGCTCTTGGTAGTGGGTGAAAAATAAACTACAATAAACACATCTTATATTGTGCTTTACCAGAAGAGAATTTTCTTTTCTGTTGAAAACCTGGTGTTTGGGGGATTTCACATTTTTGTGCATAATGCATTTCCTTTATATGGTTTGGGGATTGTCTGAGCACAGGGGAAAGTCTTACAGGGACCTGGCCATGAACACGAGAAGGAAAACTGAATTAAGGAGAGAAGGATCAAAGGCAGGGGCCAGTTTAGCCACAAATACTTGGAATTTGGAGTGTCAGGGAGGGGGATCAGTTGGATCAGGTGGCTGAATTTACAGTCCCTTGGTCACATGCCATTTTCCTCAGACAAGTTGTCCCACGAATCAAGGGGATTATTTGCCTCAGTGAAAGCAGATCAGCTCCCTCATTTTTGTAACTATTAAATTAAGCCTCTAATCCTGCAAAGGGTTAATTCCAAATGTATTTCCATTGCCACCTTGTCTCCCAAAGCTACTTATTCTGAAGTTTATATTTTTATAATATAATTATATATATATATATAAAACCAGAAGAAAAAAGAGAGTATATGCAAGAATTTGCCTAAAATAATCATTTGGCAATTTTTTTTTAACCCAACTCTATTTTCTTTACGCAAATAGAGGGTGTGAAAGCTTCTGTTCCTGGGAATATTTCTAGGAAGAATTTCTGAAAGTATTAATTTGCGCCTGTCTGGCAACTCTGTTGAAAGCTGTTTGTAGTTTTGGAAATTATTCAGCCAGGGAGCAGTAGAAATGACACGTTATATAGTTGATTAATGTAGTAAATAGCAAATTACTGAAGGGGGAATAATCAAAGCCATAGCTGCAGCAAATAGTTACCTTATCTGATTTCTCTGGGGTTATCCCAAAGTTTTAGGGACTTCCCACAATCAGACCCAAAAGATAAAGGCACAAATTAAAGTAAAACTATTTGTAACACAAGGGAAGGAAAAGAATTTTAATTTTTTTTTTTAGTCTTGTAAGAAATTTCTGCGTATTTGTTATAATTCCTTGAGCCAGCTCCCATTTTTCCCCCCAATTTTGAGGCGTTTTTATACAGAACTCACTGTTCCCCTACAGCTCTACTGACACCATCTGTAAACCCATAAGCTTTTCATCCTCTCCCTAAAGTGCTGAGGAGAGAGTTGTGAACTGCAGCACACAGAGCAAATCCATCCCTTGAAGGTCAGAGCAGGCAGGGAACTGCCTGGGTATGAACGGAACGAATGGGATCATGGAATCTGTGATCTGAGCCCATCCAATCCGTCCTTCCTCCTGTCCCCAAGTGCCACATCCACAGGGCTCTGGGATCCCTCCAGGGATGGGGATCCAGCCCTGGCACAGCCCTTCCAAAGAAGAAGCTTTTCCTGATATCCAACCTCAGTCCCCCCAGCGCAGCTCGAGGCCGTGTCCCCTCCTCCCGTCACTTCTTCCCTGCCCAACGTGTCAGGATTTGCCATCCCTGAGCTCTCTGCATGGACAAGGGCTTCAGGAAATCCCTCCCACCTCTTGGATATCCCTCCCGCTGAACTGAATCCCTGTTTCCTACGGATTTTATGGAGCCATGGCCACAGATGATGAGCTGCAGGTACAGCCCTTCAGCCCATTCCCATTCCCACTGGGACCCCACTGCAGGCAGGGCTGGGCTCTCCTCTCTCTTGGCTCTAGATGTGTTTGCTAGAACCTTCTTCTCCAGAAGACAAATGTATTGGCATTTAGGGGTTTTTTATACACACATATGCACATATATATTTAAAATCTCAGCTTTAGAAACTTATGTTGGTGCAGCAGCCTGTGACACTGAATACAAGCTGCTGTGAAAAGCAATTGCCAAGTGTTTACATAAACACATAAATAAGACAAATAAATTCATTTTCATTATTCATATTTTCTGCTCTTTCCTCTCCTTTTTATTTATGCCTTAAACAATGGTTCCTGTAAATATTGCGATTAAAAAAACCGCCTGCAGTGGACAGAAAGATGATCCAAAAGCCCTGATATAGAGCAATTCATGTTTCTTCTTTACAATCACTAACGAATCTTAACTTGAACCATGTTATGTTCCCATGTGAGTGATAAGCAATGATTTATTATGAAGCGTCAGGAAATCAGAATGCCATACCGCGAGACACGAGCTAGTGGAAAATGTGTTCCCTGTTTCCCAGCCTCATTACTCAAAGATGCAGTGTCCCTTTCTCCAACTCTAATTTCCCCAGGATTTCCAAGGCACTCTGAGACCTGAGCCAGGTGCCGCTCACCTTCCAGAGCTCCCAATGCTTGGGGTGACCAGGGATGGAAATTCCAGCTCCTGCTGGATCAAACATTCCCAAACCCAATGACATTCCCCCCAAAATCAGTCGCTCAGGATTGTAGTCAGGGCCTGAAGAGGAAATAAACCCGGAGACAAACAGACAAGTTTTCTTTATGTTCGAGTTTCTCTGGCTCTCTAATGATTCCCTTCTCCCCGTGATCCTAATTCAGGGAGGTGGCGTGTGATGTGTTCTGTAGATAAATCAGCAGCAGAGGAGCATGTGCAGCTCTGGCACCGCCGAGCCGTGATTTACTCGCAGCTCAGCGCTGGGCTGGGTTTTAAGGTGGGGATTTGTGTTTTAAGGGCTTCCTCACAAAAGGAAAGGGGGAAGCAGCACATCACACACTCCTTCACATTAACAGCCTCCCCTCCTCTGCAGAAAGGAGCCTGGGTCTGGATTTTAAGGATTTTTCTGGATGCCTCTTTAAAGGCCCCAATCCTGAAGGCACTTGGGCTCAGTCAGAACATGGGTGGGAAAAGGTGAATCTCCCTGTGGAAAAGCAAGGGGGGAATGTGGGTCTGTTCTGCAAAAGCAGGGACGTGGAAGTGGGAGCATTCCCAAGGAGCTTTGGTTTGGATGGTCTGGGCACATCACAGCCCTCAGACTCATGTGCTGACACCTGAACAATATTTCATTGGAAAGGCAAGGCCTCCACCCATTTAAAAAAAATAATTCATTATCCAAAAGCATGGATTTAATCACACCAGATTGGTTAAAAAGCTACCAGCAAGAGCAGCTTCTGTTTCCAAACATGATCCCGTGATAAAACGGGAGAGAAGAAGAACAAGTTAAACTGAACAGAATAAACTTTAGAACAAATCTGTGTCCTGCAAATTCCTTCACACAAAAGAAAAGATTGGATCTTATATCTAGGCATGTTACAACTGGTTCAGTCTGTCTTAAGGCAATAGAAGCCTGTTGTCTTTCTTGCAGAAAATGTGGAAATCATCAGAAGAAAATTAACCAGAACTCATCCCTGTCTGAAAGGCTAAGAGACTCACAAATTTCAAACCTCTTTTTTTTTTTTTCCTCTCCTCTGGAAATGCTTTATAGAGAATCTTTGTGAAGTACAAACCAGAGAGTGGTTGTCTCCCAGCACTGACAATGTCTGCTGTTCCAGACGAGACGGTGTGTGATGTACCATCCTGAAATATTGTCAGCAACCTGCAAATGTGAAGGCATTTTCATAGCAAGGCAGGGATGAAAGGGAAGAGCTTTGGGTTTTGCTTTTTTGTTTTTTTGCTTTGTTTCTAAGTCCTAATCAAACCTACCAGTGTGCTCTTAACTTCTCTCCTCCCGTTTTGTTCCGACGAGAAAGGGAACATCCTCCTCCTGTAAGAGTGTTCAGGAGAGAGGGGAGAGACAAATTCCTCCCTGGAGGGGTTGGCTTTTGGCTGTGTGAGTTTGGGGCAGTGTTTGAGGAGCTCGGAGTGCAGAGGTGGAGCAGCATCTCCTCACTCTAAAGTGACCTTTGCTGCCTTGCAGTGGATCAGGACATTTTAGTGTCACAGCTCAAAGGTGGGATTGGGGGAAAAAGCCCCACCAGGAACAGCCTCTGCTTTGGGGATTGAAATATTCTCCTCAGGGTTTAAAAATGTGGGATTTCATCTAATGGGGAATTACAGCACGAGGGAAACACGGAGGGAATTGTGGAATTATGCACCAGTGGAGTGGACACTTGTAAATGACCATTTGGGCTTTTGAAGTACCCAAATGAATTGGGGGAATCTGCATTTAAGTGACCTGCAAGTCCCTCCTGACCTCCATCCGTGTAAACCTGGGGCTGCAACCCAGAGCCAATGTCCAGATGGTTGCTCCATAATTGTTTTGTCTTATCTGCTCTAAATTCACGTCTTTCAAGGTGTGTTACAAGAGCTGTTTCTGTCTGGGATCTGTACAGGTGGCACTTTAAAATGTAGCGAACACCCAAGTCTGCAGAACCTGCTTGTCACACAAAATGACACGGTTTGCATGTGACCTGTAATGACAGTTGCTAGTCGAAAAGAAACCAGAAATTCAGCTTTATCTTCCACACACTTTGGTTGCAGCTGCCATCAACTAAATTCCTCTCCAAGGGCAGATGGTGCCCTGTACAATGAACAATTTAATCTTCAGGAGACTTTGCCAAAAAATCCACTTTTTTTTAAAAAAAAATTCTTTTTCTCCAAGAATAGGCTGTCAATAACATGTGCTCCCAAATAAATACATTGTGATTTGATGGCTATACTTTATTTATCAACAGGGTTGAAAAAGACCTCTGAGACACCTTTCATATATATATATATTTAAAATCTCCATCCCAACGTGTCCCTGGTTGCTGCTGCACACTCAGCGAGGACGAGGAAGAGCTGAAAGTATCAGTTTTCATTAGGATTATTTCTTACCTCTCCCAAAATGCTTTCCCACCCTCCAGGAGTGTGTTTTCTGGAACAAATACGTTCTGTTTATTTATTTAATGTGCTGTTAAATGACCTTCTGGAAAGCTGTTCCTGCCACAAGGCTCCGAAATGGATGGGCAGGGACAACTCCTCCCAATCATGATGAATCATTTGAGTAGTTACTGTTTGGATTGATATAATTTTAGTTATAATTATGGGTAACGAGGAGGCATTTAGAGCCTGTAATGTTGTAATTCATGGTGAGAGGAGTCCTAAATGAAATAAAATATATCCAGATTTGCTGGTTTGTCCCTATCCAGGTGCCATGAAAACAAGGAGGGTTCTTTAAGGAACAGATTTGCTGCTGCTGCAAAAAATCTAGTGAAAGTAGGTCAAAAATGACATCTAGAGATAACATGTTTGGTAACCACAAAGGGACTGTCTGTGTCTTTCCTTGTGGCCTTTTAAAGAGTCCTGCAATGTATTACTACAGGTAATGACTTGCATTGACTGACAAAGTTTGGATCCACAGATTCCTGTGGACTACGGTGGGTGGAGAGAGAAATATTGTCATTTTTATTATCCCATCACACAAAGAGGAGATAGTAAAATGATATTGGAAAATATAGCAATACAAAAATGACATTATAAACACCTGAATGTGGCTGTCCCCTGCCTGGCTCTAGTTTCATCCCACCCTGGAAGGTGCCACTGCAGAGGCTGCTGCAGGGAGTTGGAATAAGACGATCTTTGAGGTCCCTCTCAACTCAAACCGTTGGGGGATTTTATGATTCTGTGACTTGAGAACCTTCCCCTGAGCAGGCAAACCATGTCCTGCGATGAGCCCAGTTGGTCAGAGTGTGGTGCTGATAACACCAGCCTTGGGGATTTGATCCCTGGATGGACCCCATGGGACACGATGGTCTGTTTGAGAGGTCCCATTGCAGAGGTTTCACAGCTGGGTTTTTATGGCAATGACATGATTGGAGTGAGCAGAGGGAAGCTGTGGGATCTCTGTTGTTAGAAGAACTCCTGAGTCCTGACACATGAAAACAGACACAACTTTTTACATCCGTTGATGGCTTGATAATTAGTGTTAAATAAAAGCAAAGCTTCACTATCTGCAACTGGTATTTCCCATATGCTGTACAAGCCATCAGTAGAATGAACCCTCTCAACTGCATTTTCACAACATGTTTTAACTGAGGCAGTTGAGCTACACTTCAGCAAATGCCCAGGAAGCAACAGGTGCTATTTGAATATCCAATATTTGCCCATCAGGTGCTGTTTGAACATCCAGGCTGCGGTGCCCTGACTGCAGGTGACAAGCTCTCCACACACTCCCTGAATCTCTCACAGACTTGATAATGAAATACATAAACTATGACCCTTATTGATCAGGGCCCGCACTAATTAATTTCCCAAAGTCCTGTCCCAGCCTGCAGTGGTATCAATAAAAAAAAAAAACCAACCAACAACCAACCAAACCACAAGGATGGAGACTTGAGTTGGCCAGAAGACCTCAGGGGTGAAGTAGTTATCCTGTGGAAATCAATGCCAAGTCCCAATTGATTTCACTTGTACAGAGATGTTCCCATTACTCAAGTGCAGGGACACTGGGACTCAAAAGTTTATTTGTTGCCAGGAGAGTTTCTTGTAGAGGGCAGGAGTCTGGCTGTTCATTTTTTCCAATCCGAGCCCTTGATAAACGCTTCCCACTGGCAGGGAACTACAGCTCTGCAGTAACGTGAAGACTCCTTCCCAGATTTAGGACTTTTTAAATTGCTTAATTGCCCTAACGAGGTTCTGGAGGCAGATTGAGCTAATCAAGAGTCATCACTCCTCTTGGCCTCTCTACGTGCAGGTGTGAGGCAGGTGCCACAGGGCTGGGGATGAGCCAGGGCAGGACCAAGGTGGCACCTCACAGGTCGTTTTCCCTCCTGGTGAGGGCTGCAAAAATCTGCCTGGCAAGGGAAAGCCAAGTGCCTGTGCCATCCCCAGAGAGGATTCCACAGCAGCTCCTGGCATTGCTGTGTCTCAGCTCCAAAGCCTCTGGATTTCTTTCCAATCTGAACAAGGTGAGGGCTGGCACAGCTTTGCCCTTGGGTGAAAAATAATGGCTTAGCAGAGTGTGAATGGCTGGGGAGCTTTACCTCTGAAACCTAAAGGCAACATTTTAAATTGTCAACATGAGTTGCCTTAATATATTTTAAGTGGGAATAATGATCTAAGGTATTCAGCACCGTTTCAGACTGACTTCCACACATCCCCAGCTGCCAAAGTCTCCACATTCAGCTGCCAAAACCTCCTTCTTTCCCTTCCAACAGTTTCTCCACAGCAGGTTGAGGTTGCCAACGCAAAACTCAGCATCACTGTGAAAACTGAAAAGGTGAAGATATTGTAAAACAAACCAAATTAGAAAGCAAAGAGCATGAAGCCAATGGACTTTTTTGTTTTCATATGGAATTTTTGGAGAAGCTTGAGTTTATTTTACTTTAACTAAAGCTACTACTGAATTTCCAGTTGATTTAGCCAGAACACAGGGAACGCTTCGTAAGGTTTGAGTTGTGTTTGCTGAAATACCCGTGGCCTTGAACAGATAATATATTTTTCAGTAACATATTTCTCTTTGCCCACTGCTGGTTTTTGGGGAGGTTTTTTATCGTCTGTGCTCTCTCCAGACTGACTTTCACTCCACTTACTCCCTGCCTCATTTCTCACCCTATTTTTCCAGTTGTTTTTTTCCCCTCCTGCCTTTCTCAGTCTCTCTCTCTCCCAGGTTTGGGCTGAACTTTTAAACCCACATCTTGAAATCAAATACAAGCAGCCCCTTCTGTCTGTGTGCAGCAGTAACTTCACAACTTGAGCCACTTAGCACTTTTAGCAGCTGCAGGATGGAAAATGTCCTTTGGAGGAACAGTGGCTTTTAGTGCCAGGGAGGGGCCACAACGGGCAGAAACAACACGGTGACAGAGGAGTCATTAAACACCGCGTGGGCACTGAGGGGTCCAGAGCACCTCGAGGGTTTTGGAGTGTGTTCTTGGCTGGTTGGAGCAAGGTGAGGGAACAGCAGAGATGCAGAGGAAGGTGTGGATGAGGCAGAGCTGGAGTTCCCCCACTGATCCCTGTGCACCTCCAGGAGCCGGGATTTCTGTTCCCACGCTGTGTCCTCGCGTTCTGGGAGCCTGTGGGTGGACAAAGTCAAGCCAAGGTGCCTCGTTGCCAGCGGTTTGTGTGGCTGAAGGTGCCCTGTGGGTCCCTGTGGTGACAGTGGCTGTTGTTGTTGTTGCAGGACCAATGCCTTAGTCCAGCTCTCCAGCCCGTCCCTGCGACACTGAACTCACAGCAACCCGGAGCCAGAGGACTGCCAAAAATTCTCCTGCTATTCTTCTTCATCCTCACTAACAATTTGGTAATGAAGTATTGATTTCCACTCCCCTGCTTATGGACAATATTAGATTTCCATTGATAAACTGCACTGGGGCTGTCTGGTCTCCACTGTCCCCTTTTTGCTGTCACTAAAACAAAGTGCCACTGAAGTAAGATAATGACTGAGAACATTGATGTACTTATTTCGTCAATTTGTAACACTTGACAGGAAAAAAAAAAAAAAAAAGAAAATTCTTCATGGTTTAATGTCCAAGTGTGCTACACAAGATGCAGTCACTCTGGAAGCTTTACTTTTCATGGTAATGTCCATTTCCTATTTATAACCCCTTTGGGATAGTTTGTCTAAAGGAAATGTTTCTATTCTGTGCAGCTATTACTGTTGCACCTGGGTTGCCCAATCCAGTCATTGCACTAGGGATCAATACATCACAGTAAGTACAAGAATTATTAAGTTAAAACAGATTCCGAGCCAAAAAAACCTCTGAACAATGTTAATCTTCTGTGCAAGTTGTTCGAATAGTTGTGCTTAACCATGTTGCTGCCAAAGATTTGTTTGAGATGGATTATTTTCCATTTGTTTTATTCCTCAGATATATATATATATTTAAATCTCCATTCGGGTTTATGACGAGACATAGGGGATGGAGGGATTTTTAAACAAAAGCACTATTGTTAGATTATTGAGCATTATATAAATATAGCTATATCTATATATAAATATCACTGTATAAATATCTATATATAGATATAAAAAGGAGAAAAGTCGAATTCCTTTCTCAGCTAGGTGAGTGTAAATCTGAAACTGGTCTGATCAATGGAGTTGTTTTGGCTTTGTGCCACCAAAAATGGGATCAGAATCTGGTGGCCGTGCCTTTGAGGCCACCAAGACCTGGGGAGAAGGGGGCAGCAAAGATGGCAATTCCCAATTTGTGCTTGTAACTTTTTTCATTAAAACTTCGAGGTCCCAATTTTTAATTTGTGGAATATTCACGTTAATAATGAGATCTAATTAAGACATCCATTAAAAGCCCGTTAAAGTTAATTTAACGTAAAAATTCCAATAGAACTGTATTAGATTTTCTCCATTAAATTAACGTTATGGATTTTTAACGGATGTCTTAATTATCCGTTATTATTAACGGGAATACTGTATCACACAGATTAAAATCTGCTCCCAAGTCAACTCCCAGACTCTCCCAGGATATGCCAATGTCACCAGGCCCACGTTTCCTAGTGCACTGCTTGGAAAACCAGGCACAGCCCTGTTCACTCTCGCTCAGCAAAGGCAACCTCCAGTAGACAATTTAAGGATGAACTTCCCCAATTCTCCGAGGAAAAATAAGTCTGGATCGAGTTGTAAATCTCTATTCCGTGGCAAATGAAATATTCAAAGCATGCGAGGCACGAGTGGAGAAGAGGCTCTTTCTCAAACGAGAGAGGGCTTTGGGGTGTCTTTGACTGTTGTTTTGTTTTCGATGTTCAAGGATATAATTGAAGTGCAGCGTTCAGGAAATCAGGCTAAAAAAATGTTCACCCCGTGGCTCGTGCAGAAGGGCCTCTTTTGGCATGGCTGGGGAAATTTTGACATGATCCCTAAACTCAACATGGAGGAGAAAAAAAAGGCCCTTCTTATTTACCTCCTAGGGAAAGTGTTGCCCTTATGCCACATATAATAGCAAATTGCTTTTTTTATGGCATGCATAACCTAGATGGGAAAAAATATGGCGCTTGAGGGAAGGAGGGAAAAAAGTAAATGAAGTTCCAGGAATGTCATTCTGAAGTAATGAGGCATGGACAGAAAATATACCCCTCACATCATCGGATTGAGATGGCAGTCGAAATAGCTTCATTGAAGTGTCAGCACTCATCCATCAATCAATCATCCACAAGGAAAAATAGCGACAGTACAACGGGGCGGCTTTTATGGGATTTACTCATGGGCATAGGGAATAGCAGCTCAAATGTAGTTCTGACATGAAAAGCAAGGTGCTGATATTATTTTTTATGATGGGAGGATCATAAAGTGAATTGAGAACAGTGAGGTCTGTCTTTGCTTAACCTATTCAACTGGAAATGAACGGAGCTCAACTGGAAAGGAGCGGAGCCTTCAGATGGGTTAAGATTGAAGCCCGCGCCGTGCTGAGCACTGGCCATTGACAACAAAATTCTATTAAAGCAGAATCAATGCATTAGCATCGAGCTTCTCAGAAGCCTTTAAATTGCAGGGCCCAGGTCAGAGTTGGGGGGTGAAGCTGCCCAAGGTGGGGCCGGTGGCACGGACCCAAAGGCCACGGTCAATCCCAGCCGTGTGTCCCCGGCCCTACCCCTTTCCCCCAGGCTTTTGGGGAAAAAATATTTGGCCTGTTGGGTGGGGCTTGTTGCAGCAGCCAAGGGCTGATGTTGCCCTGTTGCAGGGGTTTGCTCTGCTTGGGTTTGTGGCCAAGTCACACAGATACCAACACAGGGAGCTGCCAGGAGCCTCTTTCCACAAAAGGGAGGCCCTGAGTCCCCCCAGCAGCCAGGGCTGGGGCTCTTTGGGTCACCAGCTGCCCAGTTTTGGCAGAAAAGAGGCTTTGCTGGTGCCCCATAGCCACTGAGCAGCAAACACCCACAGCCCCACCTTGAGAGCTGCAAGCCCCTCTGAAGGTTTTTGGGAACAGCCTGGATCCCTGGATGCCCAGGTGAGTGTGGGAACAGCCACTCCAGTTCAAACGTGCCCACAAACCTTTGTCACTCAGTGCCAAACCTCCCTCCTTTTGCCTGCCTCGCTCTCCTCTGGGAACATTTTAGGCACACATTTGAATTAAGTGATTTTTTAGTTTATTTTTTTTTCTTTTACAATACAATATAAAAAAAAGCAAATGTACATCTCTCATCTCTCTCTGTACAGAACTGGATGAGTTGATAGTTTATCTGTCACATAAATCAGGTAACACAGAAAATCATTGCATCTTTTCTCTGTCGTAGCTGCTCAATATCCATTGTTCTGACTTTTATTCTTATTGGAGATCATCAAAACATTAATTAAAAGCCTGGTGATCAAACAGCCGAATATTTATGATTCACATCCTTGCTTATTAACAAGTGGCATATTGATACACCACATCTCCAAGTTGTTTGTGCTCCAGCACTGAAATAAAGCAGGAAGAATTGTTACTCTGCATTGAAAGATTTGTTCAGAAACCACAGCTCCCTTCCCACCACCACCCATGTCAAAATAAGCCGTATCACCTCAAAAAAAATTGTTCTATTTTCAAGGAGGGAGATGTAATTAGCATCCCTGTGGAACCTAATCTATAAGAATTTCAGTGGATCCGTCTCAGGTGGTTTTTTTCCAGGCTCTTATTATTTAAGCTGAGAGGGAGAAGGACACTTAACTTTAAAAATGGCTGTCATTAGTACAATAATAATTGTTGGGTTAAAAAAAAAAACCCACCAACCTTTGAGAATCTGCTAACAAACCTGCCCAGTAATTACTTGTCAATGCAAGTTATCATGGATTTTATTGCCTACTTGTAAAAGTATTTACCAGACTGACCTCCCTAGCTTTTTTAGAGCTCAGAGAGGATATAAAAAGCCATTTCAAAAATCAATAATTATATATTAACATGATAGGGGTTGAAGCCTTCCAAGCCAGGTTTACAGGCTATTGAGTCAACTCTCACTTATTCCCATGGCAAGGATTTTTTTTCCCCTAATTTTTGGCTTTTTTTTTCCCCTTTCCTTCATCATGTTTTGATAAGGTGCCACATTTATTGATTAATTCATACCCACAGTTCAGTTGCTAAAACACAAGGGGATGTTCCCACCTGGAACACGAGCTGTGAGCAGGGAACATGGAAGTGGCAGAGTCTGGGCTGGGACAGCTCCTGTGGGAGTTCCCCAGGGGGACACTGGTGCTGTGCTGGCCCCTGAGGGCCTGATCCGACCTCCTTCCAGCTCATGGTTTAGAACCAAACCTGTTAAACCACAGGGGGATGAGGATGGCAGCCTGATTGTTGGCAGAAATGTCTCAGCTCAGCAGCCAGGGCCTGTGCCCAGGCCACGTCCCCTCCCCGTGCCCACTGTAAGGCCCAGGCTCCATCACACAGAGCCTTTGTCCCCAGCGCCAGATATACGATGCAATTTGTATTTAAAATCCTCTCTATAAAGACAGTATTGACCACAGATTCCGGATCAATACGTTGCAATTACAGCCGGCTCTGAGGGCCATCTGTCCCCGAGCGCCGACACGGCTCCTGCTCCGTGCCCATCCTCTCCCAGGACAGCCTGACAGATTAGTTTTGCTCCTCGGAACCTGAGGAGCTCCGGAGCTGGAATTCCTGGGTATTGACCTCCCAGGAGGAGCCCTCACATGGTAGGGGTTTCACAGCAGGGTCAGTGACACTGGGGTTTGGCTGGCCTGGGTTTCCTGCTCCCCCTCACGATTTATCCCACGGGGCAAAGCTTCCCTTGTTGCCAAAGCTCTGTCCTCGCTTGGCAATGGTCAGCAGGAGGGGCTGGAGTTTCACTAACACCAAGAATGTTACCCCAACGGTGCTGAAGAGTCTGAGCTGGGCATTGGTGGGTGCAAACTGAGCCTTTTATACGTCACAGAATTATTGAGGTTGGAACAGACCCCCAAGGTCACAGAATCACAGAATCAATGAGGTTGGAAAGGACCTCTGAGATCATCGAGTCCAACCTGTGTTCTGTGACAGACTGGACCACAGTGGGCGTAATGTTTTTGAACTTGTAATTAATGAATAAATGACTTGCACCTAAAGGCAGATTTCTCCTCACATTTCATCAGACTGAGGCCCCAATTTGTGAGCACCTGAAGTCAAGATCAGTCTCTCTGTTGATGGCCTTGGGTGAGCCACAAGGTCCTTATTCCGGAAAGGTGTCCTGGATTTCCTTCTTCTCTTCATTATTTCCTGCAGTGATTGACTTCACACAAACATGCAGAATTGAGAATTCTTTTATCCTCCAACTGAAAGAATAAAATAATAATAAAATAATAAAACTCCTGGGTTTGCAATGATAGCAGAAGGTGGCTTACTAATAATAAAATAATAAAACTCCTGGGTTTGCAATGATAGCAGAAGGTGGCTTACCTTTGCCTCCCACAAACGCTGGGCCACGTCCCACTGGCACCTCCCTGATCTTCCTGCAACTACCTCCCTCTGATTTCATTTCAGTCCAATGTCTAAAAGAACTGAAGTCAGATTATGGATGTCTTTATTCTACTGGAAATCCAGAGCCACTCCTTCAAATTCAGCAGGCTTTCCCTCTGCCTCCACAGCTCCAAACATTGTCCTCCCGGTCCCGACCTGGGATTACAAACTTGTTGAGGAAGTTTTGAAAACAACTTCAGCAGAATCTCCATCTCTGGGCAGGTTAAATCTGCTCTTCAGAAGGGTCACAGTCACGTCAGGGAGGAGGTTGCAGGACCCTGACAGTGATGTGACTGTGCTGCTAAAATCCTGATGCAACACCAGTTGTCTCATTATAAAGCACTTTAGGCAGGTACAGATCCTTCCACTTTCATCCCACTATCCTCCAGTCTACACTGGTTTTTCTGTTTGGCAAAAATGTGAAGAGCAGGTGTAGTTTAAGGTGACACTGTTGTTTCCTGTACCCAAGTGTTCTCACGGTGTTTTCTCAGAGATTTTAAACGCGAACTTGCTGCACCACTGGACTGAACTGTGGAGTAAAAACCTTCCAGTCCCTCATCCCTCTCAGCTCATGAAATGTCTTCAGGCCTTTGTAGAAATCCCTGTTGGAGAGAACAGATTAAATACTAATCCTGGCAGCTCGTGCAGCCCCGCTTCACTTCACACCATCCAGCTGAGCAAACTTTTTTCTTTTTTTTCCCCTTTTTTTGATCTAAGTAAAGGTAACAAATTCTTTAATTAGATGAGATAGCAGGGGGAAAAAAAAACCAAAAAAAAGATCAGAATTTCAAGGAGAAAATGAACATAAGATCTTGTAAAAACACAGCTCTGATAAAGGCCGGGGGTGCAGTGAGGGAGCCCCAGAACATCCTCCCAGCTGGTGGAGGGGCTGCTGTGGGCAATTCCCTTGGGAACGGCTCCATGGGACATCAGTAAATGCACCTCCGTGGGCACACAGGGGCACACGTGGGTGTCTCTGTGCAGCTCTCCCTGGGCAGGCACTGAGCTCATGGCTGAGGCAACAGCTGGGCACAGCTGGAACCCGCAGGGTTTGGGTTCCCGACCCGCCTGGAATGTGCAATACAGGTCACAAAAGCTCCAGAGTCCTCACTTGGCTCAGGGTCCTCCTCTCTCCTGTCTCTGGTACAATCCCCTTTTGTCTCGTGCTCAGGCACCGCTCCTTAATCCTCTGCTGGTTTTTAATTCTCTGTGTTTGCTTTGGGGTTTATTATCTGGGATCTGTCAGCGCCAATTCCCCAGAGATCCACCCCCATTCCAGGCATGGAGCACACTTGGCCAGAACAGTGAATTTGTTGGGTGTTTTTGTTTTGGTTTTTTTTGCTCTGCCCTGGTGTGCATTTGTCATTGGCAGCATCTTCAGGTTCCAGCCGTGACCTGTGGGTGAGGGCTCAGAAATTTCACTCATAAAAAAAATAAAGAATCAAAAAGCTCATTTCTCTTGAAAATAAATAAATAAATAAATAAATAAATGTATATACTCCAAATGGACAAAGAAAGAAGATTAAACTCATTTTTTTTTATATTAACAACACCAAGGGGACTTTCTGTGTGGAATGTCTCCGTGCTCCTGCCCTGCTCTGGGAGCCAGTGCATGCTGTACAGAACATATTGCCTGGAACTTGGAGCTGCTCCTCCTCCTCCTCGGCCCCTGCAGCTCGTTGGGATGAGAAGCTGCGCCTTTGATGCATTTTTATACTGTACATATTTGTATATAGTGACTATATTGCCATGTTATGAACACAGATTTTGTTATATTTGCTTGTTTCGGTTTCCTACAAAAGAAAAAAAAAAAAGAAAAAAAATCGGTCCATAATGGGGCGTATTATTTTATTATTATTTTTTTTTTCCAAATAGAAAAATATGCCTGTAATTTCTGTTTGTTTTCTGGGTCAGCATCTTTTAACGGCTCCTAAGGAAATTAGGGAAGAGTTTTTTTGGAGGAACTCTGCGAAGCAAGTCTGTGTTTGCATGAGACCTGCCCAGTTCCAGCTATAAAGGGAGGGGGGGTTGGGGGGGGGAGAGGGGAAATCTAAGGCAAGGTTTGCTTTTCGAGCATGTTTAGTCCCCTGGGAAACCCACACAAGTACAATGATTCTCTTTGTATTTTATCTAATAGTGCCTGAATTATTATTTTTTTAACGTCTTCTTGGAGGAACAATCCATAACTGTCAGAACCTGAAACATTGGCTTCATTTTGTTTTCCTGACCCACCCCCCCCTTCCTCATTTCTCCTCCTTATTTATTTGGTGGCTGTTCCTAATGGGCCCCGAGGCCATTTCTGCCATCGCAGAGTTCCAGTCCACATTAAGGATGTTTGGAAAATCACGGCGCTTATTGAGCCAACGGGCTGTTCTAATCAAACCCATGTTTCACTGGCTCTGGATGAGCCCGGCTGGGCTTTGGGAAGGGAAAAAAAATCCCTTTCAGCCGGGAGGATTCCACCATCTAGTGGCCCCGAAGTTCCAGCACACTCCCTCCTGCCTCTCCAAAAGCCTTCCTGGCAATTTGGCTTCCAATTATTCGCTTATTAGAACTAACTGAAACTAAACAAATTGATAATGTTAATGGCTTTTTTTTTTTGTTATTAGCTTTTTTGTTTTTTTCTTTTTCCCCTTTGGTTGATTGCTAAATAAATTCGGATCGTTTATACCAGAGGAGATTAGTGCTTTTATTGTTTTGGGTCCCCCCCCCAAAACCAATTATTAACAATCAGGACGATGTATCTCATTAAATTTAAATCAGGTCAAACCTATTTATCTCAGGCCTTTGCTGATTTCCGGGAAGATGAGTGTGTTCCAGAGCATTCCAGATGAATTTCTAGGTATGATTTTGCATTCCAGAGCATTTCAGATTAATTTCTGCCTGTGATTTTGCAGCATTGAACCTGTTAACAGTGATTTTTTGGGGGGGGGTTCTGTATTTTCTCCATGGTAAATACATTGTTTAAAAAAAAAATCCCTCAACTTTCCCACTACTTTTTGTGCCCAGGGATTTTTATTTTAATAATAAAACCACTGCAGTTTTAGAACTGTAATTAAAGCCCTGAATAATAGATCACACATCTTTATCTGTTGTGTTTAAAAAAAAGGGGGGGG
>WEKX01011352.1:296096-327021 GCA_013390025.1 Pitta sordida
ATGGTGCAGAGCAGGGGAGGGGGGGGGGGGGAGAAAAAAAATAGCCCAAACTGCTCCAATAATCCTGAATGCCTCATTTCCATAAAAAAGCTTTCTATATATATATTATTTACATTTTTAAACATGGTAATTCTTTCCTTTGTGGCATAAAACATCTCTTTATTATTTTTCCCCCCCACTGCAGCTCCAGGAAAAGGCTGCTCCCATCTGAAATGTGCAGACATTGAGGATTTGGGTGTGTTCAATCCTGATTTTTTTTATTTTTATTTTTTTTTTTGCTGGAGGCTGTCCCTCATTTTTAAATGCTGAACTCCCTTTCCTGAGCCCACAGACACTTCACAACATCATTAGCTTTGCAAATGGTTTCATTTCACTCCACGAAGGCTTTCAGGGTTTGTTTGGTTTTTTTGTTGGGTTTTTTTGTATAGGTTTTTTTTTTTCGGCCAATTGTAAAAATGGAAATTTGAAAAGGGAAAAAAAAAAAAANGATTAATTTCTGCCTGTGATTTTGCAGCATTGAACCTGTTAACAGTGATTTTTTGGGGGGGGGTTCTGTATTTTCTCCATGGTAAATACATTGTTTAAAAAAAAAATCCCTCAACTTTCCCACTACTTTTTGTGCCCAGGGATTTTTATTTTAATAATAAAACCACTGCAGTTTTAGAACTGTAATTAAAGCCCTGAATAATAGATCACACATCTTTATCTGTTGTGTTTAAAAAAAAGGGGGGGGNAGAAAAAATAAAAAAGGGAAAAAAACCCAGATGCACTTAAAACATGAAAAGAATTATTTATATGATAAAAATATATTTAGATTTTCAAAGCACAAGACTGAACAGAAGTGCTCTTTTTATGCTTTCTGAAGATGTTACTGTTAAAAGTCTTTCTACATCAGGCTTAATAAATCTGTAATGACATTTGATGGATTGATTTTTGTGTGGGTTTTCTTTTTCTCTTTTTTTTCTTTTTTACGGTTTTTTTTCTCTGCAGAGGAAGGAAAAGAGTGACCTGGACAGGCTGCGGGAGTACAAAAATCCCCAGGAATGAGCCTGTTTGGGCAAAACTCACAAACAATTTCCAGAAGTCTCCTTTCCCTTAAATAATAATCACTCACAGGGAGAGCAAGAGGGCACAATCCTGGCTGCCCCCAGCCTGGGCTGCTTTCCTTGGGTTCTTTCCTTGGCTCTTTTCCTTCCCCTCCTTATCGATGGTGTCACCTGCAGGAGGCTTCGGCTGCTCTCACACCAATTCCAGGCCCTGGAGGTGCCAAAGCCCTCCCTGCATCCCGATGGATGGCCCTGGGCAACATTCCCTATTCCTGGTGAACATTCCCTGTCCCTGGTGAACATTTCCAGTCCCTGGTTAACTCGCCCAGTCCCTAGTTGTCATTCCCAGGCCCTGGTTATCATTCCCTGTTGCTGGTGGACATTTCCAGTCCCTGGTTAACTCTCCCTGCCCCTATTTATCATTTCCTGTCCCTGGTTGACATTCCCAACCCCTGGTTGACATTCCCAGCCCCCGGTTATCATTCCCAGTCCCCGGTTGCCATTCCCAGTCCCCAGTTGCCATTCCCAGTCCCCGGTTGCCATTCCCAGTCCCCGGTGGACATTCCCAGTCCCCGGTGGACATTCCCAGTCCCCGGTGGACATTCCCAGTCCCCGGTTGCCATTCCCAGTCCCCAGTTGACATTCCCAGTCCCCGGTTGCCATTCCCTGTCCCCGGTTGACATTCCCAGTCCCCGGTTGACATTCCCTGCCCCCGGTTGACATTCCCAGTCCCCGGTTGCCATTCCCAATCCCTGGTTGCCATTCCCAGTCCCCAGTTGCCATTCCCAGTCCCCGGTGGACATTCCCAGTCCCCGGTTGACATTCCCAGTCCCTGGTTGACATTCCCAGTCTCCAGGCTCTCTGTTCCACCCCACACCAGGAGTTGTGCCCCCAGCCCCCCCCCGTGGGTCAGTCCCGAGGCTGGTCCCAGTGTGACGGTGGATCCGGGGTCAGTTCTGCTCCTCCCTGCCGAGACAAATCCCGAGGGGCAGCAGAGCCCATCCCGAGGGCAGAGCATTCCCAGCCAGCCCTGGGGGACAGGGCGGGTGTTCCCACAGCTCGGGGAAGGAGCTGGCTCTGTGTGTGTGTGTGTGTGTCCCCTGCTGTCACCCTGCTCCTCGGATTTGTCCCCAGGCTCTGCCCTCACCCCCCAGCCAGGGGAGACCCCCATCCCTCCCCCATTCCATGGACATTCCTCCCTGGACACCCTCACACCACGGGGGCCTTGGACCCTGCAACACCCACCTCCTTTTTTTTTTGGTTGTTTTTGTTTAAAGTGATCTTCTTTTTTTGAAAAAAAAAAAAAAAGGAATATATGGCACACATTTCAAGAAACCCCTCCAGGGTAAAATAAAAAATATATAGAGATGGCTAAAATACCAAATGAATCATAAAACTTCGAGATGGAGAAGGACTATTAGATCATCCAATTTATCTTGCTGTCTGCCAATACAGGTTTGCTCCCCTCAGTCCTCTCCCCTGGGCTTTGTCTCGCCTCTCTGACTTAACTCCAGCCCACAGGGTCCTCTGCCACCTCCCTGCCAAGGATCACGGAAGGTTCAGGGATGTTTTATAGCCCGGGGCCAAATCCTGACCTGAGGGGACCTCACCTGCAGGGCTCTGCCCCCCAATATTCCAGTGCCCTGGGAGGGGGTTGGCACCTGTGCCCGCAGGTGCCCCTGGGCTCTGTGACACCCGGGTAAGGGGAGATGGGGCAGGACCCGAAGGGCTGGAGGTGCCAGAGCAGCTGCAGGCGGCTCTCAGCAGGATGGGGAGGCTGCTCTCACTCATCCCCAGGGGCTGAACTCGCATCTCTGTCTGGGGTTTGTTGGTTTTGTAATTATTGGTGATAACACTCCAACAGAAGAACAAACAAACAAACAAACAAAATCAACCCTTCAGCTTCTCAGATGGATGTTTTGGCTACAGGGCAACTTTGAAAGCTGGTTCAGTTGTTGGTTTTGTTTTTCTGCTCCTTAAAACTGTCTCAATTTAATAAAAGTTCAATGTTTTCCTCGGAAAATCAGGCTGGGTGGTTTGTGATTCTTTTATGTATAACACGAATTACTACATTATTCAACAATTCAGGAATAAATTTAATCCTGCCTACCTTTGCTGAGTGGTTCCCAATTTGAAGGGCTGGTCTGACAGGGGGCTCTGGGCACTGAGGAGGGATCCATCAGCTCCGGGAACACCGAGGTCACAGTGCCAAGGGCTCCAGGTGCCACCTGCCCGGGGACCAGGGGCACCAGAACAGGGATCCTGTGACTCACCTTCCCGAGGCTGCACAGGGTGGGGAGGAGCAGAGAACACCGAGAGGGGACTCCAGCGATCCACACAAAAGTCTCCAGGAGGTGCCAGGGGGACGGTGCCAGGGGGAGGGTGCCAGGCTCTTCCTGGTGCTATCCAGCAACAGGACGAGGAGCAACGGCCACAAACTGAAACAGAAGTTCCATCTCAACCTGAGGAAGAGCTTCTTTACCTTGAGGGTGGCAGCGCCCTGGAACAGCTGGGATTTCCTATCTGGTGACATCCCAACCCCACCTGGATGTGTTCCTGTGCCACCTGCGCCGGGTGACCCTGACTGGGTGATCTCCAGAGGTCCTTCCAACCCTCAATATTGTGGGATCTGTGCCCCACAGTGCGCCCCAAGATTCCCAAGCCCCTGCACAGACAGCCCTGGTGACTCCCCTGCACAAGGAGGGGGGTCCCTGCTCGGGGACATCTCCCCGTGGGAATGTCACCAGGGCCAGGGATGGGCTGAGCTTTCCTGGGAGCTGCTGCCTGCAGAGCTGAGCTCGGCCATTCCAGCTGCTGCTGCTCCAAGGAAACATCAAATTACTACATAAAAGACAGATTTCCCAGAGAAATACACCTTAAATGTGGTGGTTTGGGGATTTTTTAGAAATGGGTGCCAGCTTTACATTAATACTCTGATTTATAACAATCACTTTCCTCAGTTGCCAGCCCTGGATTTCCACCAAAAAGTCCTTTTTGCTGTCAAACTACTATTTTTATTTTTAAAGCATTCCCAACCAAATTCCCTGGTTCTGGTTTCCTGAATGCTGTGGTGCAATTCAGGTGGGATTAAGGTGTCCCAAGACTATAAATCCAGGGAAAAACCCACTAACAAGTACCGAAAAACCCCCTCCAAATCCAAAATCAAAACCAAATCCCAGGCATTTCTTGAACCAGGATATTCAATATTCCCTTTTGACAAGACCTGAACAGCGTTACAAGTGTTTGAGAATTTGGTTTGCTTGTTTTTCCAAACTAATAAAACATTGCTAACTCTGGATAAAGTCATCCCAGAAAATCCACAGGTTAAATTAACAAAATGAGAAGCCCCTGAGCTCAGACAAACAGCAATAACGCTGCTCGGGAAAGGGGGAAATCACATTTTTTTATATGAAAAATCCATCTGTAAGCAATTGTGCTAATGCTTTAAAGATGATCAGCTCAGGCTTTCGGAGTCAAACAGGAAAGAAACCAAAATTCTTATTGGGAAAGAAATTTTTCAACCTGAAACCAGATTCTGTCAAAATGTCAAAGGCCCAGATTTAGGTTCTGCTAAAAGAGACTTTAACAAGCCCTGAGTTCAATTCCCTTTTAACCTCCAGGAACAGTTGGAGGGAGACCAGGAATAAACCCCCAAACCCAACATTGAACCACAAGGAAAGAGGAATTTGGAAGTGCCAAATCTGCTCCTCCTCCCCCTCTGTGACACCAGCACTGGGGGGTTCAAATAAAATGTTATTTACCCAAAAACTGAGCCTGGAAAATCCATTCCCTGGACACCCAAGAGAACCAAAGAGCAGAACCGTTTTCCCTGGTTTAACTGAGGGCAGGAAATCCCTCGGATGCTGCTGGGAAGTTTTGGTGAGAGGGAGCTGGAAGAAAATAGAAGGCAAAAAAAAATTCCATGTTTGGTGAAAACTTATTTCAGCGTTAATTATCATTTCCCTCAGTTCTGATCTTCTCTTCCCAAACTATTTATGCTCAACTTTGACATTAAAATTTCATTTGGTTTCCTCAGAACTGCTTGATCTGGCCATGTTTAATTAGATTTTTTGAGAGCATACATATATATATATATAATAAAAATTCAAAACTCCCCTAAACTGAAATAACATTTCATGACAAAATGTGATTTTTTTTTCCTTTAAGTGAAAGCTATTTCCTGATTTTCTGTGGGTTCCTCAGCTCCCAAGGCTGACACAGACTCTGCCTGTTCTTTATCCACCACTTGTTCCATGAAACTGCACCAAAAACTGAGGGATGAAATGGCAGGAATGTCCTTGGCAAGTAATTATTAAAAAAAAAAAAAAAATCAGTAATTAGGTCACAGCTTTCAGAACGGATTAATAAAAATATTTTATAAGAGGAAAATGACTTTTAAATGCCAAAATGTTCCATAATTATTTATAATTAGTTATAGTTTTGTCCCTGAGATCCACTCGGAGGAACGTCCACAGCGATTGTCCCATGTTAGAAAACAGATCATTTCATTAACAGGGGAAAATAAGGTTTGCCAGGAGCCGAAGTGCCCAGTCAATGTGCTCGGGAGCGACACATTCCAGGGAAAATCCATCGGGAAGGGAGGGGAAGTGGGACACGAGGCTCCTGTACCCCCGGCGCTGGAGTTCCCGGGAATGCCGCGGCTCTTGCTGGACACATCCCTAAAGCTCCCCCCCCATCCTGTGTTTGTTACGGACCTTTTGGCCGCTGGTAATTAATTGGGGAGGTTAATTTGGGCAGAGCCCTCGGGCCGCCGCCGGCTCCTTCCTTGGCCAACACCGCCACCTAACGCGGAGCATCCCGCACATCCCGCACATCCCAAACATCCCAAACATCCCGCACAGCCCGAACATCCCGCACATCCCGCACAGCCCGCACATCCCGCACATCCCAAACATCCCGCACAGCCCGAACATCCCGCACAGCCCGAACATCCCGCACAGCCCGAACATCCCGCACAGCCCGAACATCCCAAACATCCCGCACATCCCAAACATCCCGCACAGCCCGCACAGTCCGAACATCCCGGGATCGACATTTCCTTCCCGCCTGGAGAGGGAATTCTGCCTGCTGGGAGCGGGGATAACCTCGGGGGAGCAAAGGGAGAAGGTTCTGGGGAGGGAATGGGAATGATCCGAAATGCAGAGCTCCCCGGTTCGGACCTTCCCCATCCTGCAGAAAGCGCTGGAGCAGAAGGGTTGGATTTCATCCACACGGGAGGAGGAGGGAAAGGCGCAGGATCTGCCCCGAACAGCTCAGGGCTGATCCAGAGCAGAGGGAGGAGCAGGGACACAACATCGCACCTGGATCTTCAAGAGCAAACCAGAGCCCTCCGTGTTTCCCAGGGCCGAGCCCATCCCAGCCCCTCTGCCCTGGCATTCCCTCTGCCCTGGAATTCCCTCTGCCCTGGCATTCCCTCTGCCCTGGAATTCTTCTCCAGCAGCGCCTCAGCTCCCGGGGTTTGGGATATTCCACATCTCACCCAACCCTGGGCTGTGGGTCCAGCAATAACAAACTCCAGCCTGAAGTGTTCTTTATTCACACCCAAGTGACCCTCGATCCAGGTGACAACACGTGGGCACTGCTGCAATTAGCACGTGATTGCTCAATCTGCCTAATTACACGTGGGAGTCCTGCTGCATCTCATTTTCCTTCAGCCATCTGAAATCACATGAGCATCTTCTGTAGGAGCCACTGCTTTAGATGTTAGGCATTAGTATTAAGATGAAATTGAATTAAATGTACTGATTTTAATGTCATGAATGCACTCATAACTATTTTTTTCCCCTGAGAACCATCTGCAATTTAGAGACTTGCTAATCCTAATTAAATGCACTTTCCTCAAGTGTGTGCAAATGAACAGAGGAATCTGCTCGGGAAAGCACTTGCAGATTTCCCACTTTCACAGGGGGGAGGAAGGAACTGGGTTGTGATTTACCATCAGATCTTCCTCCTGAGTGAAATCGAGTGTTGCTGCTTGGCCATTTCTGGAGCCAGCAGGGACGATGGAGCTGAACTGGGAATTTGCCTCCAAGCTCCTCATCCTCTGGAACATGGTCAGAGGTGTCGGTGAGCTCTGACTCCTCAGGAGAGTTCCCAGAACACAACAGACCTGGGAAACTTCTCAGAACATACCTGGTTTCACAAGCAGTTGGAGCCATAATTTAATACAAATTCTGAAGCCTCACACAAATAAACTCAAATCCGCGCTCTCCTCAGTGTTATTACCACAACAAAAAATGCAGCAAATAACTCAATTTCCTTCCTTGAAGGAAAATAACTGAAAATTTCTTCATGATTTTAAGTTTTCCTCACAGATGGATTTCCTGAGTGACTCAGTATTTCCTCAGAGCAGCTGAATGTGGCAGGAGTTTGGGTTGGGCTGTTGGCAGCTTCTCCCTCTCCCCCACCAGAGTGACAACAACAAAAAGGGTCAAGTGACTCTGAGACTCCAGGCAGCTCCTTCCAAGCTTCAAAAGCAAGACACAGAAACCAGTTTTTGCAAAACACCAAGTCTATATTTACATCCACATGTAATAATATACTCAACTAAAGTGAGATACATCATAAATTAAATGAGTATTGTGTGCCTACTGCTTGACGACTTCCGGTTTCAACAATTAAAATAGAACAAAATGGAATGAAATAAATACATTAAAAAAAAAAAAAAAATCAACAATTTGTACCTCTATATATGCACTGTTATTTCCAAAGGAACATACAAAACCAGTAGTATCCCAATAGTTAATACTGATGGGCAAAGTGTGTTGCCATGGAATAGAGTCTTCAGGTCCATTTTTTTTTTCCATTCCAACCCCAAGATCCCAACCAAAAAAAAAATAAAAATAAAAATAAAAAGGCTTGAGGGAAACTGTACCAGCACAAGGGAGATTAAAAACAAACAAGCCTTAGGGCTGTTTGCTGAAGCACATTAAAACCCAGCCCTGGAGAGGAACCCCTGGTACAGGCAGAGGACACTGAGAGCCAGGGATTCTCTAAACTCGCTGAGAGATCACACCAAAAAAATAGATCAACCATTTTCCAAGTGAATTCATCTTCAAAAAATAGGCTATAAAAGTGCAAAACTAGGAACACAAAACTCTAGATTATGTACATATGGCTCAGCTTATGAACAGGAAAACAGGTCACTAGTGTACAATTTCCTGATACACAGCACTTCATCCATCGCCAGCTCACAGAGACAGGGACAGGCCCCAAACTGGCACCAACACACACAACTGGGGCATGAAAAAAACAGCCTTTGTAGGGTTTGCTATTTGACATTTGCTGTAGGAGGGAAGAGAGCAAAATGGACAGTGCAAAATATCTCTGTTGTTGTTGTATTACTAAAATATAAGGAAGGCAAAGCCAGGTCCAGAAGGAGTTAACTCGTGACTAGAGGCTTCATGAGGAGGAACCAGGAAGACAAAATATGCAACAGTTCTGCTTTACTGGCTGGTAACTGGCCATCTTCCCTTTACAAAAATTAAACTGCATGTGCATTAGGAAAAAAACTCCTGTTGTCTTCACAAAAAAAAAAATAAAAAGGAGACACTCTCCCACTTGCCAAAGTTATTTCTCACTCATTTCTGCTAAAAACTTGACATCAAGAAGGTCCCAAGCAGAGCGGCCCAGCAGAGCCACAGCCCCTGGGAAGGCTGCAGGTCCCACGTTCACGTTGCAACTCTGCTCTTGGGGACCTGGACAAAGGTGCAAAGTAGTTTTTTGTCTAAATGTGACTGTGTGGAGCTGAGCCCAGCCCTGAACACCTGAAACGTTCACAATGGGCTCCCCTCTCAAGTCCTGGGGCTTTGCTGCTGTTGGGAGAGACGTTTGAAGAGGCTTCCCTGAAGAACAGCAGCCAATGCCAAGAGAAGGATCCAACCCCATTTCAGGAAATCCAAATGTCAAGTATTGCCTCATCGTTGCATTTTAAAAGATGCTGGGAAGAGCCCCAGGGCACCCTCTCACCCCCGGGGCACATCAGCACAATGTCAGCACCGTTGCTTTAATGTTCACAACATTTATGAACTGGACACTTTCAGACAGTTTATTTAAAAAAAAACAAAACAACAAAACTAACATAGTTCAACAGGAAAAAACCCCAACAGATGAGAAACTTTCACTGGTATAAAAAAGGAGCATTAAGCCAAGAGGATTTCAACTTCAGTATTTACAGTTTACCTGAGGTGCAAGGATATATATTCTTTCAGAGAAACTCTTCAGCAGCGCTCAAGTCTGTAAAAATAGAACTCCTACCTAATATTTGGTCAATTCATTCTAATGGAAAATACCCAAGAGTCAATGTCAAGATATACATTCTCCACACACCTTCATGACCCAATTGCTTCGACTACTTTTTATGGCTGTTTGGTACAAAACTGTTAAAAGAACCAGGATTATCAAACTGTAGTGTTTCTATGTACAGTACAATCACAGCTTAGTTCAGTAGCTTTCACCATTTTCTCTTCCTCAGGGGATGAACTGCAGGTACAACTCCATAAAAACATGCACTTCTGTCCTTAGACCTGGGGGAAAAAAGAGGGAAAAGTTTGTGGTTTACAATTATAAAATAGTTCAGCACTTTTTTTTTGTTTAGGAGCAGTTTTGAAACTTCCAGGGAATTCCTTCCACCCTGCTCGATGTGTTTAGGAACTGATGGTGCCAGGCAAGGTCTGGATATTTAATTTTCCAAATAAAAGCTGGCAATCAATTCTGCTTGGGAAGATCCTCAGCCCCAAGTGGAAGTGCAGGCGTGAAATCAAGTCAACCTAAAACAGCACAACTGGACACCAATAAGCTTAGTAGGGGGACAATAAATGCAGGGAGATTAGGGGAAATAAAGCAAAGTACTTTAAAAGTACTTTAAAAGCTGTCAGCTGGACATCAGGCAGCTCTGAGCCCAACACATGTGAGATCTTTCCATAAAGTAGAGTCCAGGTGTTACAGCATTCCAGGCAGAGCTCCTTGCAGAGCTCCTGCAGGTTGTGGGTGTGACGAGGCACCCAGGTACATTTATTGGCTGTGTCCTGAGCAGCAAAGGATGCTGCAGAGCCAGGGGGCTGGGGAAGCCTTTCCCTGGAAGGTCACAGCCTCCCCTCTGCCAAACACAGGGAAAACTGCCTGGAATAACCTCTCAGGGCCGAGAGAAGCTGCCCAGGAGGTGGCAGGAAACGATCCACCAAGGGGGATGTGTTTGAGGCAATGTCCTCTGCAGTGGCAGGAGGAGCAACACCTGCATCTCCAGGATCAACCTCCACTCCCTGGAGGGGCCATGGACTGGGATCTCAGACCTCTCGTGTCTCGTCCTCCCCACCCCCAGGGACTGACTTAACTTTGACTTTCTCACTCAGCTTTACTGACCACCTTTCCCTGCACATTTCCCACTGCTATTGTAACTAATTCATCCATTTACTTAGTTTTAGCCCTCCCGTTTCTCTTCAACGAGGAGCATCCCTGAATTCTCACCAGCCACCAGTGCTGCCCCCCCAGCACTCGGCAGAATTTGTAAGAATGAGGCAGTTTGTGTCTTTGCAGCTGCTGTGGTTCAGCCTTTCCCAACCTCTCAAGCTGTGCAGCACCTTTGATGCCACGAGTACATAACGCAAGATTTAAGCAACAATTAGTTCAAAAAGGTTTGTTTACCGTTTCCTGGAGGATTTAATTCTTCTTGTCACTGGGCCTGAAGTGTGAGTTCCCCACAAAGGGCTCGTAGCTCCTCTTCTGCAGGAGGCTGCTGGGTAAGTGTTGGTAAGACACTGATCTCTTCCCTGGAAGAAAAATTGATTTGCACGAGTTACAGTTGTGTCCTGCACATCTCAGCACCCCCAAATACCACAGATGCCTCCACAAATCATCTCACCATCAAGCCTCGAGACAACAGATATTTCTAGTCCTAATTAATTAGATGAAAGATAAAACGCAATATATAAAATAACAAATACAAGGACAATGGGAAGTATTAATTTTCTGCAAGAGCTGCAGCACATTCTGTGCCTTGATGTTACATTCCCAGTCCCTGTATTTCCCTGTATTTGCCCGAAAACTGAATTTCTGACCGAGTTTTTGTGAGGAAAACCGGGGACATTTCACTGTTACCCTCCTGGATTACACGGCCCTGGTGACACTTTAAAGAGCGTTAATGCACATTCACTGAAGCCCTTTTTTAAGCCATTTTCAGTCCAGTATTCAGGTAGTTTCATGTTTATCCGAGACCATTAATCCAGATTTACAGAATCAAAATCAATGCCTGTTCCATATTAAGCTTTACTGGCTCAAGCAAGCAGTCAAAAACACTTCATAAAATGGAGGAAAAAAAAGTCCACCACCATTTCTCCCACAGGATCCAACAAGCCCAACTGCCATCCATATCCCAAGAAAAATGCAACACGGGAGGGGGGAAAAAAAAAAACCCAGCGAGCTTTAATTAAATTAAAATGACAAAGCTAAATTAATATTTCAACAGACTCTCCGAAGCCATTGGAGTGTGTCACGAGCAATTGTCTTTTAATTTGCAGCCTCTGCCAAATCCATCAGCCACCAGGTTATCCCTGATAACACGGAGCCGTTGCAAAGGCGACTCATTTGAGAGTAACACAAAGTGAGTGGTTTCAGAATGTTTCTGTCTCTTCAGGGCAACACGGGATGGCAGAGCTTACAAGCAAGGAGGGAAGGCAGGGAGCCTTAATCAAGTTTGCCAAGTGGAACATATTCTCCTGACAACTTGATCCAGCATTTAACAAGCGAGGGAACGTGGGGAGGGCCTGAAGGATTTGGCCACAAGGCGCAGGGGCCCTTCAGAAAAGGTTTGGAGGAGGTGTTTTAAAGCTCCAGGTCCGTGTGGTGTCTTAAGCTCAGACTCCTCACACATCCCTGGACTTCAGGCTTTTAACAAAAACTAAAAAGGGTTTGCAGGAAGTTTTATCTTCAGTCTCTGCTGACATTTTAACACTGAGGGGTTTTTCCTGCCTGCTGCCCTTGCAACAATCAGCAAGGTTTGGGTTGGGCTCTTCTGGAAGGGTTGGGAAACTGAGGTTGACCTTGCAAACCTACATTTTAACTTTTTTGTCATTATTTATAATTATTTTGTTTTATTGAAGTTGCTAAGAAAACCCACAGAAGGGCTCGTTTCACAGGTATTTCCAATACAAGGAACAGCCATAAAAAGGCACTTTCAATGAAATCTTTATTTCCATGGCACCACCAAATTAGTTGCAGCCATAGTTTTGAGAGCTCTCAACCAGAAACCCTGGGAAGCTCCTGAGCCCACGGCACCTCTCCAGGCCTGCACCAAAGAGGAGGAAGAAAAGCCAAAGAGATTTCTCTGGCAGGCAGCTGGAGCTTCCAGAACAAGAACGAGGTGGATTCACCAAAGTCATTGTTTAAAAACAGTGTTTCCTGAAGTGCTCCTTGAGCACCGAGCACTTCCATCCCCACACACCCCAGAGGGACCCTCTGGCTCATCCCCTGTCTCCAAGGATCTCAGAGAGTGACGTGTGTCCTCCTGCCACCCCTGTGCCCAGCCCAGCTCACACCCACAGCAGCTCCTGGCACACCCAGTGCCCTCCAGGAGCTCTCCAGGGAGGGATGCTGGCCTTTCCTTCCCCACTCCCTGCCCAGCCTGGAGAAGGATCTGGGACACTTGCCCACTAGGCAAGCCCGAGTATTTATATCTAAACCTGATGTATTTATGAAGGCCACAACCCTAAAACAATCCAACCCAAGGACAGAATTAGTACAGCTATTTTCCTGCCCCGTAACTAAATGTAGACTCAGAACTTTACAGTTTGCTCTGCCCTAAGGTAACACACTCCAACTCCAGAGGAGGAACTTGGCTGCTTCCAGAGAATGGGAGTATTCACAGAGCTCAGGCACTCAACAGACCTGAAGACTGCACAGCACACACACACACTATTCATTTTTATAGCAGGATCTTCATCCCCAAATTCAAAGGCCTGTGTTTGCAGCTCAGGCCATGCTGACCTCAGCTCTGAGTCATAAATAGCACCTTCTCCAAACAGTCACAACTGCTCCAGTGTCACCTTGGAGTCTCGGCCTCCTGCTAAGTTTTGAAAAGGCTGACCAAGAACAAATCACCAAGGCCTGTATTTAACAGATCATCACAAATCACTGATCTCTGCCCAGGGTTTCCACAGAGCATTTCTGCACTGTAATTACAACAGCAGAAACCTGCTGCCTTGGTTTAACCAGGTATTCTGTTCCCACTGAAAACTAAACATGAAAATCCCCACTGAACAACAGAAACGCAACATTTAAATCAGTTTTATGATCTGCAATACATCCTTTTCTGCTATTGAAGGGAACAATTGTCCATGACAGCTTTTCTTTTTTTTTTTGTAAGAAGTTCTATTAATATTCCAGATGGTCTCCAAGACTTGTGGTATATGAAGCAGAAAGGCTCATTCCATATCCTGGATTACTCAACATGTCTGGAGTGCCCTGATGAGCAAACAATACACGTTTGCTATCAGAACCCATGGCAGGGGGGCCGAGGGAACTCAAGGACCTTCAAATCCCTCTTTTAAAACTCAGACCTTTCAGGCCCAATTCCCCAAGCCACGAGTTTGCTGAAGTTGGATTTTAAATTTAAAATCCAGGCATGGACCGAGCTTGGTGAAAGGCTGAAGTACAGCTTTGTTTTCTGTGTTTCAAGGTGGGTACACATAAATTTACATTCCATTCCCCTTCCTTCGGCAGGTATTTAAGGAGGAGACACTGTACCTTCTCCTGCAGGGCTGGTCACTTGGCCATTGCTGGATCCACAGGAACCATACAGAGCTCCAGAGCCATAGGGCTCGTAGGCTTTGAGAGCAGCCAGTACTTTGGGAGGATCAGCATCCTCTGAGTTCAGAAGCCCTTGTTTGGTTGGCAAAACAGAGGATGCAGGTTTGGGGCGAGGATATTCCTGAGGTAGCAGATTTGCATATCTGTTTGCAACACGGAATCTGCTCATTTCGTATCTCCTGTAATTAGCCATGGGAGGGTCCACGTGCTCCACAGCTACCAAGGTGGTTTTCAGCCGTTTGGAAGAGGTTTCACCATAGTCCAGGTTTGCATTGCTCCCAGATTTACTGCACAGGTAGTCCCTTCCTCGGTGACAAGCCCAGGCAGGCTCCTTTAGGTGAGAGTCCAGAACCCCATTCATGCTGCTGCTGCTGAGACCAGACTGAGTCACTGGGGCACCCAGAGCTTTTATTTTAGGTTCTGGTCTTTTTACTCTGTCCAGCACTGGGGAGATGCTGGAACTGGAGTGCACTTCTTGCTGAGGTTGTCTGTAGTTATTTGCCTGAGCTCCAATATTACTTTGCTGTTTATGAAACTTGAGGTTGCTGGGGGCTGTGCTGCCAGACTCCGTCACGGAGAAGAGAGGGGCTTTGTTCTGTGCAGGGGGACATTGCCTGGCTTTCCCTGTTTGCAGTGGTTTCTGCTGTGTGGTGGGGGAAGCCTTGTTTTTGTTAGACTGAGGGGCCAGAGGCAGCACATCCTTGCCCAGCAGGGCTGGGGGACAGCCCGTGCGCCGGGCCTTGGCCACGGCCTTGCTCCTGTAGCCGTTCTTGTTCACCGTGTCGGGGTTGTACTCGTGCATCAGCCGCTGGTGCATCAGCAGGACCTCGGGGTAAAACGTCCTGTAGGTGCAGAAGGGGCAGGTGCTGGGGGCCATCAGCCCTCTGGTCGCAACCACTGAACATTCTGGTGGAGTCTTGCTGGACAAGTCCAAGGGCTGCTCGGGGCACTTGGGGACAGGTCTGTGTTTGTAGTTCTCGGTGCCCTCCTGCACCTCGGTCACGTTTTTGCCACCAATAAAAGCACAGATGTACTGCACATCATCTTCCTCTGATGCCACAGAAGCCTTCCTCTCCCTTTTATGAGGAGCACTAAGCTGAGCTTCCTTTATTTCCTTCTCAGCCTTCAGTTTCTCCACGTAGGGAGCGGCGACATTGTCGGGTGTTTGATTCGAGTGGTTACAAACAGAACCTTTGTTGGATTCCCTGCTTTTGATTTTCAAGAAGACTGTGCCACCCACTGCATTGCTCAAGGACAGGATCTCCTTTTGCTGCTTGGCAGGTGGGCAGCTCTCAGCATCTTTGGCACCATCCAAAAGCCTCTTGAGATTTTTGGTTTCTGGAGCAGCCTCAGCAGCCAGGGGAAGCGCCGTGTCCTGACTCCGTAACGCGGCTTTGCCGTCGCTTTTGCCGTCGGCTGCGCTGTCACCGTGCCTGTCCTTGTGGTGTCTCTCTAAATGGTACCTCAGGGAAGTTTTCTGGGCTGCTGCATACTCACAGAATTCACATTTGTACGGTTTCTCACCTGAAACACAGTTGGATCAGTAAATAACGCGGATGTGATTTGCATCTTGAGCACAAACACAAGGAAGTAAGAGACTCCAAAACTCCCCTTCTGCAGTCCCAAACTCACCTAAATCACCTCAACAACACCCCCCTATTGCTTTTGCTACCTGCAGTGACATCTCCTGGCTGCCATGGAGATGTTTCCCACACGCCAGAGACGGGAACTGACTTGTTTTACTTAAAACCAAACCCAAACCTTTTTGCTGAAAGCAGAAGAAAGTTTTAAAGTGCATTGTGTTCTTAACACTTAATGCCCTCTGCCCTGTTCTGAAGTATTTCTGCTCATGTCAATGATTCACTCTAAGAAATTGCAATTATTTCGTTTTCTTTCAGGATTGGACAAAGCTTCAAAATTCTTCAGAACAAGGTTAACTTCTGTTTTTCATTTCAGAACTGCCTTCAGCAGACTCCCTTCCCCTCCTATTACCTGTATGAGTTCTGAGATGAATATTGAGGTAATAATTGGAGCGAAAATACTTTCCACAGTAGCTGCATTCTCGAGAGGTTCCAAGGGTTTTAACTTTTGTTCTTTCCAAACTATCTTCATTTTTATCTTTGGGAGAAAACACAGGTCATTAGTGAAGAGCAAATGCAAATTTTCAGTCTTGTTGAAAACCAGAACTATTTTAATTGGTTTTTTTTAAGGAAAAACACAGGATGATAAAGTGCCACCAACTCCCCCAGTCTCTGAGTATCTTTGTTGTGTCCTGCTGCACTCAGAGCAATCTCTAAGAGTCAAAATGTTAAAAAATTCTGTGTCCAGGAACACTGTGGCTTGTGACTGTAATGAAGGAGCCCAGAGAACACACGAGATGCAAAATGAGGGCTCAGAAAAGAAAAGGAAGTTCTCTTGACTGTTACAGGAACCTGGAGAATGGCCCATCTCACACAGGTTAGAAACTGCATTGTTTGGTTAAAGGGGGTGCTTGAATCAGTGTGTGATTATTCAGATTAAAAAAGTGCCCTGGGGCTGGAGGGCGAAAAGAAAAATGCCATTTTTTAATTAATTCTAATAATAGTAATATTATTTCCAGGCTAATCCATAGCATCTGTAAAGCAGCACCTTCAGACTTGCTGAGCAATCTTTCCCTAGGAGCACTCTGGGGCAATGCAGAGCAGGGAAGCGCGTTCCGGGAACAAATCCAATGCAGTGCAGGAGCTGCGGGTGCCACAGGAGGGCGGCAGGGACAGAGAAATGGGAGAGGAGAGTTCCCAAAACACCCGCGGCTTCAATGAAACAACAACGGCAGCAGCTGGGAACCGCGAGAGGCGGGAGACCTTTGGCTGGAGGAAGACTTTGGATATTGAACTGATAGAGGTTCAAAGGGGCCTTGCAAAGGTGCTCAGCTGTGTCTGTGCTAAACAAACACATCAGGGCTGCAGAGCTGGGGCTCAGCACCTCACACGGAATCAGGATGAGGCACGAGAATCCAAACAAGCACGTAACCATTAGGTAATAACTGCAGTCCTTTGTTACTGGAGGCGAAATGAAGGGCTGCACTTTTACCAGAAATGGCAAAGCCAGTGCTGTGAGTGAGCCAGGACATTCTGTACATGTGCCTTTCCTTGAGATTATGCAAGTGTCTGTTCTTTCAGCTGCAGGTCACACACAGGAATGGGAGATCAGCTCTGCTCCTCCCCTGTCCCCACACATGCAACCTTCTGCAATTAAGGAATCACTCCGGATCACTTGCTTTTCTGAGACACTGGGACATGCAGAATTAATCCTGGGAAATGTACAGATGGAGCCCATCCACCCTGTCAGCAACCCTTCAGGGAGGAGGAGTTAAATCTGTACCTTACACACATGTCCTCACACAACTGATTTAAACCTGCTGCTTCTGACCTTTAGGCTTTCAAGTTATTTACTGTTCAAAACACGCATAACTTGCAGTTTGATAGGAAAAAAAAATTCAATTGTTCTTCACTTCTCAAGGGTCTTAAAAACTGGTATTGAGCACTGGTGTCTTACAAGATGCAGAGGGAAAAAGGGGGAACTGCAGTTAAGTTCTGAAAAAATGCTCTTGGTAAAAATCATTTGCTGGGCAAAAAGGGATTTGCAACACTTCAGAACATCCAGTAAAGAGAGGAGGGGTGAGTAAACAGTGACTTCTGTTATTAAACCTATTTGAAGGATTCCTGTAATTCGTAACTCTAAGAAGGCCCAAACACAACTTCCAAGGCCTCAAAAATGGCAGCGTCCAAACCTCTCCTTCCCTCCCATTTTTCTTTTCCCTTTCCCCCACAACATTTCCCCTCCAGTTTTTTAACATTTCCTATCAAGTTTTGACAAGATAACAATGACACAATGCATTCTTGGGCTCTGAGGAGCTCCTAAACAATTCAACAGCAGCTACTTCAACGTCAAGCGCTGCAAACCCCACTCACCCAAATGGATTGTTTCCGGCAGCCCGTCCTCAGATCCATCCTCAGAGCCTCCCTCCATCCTCTCTGCTGCCCCATTCTCCTCCAGGTTCCCCATCAGATCAGCACAGAACGTCCTGGAGGCAGCTGAGCTCTCCCCATCACTCCTCCTGTCCCTCTTGTGCACCCTGGAGTGAAGGACCAGCTGGTGGTATGTCCGGAAGGCTTTCCCACACTCGGAGCAGTGGGTTGGTTTCTCTTTGTTCTGGGATGATTTAGAATCCATCTCCAGAGAAGGCACTTCACCACCTGGGTGTTTCAATTTGTCTTGGGTCAAGTTCCCATTCCCTGTGTAGCTGCTGTTTTTATTTACTTTTGACTTCCCTGTCGTTTCAGCCTGGCTACCTTTATTTGCATTCCAAATTTCACAGAGTTCTTCTTTATCTGAAGATGACTCATCATTGTCTGTACTTCCTTCTTGCCCTGGTTCTTTAATCTGGCCGTGGCCAACTGCAATTTTCCCTTTGGTAGCCAGCTGCCACGCTTGGTATGTGGTGAAAGGATCCAGTTCAGCAATCCACTTGGCAGGTTTCTGCAATCTCTCCTGATCCGGGGCTGAATTTGGTCTTAAGTTCAAGAACTGGAGGAACTCCTGGGTTTGGGAAGTTTCCTCTGCATTCTCTTCAGCAGTCACTTGGGGGCTTTCTCCGTTGGCTACTGATTCTTTGGTGTGCACTTTGCTGTGCTCAATTAGAGTCTCTTTATTGTGAAATAGGAAACCACAAACCATACAGATTTTGTAAGGTGACATTACATTTTCAGTTACATGCTCCTGCACCACCTCATTTATTGTTACGGGGCCTTCAGAACCTTGCTGGTGTTTGTTTCTAGAGCCAGGCTTTCCAGTGTGTGTCCTCATGTGATTCTTGAGGAACCACGGCTCTTTAAATCTTCGTCCACAAAGGTTGCACCAGTACGTGAAAGAATCCTTGTGCTTTTTCATGTGTGCCTCGATGTCAAAAGCTTGGTCAAAAGCCTGCCCACAAACTTTACAGCTCAGCTCTTCGCTGTCCTGCTCGTTGCTGGGGGAAGGCAGGTTGGTTCTCACCTGACATTTATCCAGAGGACTGAGATACTCGGCCTCCACCCTCAGGACCGCGGGCTCACACAGGGTGGGCCTGTGCTGGGTTAAAACGTGCTTCCCGAGCTCTTCAGGATGTTTGAAGGTCTCGTCGCAGAACATGCAGTCCAGGGGCATGCAGCCCTCAGCCTGCATGAGGAACTTCTCCTGCAGGCCTTTGTAGGAAATGGTGCTGGTGCCTTTGATGGTCATGGCGGCGGCGTTGCCGTCCATGGGAGCTCCGCCGGTGCTGCCGATCCCCTCCGGCCCGTCCGTGTATGCCAGGAGGGGCTGCGTGGGCATCTTTCCTCCCTTCCCTGCCCTCTTACATGTCTCCCTGGAAGGCTGCAGGTCTTTGGGGGTGCTCTGGGATCACAGTAAGGCCACTTGAGGAGGTCTCCAACATGTGCTCACAGGTCTGCTGGGCTGCAAAACCTCTGCCAGGAAAAGGGGTTGGGGGTTTTTTCCCCCCCCACAAGCAAAAATTATTTCTCTTCCAGCTTTAGGTGCTTTCACACATCACTGCAAGTGCCTCTGTAGGTTCACTCAGTGACAGGATGAGGTTCTTGCTGAACGATTTCCTTGGATTTTTCAAGTCTACAGATACAGTCAGTTGCACTTAGTTCTGTTGCACTGTTGCATTGGGTAAAAGACACTCAAGGACAGGTTCAGTGCCACAAAGAACTCCAGCACCTGGAAAACAGAGACAGGAGTTAGACTTTTCCAAGAGAAGAGTTGTGTCCCAAAGATGAGAATTATTTGTGTCCCAGATAATGAGGGCTCTGGAGCACAGGAGGGGTATTTTTTTAGAAGTCAACCTGTTAAAGGCACCCTGGTCACTTCCATCAGCTGGGCTGGTGTGCTCCAGCTGCCACAGAACACAAACACTTTGTCTGTCTCTCCCAAACCTGCTCTCACCCAGTTATATAAAGCTGCTGAAACCAGGTTTCAATACACTCCTGAATTCATAGCAAGCAAACGCAGCAAGCCCGAGTAACCTTTCCTTGAACCTGGGAAACCACAGTAAAACTTCACTTGTTTGTCCTCTGAAGGCTGTTGAGCAAAGGATTTTTTAAGACCAGACAGTTTGGAATCAGCTTTCACAGCTCTGGTACACAGGAAGTGTCAGCACAAATCTTTGTATTAAGAACTTTTCACTGGTACCACATTCCAAATTTACCACGTATGTGACGGTCTGGAACTGGTACAATCAGAACATCTCAGAGTTTGATATAAACTGATACTGTTTCTTGAGTAGTATCTTAACATTTCAATCATTCAAGAGGCCAACTGCTATGTTTTAAAAAGAAACATTTTCTACTTTCAAATTGCACACCACAAAAAAGGTGCTTTATTGTTTACACTCAAAAGGGAAAGCTCAAGATTCCACAAAAAGGGTTACAACACAGCTAATCACAAATCCAATCTAAATCTCCAAGCCTACTGAAGTTATGTTTTCTATCAACAATTCATGGCCACCACTCTCTGGGCTGACAAATTCTGGTTCTGTGGAGTTCAGGACTCCACCTGATTCAGTTTTTGGTTAAAGGAAAATTACAGCAAACTAATACAAAACTAATATAAACTGAGGAAGGATCACTCAGACAAAACACACTTCCAAATAATACCAAACTAAATTAATTCATTCAAAATCTGACACAAACTTTACAAATCATCATACAGAAGGGAAGAAAAACATATCAAAGGGTGCTGGTTTGCAAGTTTTACTTCAAGCTTCAACTTGCCTTTTTGTTCTATTTCTCCTGCAGTTTTAAGAGGGATTTTTTTTCACCCAGCAGGGTAACATGCTGCAGCAAAGCTCAGGGACTATCTGCCTGAAAATAATTTAGTTTCAAGCAAACAAACAAACAAAAAAACAACCAGGCAAGATAAAACAAATGGAACAAACTGAAGAGTTGACTGAATTTCTTTCAGAGCCACAGAGAAGTGCTCTGCAGGAATAGGGGTAAGAACCATCCTCCAAACAGGCCAGAGGTATTTTTGGGGGACAGAATTGCTGGGATTTGCCATCAACTACTTCCTTGCCCATGTCTACAAACACAGAAAAAGCCAATTAGGGCTTATTAGGCTCCCACTTTGTGGCACTACAACACAAACACAATAGAGCAACAAGAATTAAGTCACAGCAGAGAGAAAACAGATGAGAAGCAGCAAAATCCACACTGGATCCCTCGTCCTGCCCAGCACCCTGGGATGAGGTGAGGGAGAACACAGACCCCCCCACACACACCCAACCCTGCTCCAGCCCAGCCTGGGATGCTGCAAACAGATTCACAGCACTGCAATTTCAGGGGCAGGCACAGACCACAGCTGGGTTGGCCACTGAGGTGTGAACAATCCCCCTCAATCCATGTTTTCTCCGGGAAATCCTTTGAAAACAGGGCTGTTTCAATCTCAGCTGTAAAAATGAAACCTGTCCTCACAACCAACCCCTAACATGGGTTATGGCAGTTACCCAATAAAACTGGACCCAACTCCTGCTATCCAGAGGTTTGAATGAGCCCTCTGAAGATTTCCTCCATGGTCACAGCACCCTGCACCCCCCCCACCAACCTGGGGCTCACAGCTCTCCAAGCCTTTAATAGAAGGCTCTGAACACTTCAGAACCAGCCACAGCTCATCCTTTAGGCTGCACTGAGCGAGATATTCCTGTTTTTGGAGTCTGAATGCCTATTTGCAGTTCAGGCACCCACTGCTCTTGGATACACTGGAGATTCTGCCTATGGACTGGGGAACAAACCTGCAGGTAGCCCTTCTGAAGACAACTGCAGATGCAACTGCCCTGAATTATATTTAAATAGAGGGAAGAAGAATAAAACTGTAGGAGCCTGTTGGAAAGCTCCAGTGTCAGCCCTGTATGTGGTGATTCCACACTTCATTCCGATTAGATCCATGGCTTTTACAAGCAGCCAGGATTTTAGGCTCTCCCTGCTTGGACAAGCCAACACATGCTGGAGTTGCAGCCCAAATATATACACCAGGAGTTTATCCGTTAGTAAGAAACCTCTCTTCCTAGAGAAGATAATATGCCTTGGATTTGTGGACCAAAAATGCTGATTAATTACATTCCTGTTACTCAAAACCCTGTAGGCAGCAGGAAAACTGTCCAGAGTTGCCTCAATTCTGCTGCTTCCTTGGAAAGTGGACAAGCTGTGGATTGGAGCAGCAGTGAGTGTGTGTGTGTGGGGGAGCTCAACAAACAACCCCAGTCCGTGGGTTTGTGTGGGTTTGTTCCGCCGTTTCACTTTCAGAACACAAACAGACACACACCAGTATCAGACACTGAGCACAAAACAGGAAATCCTTCCCTCCAACAGCTACACATCAACTCAAGGCTGACAACCAAGAATGACTTATCCAAGAAATCTTCATTTCTCCCTTCCCTGCCCCGTAAATGTCACCACGTCCTGCCCAGGGGGATGGAGGGCAGGAGGAACCTCAGCACACCTGGACTTTTTCAGCCACGGTCTGTCCACCAGCCCCAGGATGTCACCTGCTGCACTCCACTCTGCCAGCAGAGCCTGAGCAAACACCTCCAACTGACTCAGATTCGGCTACAGCCAAATATTTCAACAGGTTCACAGCAATATTTATATTTACGAACACCACAAAAGATATATAAATAAAGATTTTACTGGACAGATGAGAACACCTTGTTTTCATTGCACTTGCCACACACAAAAACCCTGCTGCATATAAATGGGATTATTAAAACTAAGAGAAAATTTTAATTAAGTGCCTGTCGAGAAATGTAATTTATTTTTATTAAATTACACAACCAAAGCCACCCTATTACAGTCTCAAAGATTTCTCTGGGAAATGACCTATCAGGAGTAATTTTATTGCATTTCTACTTCCTGCATTTCAAAATTTCCATGAATGTGTAATAAAAACTCAGAGAACAGCAAGGCCTCACCATTGCATTTCCCATTTTAAACATTGTTGTAATGTTGCACTTCCAGCCTCAGGAAGAACCACCATCCCTTGTTACTTCTGTGCTGGCAAAACTATTGTTAAACTGTAAAAAGCCAACTGGAACAATTACAGAAGTTAAAGTGGTTGCTGCAACATTTTCTGAAAAACAGAAGTGAGAAAAAAACTACACGAGCTGCAGCAAATCCAGACAGACACAACTCCCAGATTCTCAAATTCAAGGTCAGCAGCAAAGTTACCACTGTTTAAAAAAGTTACCAACCTCTTCCAGCACCACCTGAATTTTCACTGTCTCTGACTGGAGAAACTTCCATGTAACTCTCAATTCCATTTTAAAAAACCGTTTTCAGTTTTCCTCACGTTTCAAGAAGTTTCAGCACCTTAAGAGCCATTTTACCCTAAATGTTCTTCTCTCTTGGTATGTTGTACCTCAGAGCAGGTTAGTGGTGAATGGATTTTACACTGCTGATTGCTTAATGGAAATTACCAGTTCAACACCTTTTTTTTTTTTTTTAATTTCAAGCTAAAAGTTTTGCCTTTTCAGAAGAGTTGTTCCAGCCCCACCTAATGAACATGAATATGACTTTTTCCTCACTGAGACCACAAATAAAACCTACCTTAGGAATATCATCTGTTCTGTGTGGGCACAGCAGAGCACCTCGTGCATAAAGAGAAACACCAATAAATCCCCAAATAACTCCAGAGCTGAGGCTGAACTTCACTTTTTTAGAGCTTTTTTTTTTTAATACACAGATACACAATGACATGAAGCCAAGGCAGCTGCTCCACACCTGGCACACACACACACACACAGACACACATTGCACAACTCCAGATCCTTGAGCTGGCACCTGCAGAACCCACCAGTGGCACCAGCCCCGTGCCCTGGCATTCACCAGCTCCAGCCTTTAGGAAGCCAAGGCAGGTGTCACTGTGAGGTTCTGATTTCCAAAATCCATGGAGGGACATTTGGGGTTTGTCCCTAACAGGTGTCGGGGCTTTAGGGCAACCACCCAACTTCCTTCCTGGGTTTAAGAAGAAAGGTGTGGGTGTGAGGCAGAAATGCCTTTTCTGTCCCAATCTGAGGGAAGGACAGTCCCAGACTCAGAGTTTGCTCCACAGAACGTGACCTTATTTCTGGAGCACAGGAGTCCATCTGCTCCAACTTCCAGGAGCCAGCCCAGACAAAAACTGATTTTGCAGAGGGCAGGAACTCACTCCTCATTACTGTCCTACTGCTTCCTAGGGAGGGGAAGAGCTACTCCTTCCATCTTCTAACAGCAGATCACTCCCCACAACTTCCCAGAGTGTTCCTTGTGACTGGAGGGGCATACTGAGGCTTTTATACCAACTCCTCCAGCACAAAACTGTTTTTAAATACTTTACCAGTTCGGCCTGATAAAGAACTAACAAGAGCACTTGTAAAGGAAATGGAGATTTAGGGGGAGGAAGGGGAGGAAGACAGTTGTTTGTTTCAGTTGCAGGAAAGATCAAACCAAAGATGTTCAGGTTGAAAAGAGAACATAAAAGATGACCCTAAATTGCCATTTCCACTCCCTAAAACTGAAGTCCTGCTCGTTAGTCATCACCCTTCAGGCTTGAAGATTTCCAAGTTATCCTAAACTTCAACTCTTAGAGGGGTTTTCCATGGCTTATCCTTTTTATCCCCCCTAAGAGAGCAGCTCAGTTACAGTCCCTTCCAACAACAATCCACACATTTCCAACGTGATGATACTGAAACAATTCACAGAAACACAACTCTGCAGGCATTTCTCCACACACACCTCAGGAGGAGTTTGTGCTGAAACCCCTTTTGTAGGCAGGTAAAACAGACACCCATGCCAGTCACTCTCCCCCTGCAGTCCAGCAAACAGGATTTTAATCACCAGTGGAAAATAACGAGTAGTTAATAATGAACAATATTAGGAAAACTCCCTCCCCCCCATCTCAGACATCTCTACTAATAAAACAAAGGATATCCTCTCTCTAAAAAACCTTTTCCTGTGGAGTCCCTTTTTCTTTAAGGCTATATGTCTCCCAGTGTTTTGGCAGAGGATGGATGAGCTCAGTGTGTCTCCTCAGGGAGCTGAAAGCCTCTTCTATCCAAAGACGTAATTAGTCCTTTTAAAGCAGGGAACATATAAGCTTGCATCATTTTGCACATGTTTTTCCTCCACTGAGCAAGAGCAAATATAAAAGAGACTAATTCTTGGCATTAAAGGAGGAAGTACTACAAGTAAGTATTGACTTTTAAAGTTCAGAGGGACTGCTCTTACTGCCAGATTTTTCCCCTCCCCGCTCTGATTAGGAGAGAATTCCTCAGGAATCACAAACCCAAAGCCACCTTAGACAATGGGAAGTGGCCAATACCTGTTGTACAGAAGCTGGAAGACAAGAGTGATCCTAATTGAAGTAAGTCTGGGACACATTTCACCACTGCCACAGGATGATGCAACTTCATTAAATCAAGAAGTTACATGCACTTAAACTGCCAGTGACCCCTTACCTGACAAAACACTTTATTGTTCTCTCCACAGCAGGTAAAGGCCCTGGTGGAATGAGTGATACATTTTTATTGCTGAGTCAGGCTCACCTTACACAGACTGCCACGTATGTTTGGTCTTGGTTTGCATGTAAAAAGAAGATATTTTCAAAGACCTTGAAAGGAAATTTGACTTTTTTACTTCTTGGCTGAAGGATGTAAGGCCTCTCCAGAAGCCACAATTACAAAGAAGTGGTAAATTCAGTTTACCAAATTAGACTTAATTCCTTATTACTCAAGAGCCAGGAGTTCCTCTGGAGCAATTATAGGCAAGTTGGATCCCTTTGGGCAGCATAGGTGAGACAACAGGAAAAGAGATTCTTTTACTATTCCTGATTTTGAGACAGGTGGTCACTTCCCAAGAGCTCCTTTCGTTAACTGCTCCCCCCTGGTTTCAACTCTGAGTGCAACTCTGAGCCAACACACCCAAACCACAATGGAAGGAAGAGCAGCACTATCTGATCCCTCTCCTCTGCAGAGCACTTAGAAATTGTTGCTTTCAAACACATCCACAATTGGGCGTTTGCAAAAGATGGAAAAAGGAAAAGGGAAAAGGCATCTCCTGGTACTTCAGTATCCCCTGGGCTGGCACCTGAAGATGCTCAAATATTAAGAGTGATAGAAACAAACACTTCCCAGAGGTGCCTGCTTCCTCCCAGGCAGGTGGGAGATCTCCCAGAGACCCACAAAGAATCCTTGTAATGCCCAGCCCTCTATTACCTCACCCCCCTGGGCTGCAGGGACTGAGGGATGATGGGGCCAACACCCCGGGCTCCACAGTGCCCAGGAAAGGACAGGCAGCATGCACAACACACTCACAGGACAACTTTTTTTTTAGTGTAAGGGGGAAAAGAAAAGGTTAGAAAGGAACAGGAAAGATAAAAGTGAAATTTGGGCTTCTCTGCACCACCTGTACACCCATTTTCCCTACAATGTGCTCAACACCAGCCCAGGTGTTGATTTTCCTGGGACAGAACCCCCAGGGTTTCACCCCCCATCCCAGTGAAGTGTGAGCACAATACCAAGGCTTTCATTTCCCTCCTGCACCTCACAGCAAACTGTACTCCCTTTATGACACTGAGAAATGACAGCGAACCTATTGCACATAAACAAACTCAGACTTTGATACTTTTAGTTACATAAAATCTTTAGCACATCGAAAATCACCATCCAGTCAATTATTCACTCCCACTGCTCAAATCTTGAAGTCACACTCATCGACGTAGATTTCCCTGCCTGTCCTAACCACATTTCCTCTTGTGCTTTTCTTTTGAAATCCTCAGGGCACTCTGATAACCAAGTCCAACTCCTGCAAGGAACTCCAAGGCGTTTGTTTCCAAGCAAGTATTCACCTATATTTTTGATTTCAAGCTCATTTTTCCCAGCCCATGTGTTGTTTTACTCTGACACTGAAACCCTGCTGTTGTCACAGCACTTGCTGCCCCTCTTAATAAAAAATAAGGAGGAAGAATCAAGAGCTGGATTTATGACAAGCTATAAACTATGCCCTGACCAGAGTCATGTGGTTCCAACAGTGGAAGTTTTAATATATTTTCCCATCTGACAAACACCCACGTTTGGCATAAACAAGTTTCATCAGCAACAAAAAGGCGATTATTTGCCAATTCCACTGAAATAAAGAGTTGATTTCTAAAAGCAAATTATTCTGAGAGAGCAGCTTTCTGCTGGGGGGGGGATGCCTAAAACCCAAGGTACGTTTTGGCTGCCAAAGTGTGTTTGGCTTTTTTTTTTTTTTAACCCTGAAATACAACGTGTATTGAGAACCTTGATCATATCCTTTTCCTTACTTTTGTGTTCAGTTGCAAATCTCTCGTGGTATGAGTCACATCTCCCTCCAAGCACACATACAGTAGTCAGCAGAATCCCTGAGCTCACTCAGGCACCAGGAAGAAAAACTTTTTTGTTCCTAAGTCACCTTAAAAAAGGAAAAAAAAGGAGGGAGGGGGGTGAGTGTCACGGGTCATCAGAAATGCCCTGAAGTGCATTAAAAGTGAAGAGCAGCTTGGAACGAAAGCAGAGCTGAGATGTGGAAGGAGGAGGTGGCTTTCAAAGCAGCCTGAGCTGGCACAGCCCAAAGCTCTGTCCTGTATTTAAAGGCAATCCCTCAACACCGGGGCACTGCAGAAACCAGCTAAATAAACCCCAAAGCACGGGCAAATATCCCGGGTTATTTAATCATCCCCAAAGCAGCGTGGAAGTGTGAGGGGGAGTTCAAAGGGCAAACTCTTCTTTCAGCCTCTTGCAGAGCAAAGAAAGCTCAGCCCATTTTACCTTGGGCAAAGGGGGGGGGGGCTGCTCTTTCCATACCCAGCATTTCATAACCCAGCTCACACACACACCCTGCGTGGACAAGGAATCCCCAACTAGGATTCAGGTTGGGACAACCACAAAAAGTCCTAAAGAACAAAGGGAAGTTAAAATGGATTTAAACGGGTTTTTTCCCCCCCAGAGCTCCTCAGTTGCAAACCGGTAGATTTTTTTTTTTTTGTAACTAAAAGTTCACTGTAATCACTGTTTTGAAAGTCTAAGTGAAACCCACAGTTCCTTTTTAAAACTGTTTTCCCCTGATGGCAGCAGTAAGTTAGCACTCTGTATAAAACATGGTATTAATCCATCAACATAGTCACAAATGAAAATCCAGTGGTAGGAGAAGATATTTCTGAAGATTAGCAGAAAGTGCTCAAAGGAGGAATTTTCTGAGCGTGACCTAATGAAAGGGCAAACCAGAATCAAGCAACCTTTTGTGTAAGACAGTCTGCTAAAAAGGTGCTAAAGTTTATTATCTTCCTCTTTCTAGCCCCTACCCTAAATCTCATTCTCTCATCTCCACACCGAAACAAAGCAAACCCCCAAAACATTATTCACTTAAAGAGGGGAAAAAAACCCAACAACCCTCCTCTAATGCAAAGCCTGGGAGCCATTCTCTAAAGACTAAATATGAAACTTTGTTTACAAGATACAAATATAGCCTCCTGACCACCCTCCAAACCAGAAAACATCCACTTATTTGAAGAAACTCTTTTTTCTATTTAGATCAACAGGGCCGTAGGTATTCATTTTAATTTTAAATTCGGCCCCAACAGGGCCACATGAATGTTTTAAACTCATCCATGATATGCACTGTTTGAGAATGTTTAAACAAAGGAAGTGGGAAAAGCCTTAAAATACACAGGAAAACTTAATGGCTTCAATTTTTAAATAGATCCTGATTGCAGCGTGGCAGAGTTATTCTCTCATGCTCACAGCCAGCCTTCAGAAAGAATAAGCGCAGTCAGTGAAGTAATTTGTCCCACTGGAAATTCTGTATAAAACATCTACCTAAAATAAACAAGGTTTCGCTGCAAGAACCGTCAGTTGCCATTAAGGACACACCTTAAAAGTTCTTACCACACAAACCAAACAAGTACAAACTAGTGGGGACTGCTCGCTACTTTTGTCTCCAAAGTTAATGAGATCAATTCCCTCCCCAGCAGCAGCTCCTCAGATCATTTCGTGCAAAAACGCACGGGACAAACGAGCCCCAAACGCCCCCATCCAGGCTTTGATGTGTTATCAGAAATATTCCCATTTCGACGTGACACCCCGCAATGCTAAAAAGGTAAAATGCTGAAGTGCTCAGAATGCGGAGCTGTGGCACTGGAAGGCAGCTGTTGTTCCCCTGCCTTTTCTTTTGTTGTGCTTAATCTCATGTCAAGTCATTCAACCAACTCCAAAGCGATGAAGACATAATTGAACAACCTTAACTAAAAACTCAGCTACTGTTCCTAAACAGCCAGATATGCTGTTTAAATATTTCTTTTTAAATAATAAAAAAAAATAGAGTTAACATGTGAAAAAGAATCCATAGAATTTAAATCAGCAACCCTTGGTGCATGCAGAAGAGTTGCCTGGCTGGAGGCCAAGCCAATCAATAATCACTGTAATAACCGTGCTCCTAAAGTTATTTGTTTTTCATGTGCAGCGTCCTAAAAAAATCTTAAAAACTTCCAAACTCAAGACACTGATTCCAAGAACGAGCTGCGAGATCAAGAATCCAGGCGTTCTGCACAGCGCTGCAATATTGCTCATTAAAAAAATATGTTGCAGAAAGATCAGTGATCACAAAGCCACATTCCTGCTACACATCTTAAAATATTGACTCAGTTACAGAACTAGTAAAGGGGAAGAAAAAAAAAAACCAACAACCAACCACCCAACCCTCCTCCACCCTTTCCCTCCCCCCTCCAAAGAATGCAGTTTATCCCACTTATTTGCAACTGTCCCTCTCTATTATCCAAGGGAAACGGCGAAACCTTGAAGTGCGGACACCTCGAATGGAAAGTCTCCAGCCGTATTCCCAAACCTGCAGTTAATAAGAGCTCCTAAGAGCAATAAAACATGGCGTTAAAGCATTTGCGAGCCATTGTCACACACACACACACACACACACACAGAACCCTGTGCTCTGCACCTTTGCAGGCACCAGCCACCCCCACCACGGCAGCGCTGGTCAGCAAGTCAATGCCTGCTATTCAACTTGTAGTTTAGGCGTTTGATTTCTGTGTCTTCCAGATCGTATCACTCCCGCATTTCACGGCCTAATAAAATGTGAAGAATGATATGGTTTTCCCCCCCTCCCTTCTCCTCCTCCTCTCCCTTTGCCCCCGTTTTTGCATCTGAAACTGCGTTATTTCCCTCTCTTCTTCTTCTTCACGCGTCCTCACACACACAAAAAACTTCCCTTTTCGCGTAGTTCTACAAGAAAATATTTCACTGCAGCTACACTTCAGTTCCTATTTCTATTTTCGATTTTTCACTCGATTCTTCTGCTCCTGCCTCCCCCTCAAACCCACCGGTACAAACTGATGGGAGTTTTAAAGCTCTCAAGGTCATTTCAAAAATAAAATAACAATAATAAAAAACCCTCTAAACACACGAACCCCCTTTCTCACATCCAAAAGCCTTTCATCGGCAGATCAATAAACCGACATCAAGATTTTTGCTCCCCCACCACTTCCAAACTATCAATTCGGATACTTACAGGGAGTCCCAGAGCACATATTATGGGATGGCTCATGAGCACACACAGACCTTACTTTGGCTGCAGGTTTTTTGCTGTGTGGGGAACAAACCAAGCAACAACAACAACAACAAAAAAAAATCTTCACACCCCAAAACACACAAAGTCCAGGGGGTGTCGCGGAACAGGAGTGAAATCCAATCTCTGGAGATTCTAGATTTTTATTGTCCTCGCCTGGCAACCTCTTTTGTTGTTAAAGAAGTCAGTTGAGGCTTATTTATTTATTTTCTAAACTTCCTATTCCTCTTCAAAAAAAAATAAAAACAAAAAACAACCAACCGGGGATGGGGAGAGAAACACGATGCTCAAAGGAAGGATCAGGAAGGGTTTCGCCTTCGGAAGACAAAGGTGAATGAAACAAAAAACCTGGCAAAACGGATCAATAAACTTTTCATTAACATACCCCCCCCCCCCTCCTCCTCCTCCTCCTCC
>WEKX01011352.1:332170-381725 GCA_013390025.1 Pitta sordida
TAGGGGGAGGAAGATCTCTGGGATCCTCCTGTTACTTATTCAAGCCCACGGTAGTTGTCTGATGGGGTCTCTCCCAACAGCAATAACTGCAGCATTGTTGCTGCTGCGGCGATAGAAAGAGAATTAAGATTTGCATGGAGAAGTACAATCTTTTATCAGATGTGGCTGGAGAGCTTTCCTCAGGGCTGAAAACTGAATCCGTGCATCTGTGCATGGTGAGAAATGCATCGGTGAAATACAGATTCTATAAACAAATTCTATTCTATTGTATATCTGCTTGGGCAGATAAACCAAGCAGGACTATGAAGTCACCCCCTCTGCCCAGAAGGGCTCAGTTATGAGCACCAGAGGCCTTAAACTCTTGTTGAAACTTTCCAAATTGTCCTTCCCGGTATCACGTGGCTTTTACTCTGAATATCAAGAGTTGGATCTAGAGACGGGCTGTTAATCCTCTCCCTTCCTCGAGGAGTTTGAGCTCCCAGTCTTCTGACCCTCACTTTATAAACTGCTTCTTTCTATTGCTTGCATATGGCAAAATAAAAGCACATTCACTCATGCTAATTAGCACCTGACACCATTCTTCAATTAAAAGCAAGTCTCATATTAAAAGCCCAACCCTGTGCTGACTGTTCACATACAGAGGGAGGTGTGCACTGAACTGGTTCTAAAATTGAAGCCTGAATATATTGTTTTGATAGGAGGACATGCTTTAATTCTGTGTTTGTTAATACACAGCTTTCCTCACTTTACTACTGAGCTCAGCACATGCTTGTTACAAAATCAGCTGAAAAACTCTGCTTTTACAGGCTCGGGAGCTCTGGAAGACCTTGGAGTTTTGGTGCAGATAAAGCAGAGGTTTACAGAAGGTTTCAGTTCTGACGTCGTGCTGCCGGTGTAATTCAAATGTCACCTTTTTCCCACTTCTCCTTTCGGGGTCATTTTGTACTTTGCCTTGATGTAATTATAGAAGTTTTGCCTCCTCTTTGTCTTGCTCTTAAATGAGATCGAAATTTCAGGTGTAGCAATAACATTTGCAACAGGATCTATCATCAAAATAACGTTTCCAGACTGAAGAAGGCATGTCTGGATTAATTCCTTTACTTCCTGTGGCACATTCCCAGTGTATTCAGAGTCCAAAACTGCCTTTAAGGACTTACTGCTCTTTGTCATTGTGATGTGGAGGCAAGGAAGCAAAATTATCTGCCTTAAAAAGCAAAGTCTGAAGTCATCTGTGCACATTAATTCAGAGTTAAGGAAGTATTTATTTGATAAAGGTTTTTATGTAAATTTACCCAGACTCTGTCACGTGTAATCCCTTGAACAACGTGACCAGTTCAGTTAATTATTTTGAGCCATACTTTTGCAGAAAGTATTTACTTCAGAGTGTGTCCTCACACTGACTTAGAGCTACAACGCTTAATTCCCTGAATTATAGGGCAGAGAGAAGAGAATTAGGGAAAAAAAAATTTATTATTAATTTCCCAACTTTTCATGGTGTTAAAAATAATAATTCTCCCTCATAAACCGAGGGCTGATACATTAATAATGGATGGTGGGATTCTTGCACATGTGTTTATTAATTTATAAACACCACACAACCTCAGAATGAAAGGTGTTCTATAAATAGAAACCTAATATTGATCAATTCTGACATGGAATTACCATTCTTGGAGGGTCGCACTGGGATTTTTTTTCCCCTTCTTCCTAAGCTGCCAACAGAAAGAGATCCCTGAGCTTGGCTCTTTGTCATCATCATTTGTTTCTTCCTATTGTACTTTCAGCGGCACTTCCTCCTTGTACCAGAAATGCAGGAAGAAAAACCTGAGTTCTGAATGCAGCAGAGCTGGCACGTCCCGAATGTGCATTTGAAAGGTGCTAAAGGAGGGACCAGGAATTGTTTCCAACCAGGAATTAGCATGACAGTGACAAAGGATGTGCCAGAGCTCCCTGGCTTCCCATGCCACTTAATGGCAAGGAGGAATTCCTTGACCTGGGGGACAGAGTTGCTCTCACACACCCGGAGAATCGAGAATTCCTCTCCCCACACCGTAAGAAAATATCATTTGCTTCCAAACATATTCTCCCTTTTCACCGCTGGCCGGTAACCTGACCTCTGGCCTCGCATTTCTTATGTTTATTTGATTTCTATTTTTCTGCAAAAATGAAGTTCTTGCAAGGACACGGTGTGTGCTGGGCAAACAGGGGATGGATGTTTGCCACTTCTGTTCTGCCTGGAAAGGGGAGGGGAACAGAAAGCCCCTCACTTCCCAAGCTCTGGGAAGCCTGGGAGTAACTTTGGAGAATTTGGAAACTTTAGAAACCAAGCCCAAAGCGCAGCCTCTGCCCCATCCTGCCCTGCTGACCCAGAGTGTCCCAAACAATCCCACCAGGGAAGCTTTGCTGATGTTCCCACACAGAAAACCTGCCCAGTTACAGCACAGCTGAGCTCTGCCTCCCCCCTGCGCCTTCCCGCAATCCTGGGATGCAGGAGGAGGAGGATGGAAGGTGAAGGCTGGGACCACAGCAAAGCTTCAGCTGCTGCATATCAACATCACATCTCGCCTTTCCTGGAGCCCCAATCCCGTCCAGCAGCTGGGACTTCACTGCTTCAGGGGGGATGTTGATTCCAAACCTGCTGCTCAGCGCTGGGGTGATGGGCAGGGGCTGCAGGACATGGAAACCACCCCCCCCAAAAAAATCTGTCCATCAACAAGCCCGAGTCCCACTCACATGTGGAAATTCAAAATTCAACGTTGGTGTTTTGCTACAATGGAAGTATTGTCTGTGGGACACACTAATATCTTCCTGCAGGCTGTTTGTGCCAGGATATTATTCAAAGTAAATCATCAGATTTTGCTTCATTTTTGCCATTGTTACATTATTTCCTGCGTAACTTTTTTTTCTCCCCCTCAAAAGAAATCAGCTCTTACTTCACATTGAAGTTTTTGAGATGACTTTTTTTTTTTTTTAATTAACATAATTGTACATTTTAATACAGTTTAAAAGCCTGTTTTCAAACAAGACAGTAACACACTGAGGACACTTTATAAGTGAGGACACTTTAGGTTTAAACTACTAGACAAGAGACAAAGAGGAAGGTGACTTGTTGTGGGGAAGCAGATGCCGAAATTAAACCATCAGACATGAAATAACAAGTTGAATTGAAATGTAAACCCCTTTCAGTTTCTTCATCCGAGATGGTGTCACTGCAGGTTAAATAGGAGAACACTTATTACATGAGGCTTTTTAACATCAGAGTGTTCTTCTAGAGTTATATGATATCCTAGTTTTATAATAATTAAGTTGATATAAGCAATTTGTGACTAAGAGAGCAGAATATTTGGTACAGGCTGCAGGCGGTGGCTGTGAGATTGTCGACCTCCCTCCCAGCTTTCCCGAAACAGCTTTTGGTGCTGACAAAAATCCTTGCCCAACAGATGCGACCAGAGCTTTATCAAGGACTTCTAGTGACATTACAAACCCTGAGCTGAATTAAAAAAAACGCTTCCTGCTGCCGCTTCCTGCTGCTGCCACAGGAGCAGCAGAGTTTGCTCAGAGGTTGTGTCTTTGTCAGGCTGAGAGGTGAATTAAAGCCTTTAACACACAGAGATATGTGTAACGTTGTGTCCTCTGTGGAGATGCAGATAAATACCTTCAAGGCTGTTTTATGCAGCTCCGTGGTCTGTTCTGCTGAGGGACAGACCAAAAAAAAGGTGGTTTTTAAGAGAAATTAGGAACTCGATGAGTACTGAGAATGTGTGTGAGGCTGGATGGCTGCTTTAGGCACGCAATTATTTTAATTCGGGTATGTAAAGCAGCTAATTGTACATGGAAGCAGCTAATTGAGCAGGTTTTAATTCGCTTTTACCTGTACAGACACTCAGGAAGGTGGGAAGGACTCGCAGTGACTCCGAGCCCTCTGCATTTCACCCAGGGGTTCTGTGTCCTGCTCTGGATCCCAAAAGGAGGAGATCCCACAGATTCCAGTGCCCAAGGCCATGCCAATTTATCCCCCAGGAGCTTTGCTGCTCCATCCAGGCTCTTTTTTACACTCATTTTTGGCACTGCCCCTCACTCTGGTACTTTTTAACCCCGTGCAGAAAGACCAAGGGGAAAAAGGGAAACACACAACGAACCTTTCCGGGTTGGCCAAGAGGATTTGTTTTCCTTTTTGGAAGTTGTAGTGAATGCAGACAGACAAGGGATAGAGCGAGATACCAGAATATCTCACCAGGCATTTTGCTCTGCTCTCAGTTTCCCTACCCTTAGCAACGTGCTGACAAATCAAGAAGTGCCATCCTATATCCAGTGCTCCAGCTGTCAGCCTGGAGCTGTGCATCTCCTTGCTGGAGCACAGCCTTCCCTTTGTTTCAGCTCGGAAAAGAAAATGGGAGTTTGTAAAATAAAGGGAGAAAGAAAGAATTTCTTTTTTTTTCTAGGACAGTAAATTCACTGATCCTGTTTTTACAGGTTCATAACTGCGTTAACTGCTCGGAACAAGAAGCCACACAGGGAATGATAATGGATTTGGAGTCAGAGTTAAGCCTCTAATAACCCATCAGCACACTCACTGAACTCACCTACCACTTAGGTTTATAAACATTTTCACTGATTTGAATTATTTTCAGTGAGAAATGTTTGTCGTCTGAAGCACCTTTGTTTCTCCTCGATCGTTTTTCAAGGGAGGAAGAAGACGTTTTGAAGATAGCTCTGATTCTATCACACTTTGAAGCTGGCTCAGAGAAGGTCGTGCACTATGTTAATGCCCTCGACTCTCGTGTCTGAAACAGGAATAGGTCAAAGGTAATGTGAGTTTTGTGGGGCTTTCAAAACACGCATTGTGGAGGAGTGAGTGTCTGCAGAGGTGGCACCAGTCTCACTGAGAGCATCCACAGTTTAATTCAAAGTCAGAGATGCCCACAGGAGCAAGAGAACCACTGGTGTGGGGTGGTACCAGTGCGTTACAAGCTGTAAAAATCACCCCCAAACCCGTTTTATAGGTGGAGAAACTGAGGCTTGGAAAGGCACAGAAATTCCCCCAGGATACAAGAATGGGACACAGCCACTGAGCCAAGTGTATCAAACCTTTAAGGATATCATACAACAGCCATGTGACAGCTAATGAGCCAAATCCAGGGATCTGGCACTAATTAGTCAAAGGAGAAACAGAATGGGAAGATGCAATACCCTGGGATTAGCAAGGGCTACTCTGGGTTTAGATATTTGCATGCAATCCTTTTTTTCCACCAAGACAGAGAAAATATTTTTGTTTATCCTTTTCTCTTTTGTTCAGGAAAAATCCAAGGGCTGGATTTGCTTTTCATCAAGGATTTGTGCCTAAAAGGGCAGCACAATTAGAATTTCTGTGCAGCCCTGGATTTTCATCCCTCCCAAATTTCCGTATCTGTGCAATGGAGGTGTAGCTCTTCCTCAGAAATGTTGGATATATTGAGCATGTGGTGCGGGGCTGGAACAAACACTTATAGTAGGTTTGATGCATCCTGGCTACATCAGGTTTATTCTACATTTCTTGCACATGCCATTACACAGCACATGTGCACCTATTTCTGGCCAGGAAATCCCAGACAGAAACAGTTCCAGCCCCAGATCAGCCAAGGAAGGGCTGAGTGGATTAGGGAGCCACTGGCTGTGAGGAATATATTGACTTCTGGCTCTGGAGACAATACCTGTCAGCCCAATGCAAAATCCCAAGGGGAAATATGAGAAATTTCCATTAACGACTCAGCTTCATTTCCCCCCATCCATTGTCTGGCTTTCTGCATCCATCCAAACCCCCTTCAACCCACAATATTCAGGAAGTGCCAGCCAGGCTGTTTTCCTTGAGAGAGCACAGTTTGGGCCACGGCAGTCAGCTGCAGAAAACCTTAACCCAAGCTTTTAAAATAAAAAATAAATAAAAGAATTCCTAATTAAATGGAATATCAGACCCTCATCTGTGATGGTTTGCGAGCCAAAGGTGATCAGGAAAAATCCATGATTTAAAAATAAAAGTCCCTGAAACTGCTCCTTAAGTTTTCAGGAGCCACTTAATTTACAACACGCCAGGACACAGCAGTGTGTGATATTTTTAAAGTCTGACTTAAGGGTGGTGGCTTGAACTGAAATATTTGTTAATGCAAGAATTAAACCAGTTTGCACATAAAATGAATCACAATGAAATAAATGAACTCAAATACTATGAATATAATATCACACAAAACAATAGAAAATAGCACAGAAAAAGCAAGAAATCAGTAGGGAAAATATCTGTTGCCCCACGACTTAAGTTGTAATGAATTCCTGGAATCTTAACTGCTGAGTTAAAACTGTTACACTGCAGGTTTCTTTTGCATATCATGTCTTGTCAATTGACAAGGGGTAAGCAAAGCCTGGTGTTAAAAGGAATTGAGGGCAGATGTCTCCAAAAGCTGAGAAGAATTCAGATGTAATGTGTATTTCTCTGCCTCGCTTGTAGAATTTTCTCCCCCTGTGTCTTTTAATTTGCTAAACGATTCGCGAGGAATCAGCCCACCTACATATAATTAACTTTATAAATCAAAGGTGACAATTCTTCAGTAACCTGCATTATTTCCCAGCTAGAAAAACGCTGACAAATTTATTTATTGACCTGTTGTGTTTGGCAAGGGCAGCCAGCGTTGTATCGATCCAGCTCTCCCAAATACTGGAGCAGGGGCAGTGACATCCTGGTGTATTCCCTGCTATCCCTGAGGGATACACTCTTCCCAAAATGCAAATGCCCCCATCCCCCATCCCTGCTTTCGGGAAGGATCCTTATTTTTGGGGATCAAACGGGAGATTTGATTCCCAGAGACCTTCAGATTTACTTGGCAGAGTTAAGACTCTTTCCTCAGAGGTGATCGTTTGTAACTACGGTTGCAATTTTAATTATACCTTCACTAACAGCTCCCCCACCCCCAGCACTTTCTGTAAACTCCCTTTGTATCTCCCAGGAATCCGATCCCGCAATCCTTCATGGGAAAACCTCGATTGAAGTCAACAGGGCTTGACTCCCCATTTCCTTGGGTCTCCCTGCCCTCACACATGGATTTGAGGCACCATCTTTGCCCTATGATGCTTAAACCTATCAGCAATCTCTGGGAGAACAGCATTTCCATCTTTTAGGTCGTGGTGAAACGGAAAAATAAATGAAGACTTCAGTGTGTGACCTGCTGGGATCCCTCACTTGACAATCACTCATGAGTCAGGGTGACAAGGTCACGTTCCTTATTCTTTATTCATTTAACCGTTTGATAATTATAAGTAGCAATGGAAAGGCAGCAATCCTCACAGTTAATAATCTTCCCAGACCCCGGGGTATAGATCTGGGAACAATGGGGGAAAGTTAAAAATTGTTTTCCATAATCTATTACCACCAGGTAAAGGGAAAAAACCCAAAAGTGTCTCTTTGCAAGTGCATGTTTATGGCATTTCTAGCAAACTCCATCCTGCATCAGCTAAAAACATTGAAATAGGTTTGGAATATTATTATCTAGCTGATGTTCTTGTTTTCCCAAGTGCATTTTTATGCAAATACTCTCAGTTTCGCCACCTCACCGATCCCTAATTCCCACTGAAACCTGTGAGAGCCCAGTCTCCATCATCACAATTAATTTCTCTATTAAACCACAGGGGCTTTGCCTGCACTAATTGCCCTGGGTGACCACGCTCTTTGCACGTATTTTTGTGCTCTAATGACAAAGGCCATGGTCCAAGAAACCCCTTTCCCTCCAGGAAACCCCTTTCCCTCCAAGAAACCCCTTTCCCTCCAAGAAATCCCTGTCCCTCGCCCTCCAATCCCGCCCTCCCCAAGACCCCATTGAAGTGCGTGACCAACTCTGAGTGTTCCCCACCCGCTCCAGCGTGGGCTCCAACATTCCTGAATCCAAATCAATCCATCCAAATAGCTGCAGGTGAAAATTCTTCCTACGTGCCTCCTGTGCACGCAGTGAAAGGGGCCTGGTCACACAAGTCCAGGCCTGTATGGCCCTTTATTTCAGGGGGGGGGAAAGTATTTAGATTTTTTTTTAATGTGTTACAGTTTAAAAGCCGCCTCTGAAAAAGCAGGATATGCTCCTGAGTGTTATATTGGTTAGATGGGTAATGCTCAGAAGGAATTCCAGTGATCAAAGAAATCAAAAATCGACAACAAGCAAAGCAGCATTTCAAAAATATGTGTGTGTGGTTGTTTGTTATTTGGGGTTTTTTTAAGTTTAGACTGATATTTTTTTCTAGGCCATTTCCTTATGAAGCCTGTTTCAAGCTAGTATGTAAATTTGAAAAAGGAGAATGTTTGTGTAACCTCCTCATGGTTTGAAAATAATCAAAGCGAGGCGAGATCCACGCTGGGTACCCAGATGGATAATATTTTGTTTTTCTTTGTGAACGTCTTTTGTCTTAAAGCTGGTGTGAAAATCTAGAAGAGGGCCCCACATGATTGATCACCACAAGCATCAGAAGGAAATGATTCACCACAACACTGTAACTGAAACTGCTTCGACACCTGATTGCAAACTTCACACTGGGGGACTAATTAACTGCTCTACCTGCTCAGGACACCCCAGCCGGGAGAACTCCAGCTGTGAATCCCCACTGATTATTGTTGGGAGAACGTTAGTGCAGCCAGAAGTGAATAAAGAAGTTAAAAATATCGATTTTTCTTAACGATGATATTAAATTATAATGTCATTGTACACTGTTTAAAAAGCCAATTAAACTCAATATATACCTAAAGCTAAGTGTACACATTTTTTTTTTTTTTGTCTCTGTTTTCAGCTTCACTGTTTGTTTCCAAGAACTTCATTTCAGGTACAATCTGAACATTTGGGAAACCTTTTCAACATTAGGAACCTCAGGATCATATTGTCTGACTTTAGATAGGAAGCAATCCATGAAATATTGTCCAGCTCCCCGTGCATTGTGCTCAGAACTGAGCCAAGGTTTGTCATCAGAAATACAAGTTTGCAGCCTGCAAATGGAGATAATGAATTCCTAGCAAAGCACTTCTACACAGTGATTAGAAAGGATGGAAGAATAGCTGTAGGGGCTTTTTAGGGGGAAAAAAATCTATTAAATAATTTTTTTTAGCTTCACAATTGTTACATGGCAGCAAATTAATCCACTAAAATATGGGGGTTATAACCAGTGTCCAGCAATGTGTTGTTTTCTTTCACTACATGAACACTGTCAAATTTGACAAATAAAATGATTCTTCCCTCTCGCCTCCTGTCTCCTCCACTCCATTTAAACTGAAAACTATTTTTGAATACAGTTTCAAGCAGCAACAACAAAAAATAAATCAAATTAAAAAATAGGAGCCCTGGAGTTTGGCAAGAACATGGAATGATTTGGCAATAGTGCCTCCTTTGTTCTCATTTTCTAGACGGGTGTCAGAGTCTGTCCTGAGGAGATGAAGAAGTTGGTGAACTCTTCAGGAAAGCACCATAAACTCCCCAAACAGTGTCACAGTGACATCAACGTGGTGCTTCTAAAAATAACCCCACCCTCCATCCCAGCCACTGCTCTCAGCACCAAAGTTCATGAAGCACCTGCAATAATTTCTTGGTCACCCAGGGTTGTTCTCCCATTAAAAGCCGGATAATCCTCTGTGCACAGAGAGCTCCCATCACTAGTCTTGGAGGGAATATTTGGGAATTTTTTAACCTGCCCAGTGATGGTGCAGGATAAGAGACCCCCAGGACCTTCTCTGGGCTTGTCCACGTCCTTTTCTTTGCTCCACATTAAAAATTCCCCAGAAACTGCTGGACAAAGAACGTGGGAATGTGTCAGTGCTGGGCCTCAGGGTTTGAATGTGTGATGGTCCACAAAGACAAATCACACCCTGCACTGCAAAGATGGTTCCCGACAGGGTGTGCCTTCATTTTTTTAGTGGAAATGAGGGAACACAAGAAGGTTTGCTGCATTTTACCTTCTGAACTCACAGCTCAAGAGCAAACTGCTCATTTCATCGCGGTGGATTCATGGTCTGTGTGTTGGTAATTCCATCTCTATGTGCCTCCAATATCAATCAGGAATTTACCCCCTGTTCCCAGTGAGGGACTGTGAAGTAGGACTCACATTCCTGCTTCCTTCCCCATGTGGGGTAGGACTTCTCCAGAGTTCTCTGGCAGTCAGGCTCACAATTCTGGGTCACACTTTCCAGCTACCTGTAATCAGATATTACATTTCTGCTCGAGTTAACACTCATCCCCTGGGAAGGAAGGGGGGGAAAAAGAGATCTACTACTTATTAACACATCACAAGCCTAAGAAATAAAGTTCTTTTCTCCTCTAAAAATAGAGCAAGGAGGAAATGTCTCCTAAGATGCCTTGAACACTCCCAGCTTTGACCTGCAAAAAGCAGCTCTGCAGGGAAAGGTTGAATCCCAGTTTATTCCCGGATCAGCTCCTGGGGATTCACTGGAAACCTTTCAGGTACTGAGACTGACACTGAATCAACAGACCAATTTCATCCATAGGTGACCATTTATAATCCAGATTGCTCTGCCTTGGATTCACATCCAGGTGTTTTTCCTTCCTAGGCTCTGCTGCTATTGTTGCATAAATGTGATTACTCAGATTAAATCAAAAACCAAGATGAAACTCAAACCAAATAGCTCAGTAGTTAATAAAACTAAGAAAAGAGGATGCTTGGACAGAAGGGTTCTGAAAGGTCATGTGATTATTTCTCAGAATGCGTTTTGCCTTTGGTTTTTGGTTGGTTTTTTTTTTTAATCTCTACTCCTTTTAATAGGTGTGCAGATGCTGAAAAGAAAAAAACAAAAAAACCCCTAAAATCCCAACCAACCAAACCCAACGACAACAACAAAATGAGTGAAGCTACCAAGTGTTAAAATTCCTCACCATAAATTTCAAGTCGTGAATAAATGTGCAGGTTCATGGACACATAAAGAAACTTGTCCTTGCTCTGCTCAGACCCCCACAGGGATCCCAGGGTAAAGCCCAGGACAGAATTCCGAGGGAATTTCAGTGCCTGAACACTCAAAGTTTTTAATGGAATTACTTTGGAAGGTCTCAAAATCAGCCTATGGAATCCAGGGCTTCTGAGAGCAGAGGGATGTAAAACAAGGGGCTCTTCAGCTCCTCGCTGGTTTTTTACACCCACTCCAACCCCCAGCAAAGATTAAATTAAACGTGAGCCAACTTAATGAGCTTTTCAGAGCTGCTAGAGTGAATTTTTCATTGCAGCCACTTCTGGAGTCAGATGCAACAGCTCATAAATAACGCTCAAAACTTCAGTGCAACAGCAGAGGAAATTCTGGGTGACTGCAATGCAATTTGTCAGTTGTGGGCTAATGGAGATGGGCTTTTGCTTTTCTGCCTGTGTTTGAATGAGCATTTTTGTTTTCCACACCTCCTCTTGTCTAAGATTACTGTTCTCTGTAACAGAGGGTGAGCACAGGAAAACACAAAAGATAAAACATTAAAAAAGAAACCACGAAAGGACACTGGTGCATCTCAAAAGGCTGTTCTAAATATACACGAGCATGTGAAGCAAACCAGAAAGCTTTTCATATGAAGACAATTGCAGAAAGTGGATGGAGCAATGTAAAATCATTTTACATCATTTGTATTATGTAAAATAAAACCTGTTTAGCGGATGGTTATGCCAGGGTCAGTAATTTGTGAGTAAGTGAATAAAGAATTATTTTACCTGTTTCTCCTGTGAATGTTTTCTTGGTACTGAAGTTTAACTAATTACTGAGACTGAAACACTCAACATTTCCCAAATCAAAATAGAAACATTTCCAGAAAGGTTAGGAAGAATTAATATTTGCCATTTATTTTTGATTGAACTATCAAAGATGAGATATAATTTAGCCCAAATGAGATAATGAATCACTGGCATAGTTACAAATAATTTCCATGCTGGTGAAATGTCTGTAATAGACCATATACAGTTATGTTTCCAAATTCAAATTATTCATATTTCTGAGTCACATATTTCTGAGCACTAATAATAGAGATTAGGGCACAACACAGGTTTATGATCTCCACCCAATAATTTCAGAGCATCTTTTTAAGGATTCATTCCTTAAATATTATAATGAAGGTGCAAAGAACTGGTAAAATCAAGCCCCATGAAAATCCAGTGGCTGGGCAAGGAACGGAGCCAGGGCTCTTAATTCCCAGCCCAAGTTTTCCTCTATAGAATATTAAATATTTTGTGCTGGTATTTCCCATATATTTTCACTGCAGAACTCTTTGTACGTCTCTTTGTTTTCTAAATACTAATTCAAAGACAACAGAAGCGATGTTTTGCTCAGTGTGTCAACTCCAGGAATGTCACTAAGCCTCACAATATTGGATTTTTTTTTTTTAAGATTCAGTTCTGGGAGGCAGAAATGTCCTCATGTGTTTCCATGAGAACTGTAAGGACTCTCTTGGAGTTAATTCTTTATTTCTCTTAGTCTTTCTGAATGAAAACAAAAGCCTGAAAATACGAACTGATAAAACATAAAAGCCTCAAAACCAAATAAATTAAGTGGGGTGGTATTTTTAAAACCTTTGTAAAGTCACTCCTGTGACTATTTCCTACACGGTTGTCTGGCAACACAGCCCTGGTGGTGTGGTACAAATAAAGCAGCAGCATTTCAAACCTTTTCCCGGGTGTTTTGGCAGTTACAGAGGCTGCAGGTGTAGATCTGAGCCGAGGACAAACTCACCTCCTTGAAACAGGGGCACACACAGCACTGCAGAGGGAACACTCCCTGGATATCAAGGTGTTAGGATATATTTATTTTTATATTATTATCCACTGGTAAATGAATGCTACAACATGTCCTGCACCGCCGGGTTTGCAGTGCAACTCTTCTTTTGTGATCTAAATAAAACAGAGCGAGGATCTCACCCGGTATCTCGACACAACACACTTCACTTTGTGTGTGTGAGATCTCTCCTCTTACAAACAAACCTCTTCCTGTCTCCTTCATTTTCTTCTGGTATCATCTATAGATCAGCGTGTTCGGCTTACGTATTTCTGAATTTTCCTTCCCCCTCTGCAATGAATTTTCTCTCCCCCTCTGCAACACTCCCTGCTGATGTCTGACCTGGCTGCCCCTAAATGCTTTCAGCAGCAAGTGAGGCTGGGTGAGATTATCCGTCATAAGTTTTTATGGAGCTGTGTGGCAGGTGACGGGGATGTATCTGTGGGTACATCTGCCAGCTGATTTAACATCTTGTTTAATCAAGGCCCAGGAGTCACATTTGACAATCCCAAGTGACTTCAGTGGCACAGGTTTCCCAGAGAAGCTGTGGCTGCCCCTGGATCCCTGGAAGAGTCCAAGGCCAGGCTGGAGCCACCTGAGACAGTGGGAGGTGTCCCTGCCCATGGCAGGAGTGAGATGGGATGAGCTTTAAGTTCTCTTCCAACCCAAACCATTCCAGAATTCTGTGACTTGAGCCTGCCCTGGATGTCCAGATATTCTGGATGTCCAGACCTGCAGCCTGTGGTGCCTAGGGCTTCCCCCAGGCTGGTCTCCAAAATGGGATGGACAGACAGATGGACAGACAGATGGACCAACACGCTGCTGATGCTGGGGAGGAATGAGGCCCTGCCTTCCCTCAGCTCCCCGTTGTCCTGCCATGGACTTTCTCTTCTCTTTTCCAGCAAAGCTCCTCTCTTATAGGGAGGTTTCCCTCCACTGTAATTAGATTCCACGGATTTAATCCCCTGGGAATGTAGCAATTACCATATACCTGACAAGTGCTAAATGCTGCATTCCGTGGGGATTATCACCTCTGGCTGAACACAGAGAAAAGAGAAGGGGAAGAGAAATTTCCCCTTCCTCGTGGGCTGGGGAGTCCCATGGAAAAAAAAAAAAACCCAAAACCTGATGTAGTGCAGCTGCTGGATGGGCAGGGCAGAGAAGGACACCCGGTGAAGGAATTCCTTGAGAGGGACCAGACGAAATGTTTATCTCTCCTCCAAAGAATATGGGTAATGCTGCACATCTGGGTCCCCCTTCCCAGTTCCTGTGGTGCTTGCTCCAGCTGCTCTGTGTTTAGAGAGGGATTTTTATTAATGCTGCTGCTGCACGGAGCAAATGCACGGCAGAAGAAGGGAGATTAAGACAATTGGTTTAATAGACTTCAGAAACTAAGTGACACTAAATCAAAATCATCTGCACAAAGTAGAGGCACAGGCAGAGAAGAGGCCTTTCTGTCGTGTTTTTTACACCCTGTGATACACAATTTATTACGGCTTAGAAAGCACAGAGTTGTTAAAAACTCCCCTTCTTTTGTATTACCTCCGTTATTTACAAGATGCACAGTGACGCTGTGAGGGCATCATTCAGTGGTGATAAACTATTTGAGATTATCAGATAAGAGGCAGAATTTAACAGCGTGATAATAGTGTTTATATCTACATCCACTCAGCTGCTATGAAGAATTTGGGTTTAACAAACTGGGATTAGGGGACATTTCTCTGCTCCTCTGAGTGGCACTAAAACAAATCTGCTTGGAAATAAAAGCCATCAAGGTAAAATAATTAGATTTTACTCTGAATGCCCTCCCATGGCAAAACCTGCTGGGATCACCTTTATGTTCCAATGGAATATCTGTGACATCCCCTAGAATATTTTTAGGCTATACTGGAGAAATCCCATCTCTGCAAATGCAGGACATGGGTGGATGCTGCAAGGATATTTTTTAAGATTTCTTGATAATAAGCCAAGCTTTTTGTTGATCCTTCTTGAAGGCCAAGGTCACCTTTATATCCATTTAGTGCAGGCCAGATCCATGAAGGGTTTGTCCAGTGACACCATCTGTGTTCTTCATCACCTACAGATCCATTGTGTGACTGAAATCAGCCCAGGGTGTGGTGTTTCTGCATTTCCTAACTCATTAACGAGTCTTCTAAGATTACTCCTGTCTCTCAGTAGTGTGGTAAACCAGTTCAAACAAACAAAAAGCAAATTATTATTGCATAATTGCCTAACAGGAACAGGTCACTTGGATTTCTTGAAAATCTTACCTACTAGGACAAATCCCTGTGGAAGTTTCTGCTTCTGGTAGAAACTAATAATTAGATTCAGAGGTGCTGATACAATTCCTACAATTCCTACAATCCCAGTGACACCTCCCTGCTCATCCCTCTCAGGACTGACTCCAGCATGGGTAAGGAGCTGCAGTGGGAAGGAAAGGGATGCTCCTTGGCCAAACTGTGCTCCTGGAGCAACAAACCTCAGGGCAGCTTGTGTTGCTGAAGAGCTTTGAGGCAATTTTGGTTTTGTTTTTTTGAGTTTTCCTGCCAGTTCTGTTACTTCCTTACCCCCAGCACATCCCTGCTGTTGGCAGGACACACCAGACCCTTCTGCAACCCCTGCTGTCCCTCTGCTGCATCTGGGACCTTGTGCCTGTTGAAATCAGCCTGAAAACTTTCACTGGCTTCAACAAAGTGAGGATTGGCTAAGATTAAAAAAAACAGGTAGGAAGTGCCTATTGACAATTTAATCCTCTCAGTGGCTCTGGGCTGACATTAAAACTGTTGCAACCAAAGCCAAGGAGTTAATGACACTCCCAAACCTGCTCTGGTCCCTGCAGGCTGTCCCAGGGCTTTGTCTTCACATGGGGGGGAAGGAACTCTGCAGCCCTGCAAGTGCAGGTACCACATGCATGTGCTCAGGGTGCTCAGGGCATGCAGGACACATCAGAACTAAACATGCAACGAGGTGAAAGCAGCACAAACCCGACAGAATTCTGTGTTCCTCATTTCCTTGGCTCATTGGATCCACTGTCATGGACGTGCCCCAGCCAGACTTGGCTCCTCTGCTCTCCACAGGAGGAGGTTCCATGTCCCAATCAGCACCTGCTCTGCAGGAATTCCAAACTAACTGAGGAGCCAAAGCCTCGGAGGGATGCACAAGAACGTTAGCTGCAAACTAGTTGCTTCTAATTGTCATGAAAACAAATGTCAAAAGAACATGTGTTTCTCCTTAGCTAACTCCGCTTACTGAGTTCGAAGCTGGTTTGTGTTAGTTTCTACCATTTAAATTAAATGTTTTGTGTCTAACATACTTGATGCGGCTTTAAGAAGCTGTGCTTTCCCCCCCCCATCCCCCTTATGAATCTTAATGTTTGCCTGGATTTGTTTGGAACATCAGACAAAAGGCTGGCAGGCTGTGCCACAGTGACAGAGATTTTATGTTGAAACAAAGCAAAGCCAAAAAATTAAAAAAAAAAATTAATTAGGGGTCATTAAACCCCAAACTTTTTAATGAAAGAAATACTGTAACGGAATGGTAATACTTTGGGGTTTTGGAGTTGTTTTAATTCCTGAAAGAGCTGCTTTGCACTGCCCCTCCTCCACGCCAGCTCTGTGAATCTGCAGAATGAGTCAGCTCTGGAATATCCCAACTCCACAGCTGTGCATTAGCATTTGGGAAGAGGATCACTGGGAGTTCATCTTGGCCATGTGGAAGCAGTGCTGCTCCTCTCCAAGCTGTGGGGAGAGGATGGTGCAAAGCAGAGCACGGATGGAGGCAGCACTTGCCCTTCAGCAGCGTTGGAGCCGCTTTCTAACGGGAGTTTTCCGTGGATTTCCTTGGGGCAACAACATGGCCCATCATGGAGGTGGAATAAGCATAGCGGGGGCTCTTGGAAGATTTTCTCTACAGCACAATTTAGTGTTTGATACTTAAAAAGTGGGTATCTCCTTTTTTTTTTGTACTTCTTTCCCCCCTATTACCTGTTCCTTGAGGCCATCTCCCTGCAAAAGCAACACTGGATCTTTGTTTCCTAAGGAATGGAAGCTCAGTTTCAGTTCTTTCCATAACAAATGTGTTATTAGAAAGGAAAACTAAATCCTGCTAATCACAGCCCTTCCCTGGAGCCTGGCAGTGGAGTTACATGGGTGCCTTAAATCAGCAGTTCCCAGAGCTGAGCTGGTGACCCCGCTGGGTGCACGACCTGGAAGTGCAGAAGGAAATGATTCTGGAACAGGAATCACAAGCTGAAATCTTGGAAACATAAAAACCACAGGAGGGACAATGACACTTTGTGTTTCAAGGAGAATTGAGTCACGGGCTCAGACCAGGGGATGGGACCATAACCAGGGGCAGGTGCCTGGGAAGGAGTGGGAGGCAGGAGGTGCCAGGGAAGCCGGGAAGGTGGTGGGATGGGGCTCTCTGGGCTGAGGGTTGGGCTCCAGTGCAGCCCCTTTGGGAGCCACAGGCACCACTGGCCCAACTGGAGCTGCAGTGACGTGGGGGGAAGAAGGGAGGGATGATGTTCCAGTGTCCAGCTCACATCTGGCCTGCATCTGTCCCTGCTTAAGCGGCACATTTTGGAAGTTTAGCCTCACAAAACCCACTCAATGCACGAAATCTGTGCTGTGTCCCACGGGCATGAGGCCTTTCCTTCCAAAGAGATCCTCATGAAAAACAAAGTAAAACCAAGCTGCCCCCAATGGGGGAATGTTGATTTGCATCAGTGGAGAATGTGGCAAATTAACTTTCTAGGGATGGGTCATTCAGGTCTCCAAATATATTAAGATGTCCTGCACCCAGTCTGGATTTGGGAGTGAGGAACCTGCTCCAGGCTGAGCTGGGAGAGCCTGGAACAACAAAGATATATTTGTGCCAAAGCCCCCCCAGGTAACCTGCAGGAAAGCTGGGAATAGCCCATTGTCAACATGAGGGGACAGAACAGTATCAATACTCACTGTAATTGTTATGCTGGGGAATAATTAAGTCCCTTAAAGCCACTTCCCTTGAAGGACCAGCACCATCCTGTTCTGCACGAGGGGGGTGAGTTCAGCAGCAATTTTGTACCTTTAATTCGCAACACGTTCATTGTCCATCAGTGTAGTGCAGAACTGAATACAAAACACTTAATTTACTGGATAACCAGGCTGTAAACATGTTTTGCCTGGCCTGGGATGGATGATAATATCTGTTCACAACATAATTTACAGCAGGATGCCCAGTGAATAATCCTCCCAGTCAGATCTGTAACGCCCCACACACAGCCAGGGTAAGTGAATTCTGAAGTTCATAGATTTGACATGCGTCATTTTCTAGAATGGCAAGTGAAAAGGGAAGATTTGGTGTCTGAGGACACAGAGAAGCTGCTTCCTATTCAATTACACAGGTGAGGGTAGCAATTTTCTCTACACCTTCAGTGGCATGAATAATACTGCAAATGTCAGGTGGATTTATCGGGATCTGCAGAGAATATATTTGTCTTACAAAGGGGACAGGGTTTAACTCACACATCTGATTTTTCATGAGGGTTTGGAAGCCATTTTAAGAGTGGAACAAGTATCTCTGTAGTTTTTTTCCCTTCTTTTGGTGCTCCTCCTCCCTCCTTGAATCTGGCACTTATCCCCAAATACACACCATGTTCAAGAGAGGGAAAACACTAACCCTGTATAATTTGAATAAATGAGCTCTACATATATTACCACTTACAGTTCAAATTATGCAAAAAATCCAAGATAAATGAGACTGAGCCTAAAAGCCCCTTAGTGTATAATTATAAATACTAAAATGGTGTATTTTTCCAAAACGAGAAACTTTTTTTTTTTTAAATATAATTTGCATACTCTGTCGACTTTTGACCTGCAATAAAAATGTAACACGAGTGGGTAAGTGACTCAGAACACGACCTTGTGTTTGCATCATTCCTCCTGCCTTCAGGATTTCAGTCTTTAGCAATGAGATTTATAGTCATGGACTGAGCAGCTACAGTGGGTAACCAAAAACTCTTGCCTTTAAACATGTAAACTGTTAGATTAAAATTCCTGGGCTCCAGGATAGACAAAAATTCCACGGCTCAAATTATAGATAATAAGCAAGCATCAAACCCTGAGATCCTTTGGGCTTGGCTGTGTTTTCCAAGCACAGCTGGAATAAACAGGCAGGAGGGCTCCTGCCTCCCAAATCCCAGATGTGCCCAACACTGGCCGGGTGGGGATTCAGCTCCACAGGGAGCTGCACAGGGAAGGAGAGAACAACAGTGGCAGAAAAGCAGCACAACAGATTTTACTTGGTCCTTATTCCACCTGATTTCCATCCCCTTCTGTTTCTATTCTGGTTTCTAAATGATGTGGATTATCACTGCAGAAATGGGATCCAGATATTTCAGTGTTTCAGGGAGGCTGAGACAGACTTTCCCAGTTATTGATCTGCACAGGTTCAAATGCTAAAACCAAAACACCAGAGGACTGTCCAGAACATTTATGGGCATTAAGTTAGAAAATACTCTGATGATCAAACCCCAGCTCTTTTTGCCTGGATTCATAGAGAAGCAGAGTGGGTTGGGTTGGAAGGGACCTTAAAGCCCATCCAGTGCCACCCTCTGCCATGGGCAGGGACACTTCCCACTGTCCCAGGTGGCTCCAACCTGGCCTTGGACACTTCCAGGGATCCAGGGGCAGCCACAGCTTCTCTGGGAACCTGTGCCAGGGCCTCCCCACCCTCCCAGCCAGGAATTTCTCCCAATTCCAATCCCAAACCTAAGTTCCCCCTCTTCTAGTTTGAAGCCATTCCCACTTGTCCTGTCACTGCAGTTCCTGTTCATATCCAGGGGAAACAGCTAGAGTGTTGGGAATTCCATCTCATTCCATCTCATGGAATCACCCAGCTAATTCCAGTACAGCTCCTGACACATTTACCCCCATGAACATCAAAACATGAAAGCTCCAGGTGACACAAAAACTCATTTCTCCAATCTCCCTTGTTTCACTAAACCCTTCATCATGCAAATAACTCCACTGACCTCAGAGGGACCTTTTCAGTAGCACAAATCCCCACAGACACAACAGTGGCAGCTCTGACCCCACTTCCAGTTCATATTTAAATAGAAAAAAGTATAAATGTCTCGTTCAACCAGACCCTGGGAACCACAGAAATGAAAGGGGGAAGGGGAAATGGTGCAGCAGCAGCAGCTTGGCAGATTCTCAGCGCAGGACTGTCTCAGGCCTAACAGAGCCATGGGGCTGGCCTGAGCTGAGTTTGGCTTTGGGGGCCACAAAAGCCTTGAGCAGCCCCGTGGTCAGCACTGGGACCAGACATCCCCATGCTGGACATTCTGGAAAAGAGGGATGAGGGGAATCATGGTGCTCCCCAGCCAGGAGTGTTCCAGATCTGCTCTCCCCGAGCACAGAAACCACAGGATCAGGTTCCTTGATAAGGGAAACTTAATGTGGAGCCAGCCTTGGAGTTATTGGACTAATCAGATTCCTGGTTCATTTGCACAATTACAGGAGAGGTCAAGTGGAGCCTGTATTTTAAGGAGTTGACTCAAATGTGACGGATGAGTTGGAAAAGCAGCGTGTGTGTTTTCCATCACATCCTCCTTCCACCTTTCTGTGGAAGTGTTGCCTCTTTNATGTGTGTTTTCCATCACATCCTCCCTCCACCTTGAATAATCGAGCACCTTTCTGTGGAAGTGTTGCCTCTTTGCAAATTTAACTTCTATTTATTATTATATATTGTGGGTTTTGCCTGCTCTGCCTGTACCCTGGTTTCATTCCCTGTATTTTAGTTTTAACTGATTATAACTGAGTGGAAAGTGCAAGACGTCTGGTTGAAATTCAAAAGAAAATAAATGGGTTTCTTAAGGCATGAAGAATCTATTCATTACTAAATCATTTATTTTTGCAGAAGGAGTGCCTATATTCAATCTACCTTCCCATTTCCCTGATTTTATTTCTCTCTAAGCACACTCCAAATAAATCTCCACTGAACTTCCACCAAGAGGCTTTGCTTTTGAGAGTCCCAGGAAGAGTCTGATGAACAATTTTAAACATCTCCAAGGTTGTGCCCAAAGCTTCTTCCCTAAAAATGAAACTTGGATGAAAATGTAAAGCAAGAGCGTGCACACCCGGGATTATCCAAGGCATATTGAGGGCAGCAGAGCAGTGGAACAGTGACCTTTAAACAGACTCACTCGTGCTTTTTGTGCTTTTTGGCTTCCTTCAAAACGATTTCTTAAGAGGACGAGAGTGATTAAGAAGGAGGGGAGGGAGGAGAGGCATTAAAACTGTTTAAATTGCTTTTTCCTTAATTCCAAATTGTCTTCCTCCGGTGAATCCTGACTTTATGACTGACATTGCATCTCAGGGCAGTGCCATCACATCCTTACCTTGAACAAAGGCTGAACTTTGGACAGTGTTTGGAAGGGTTGACGAATCAAGTAAACAGCTCTCTTGTATAAAACATATGTATGTGAGGCAGGACTTCCTTCTTCCCCCATGAGCCGCACTCGTGTAATTTAATTTGTGAGCTTCCTCAGCTGCCGTTTGGAAATGTTTCCTCGCTGTTTGCAATAAACAGAAGGTTCACATTCCCACCCCCCCCCTCCTCAATTGTTAAACTTCAGCAATTCTGTTAAAGTTACACCAAATGCTGCCTTTACCAGCTCATATATTAAATATTGGCTTTCAGTTTCAACTTGAACTGCTGCCTTTGTTCAGGCTGGATTAAGCCCAACTAGGTTATCTAGTTTAGTTATTGCTGGATTGTTCAAGCGCTGCTTAACTGTGTTTTTACATTCGTGTGTAGAAGTGGGGGTAGGAATTTGCTAATTTTACATCTGTATTTAAAAAAAAAAAAAAGAATCAGAACATTTTTACGTACCCAGGTTAAAAATTAACAAATCTGAAGGTTGGACTTTTAACTCCCCTGCTCAGACAATGTAGGGCTGGGACAGATTTTAACTGCAGCATTGGAAAATGTAGGTGAAAATCTGCCACTTGAAGAGATGCCACTTTTATTGGGGTTGACTTGTCCTGCTGCAAACGGGACGAGGGATCTGTCACCTCCCTGTCCCCAGAATAATTCAGCCCAGGGGTTGCGTTTGCAAACATTTGCAAAGCACATTTGCTTTTTGCACTCCTTGTGCCCCGTTTCATTCGGGAGCACTGGCATGAAGGGGTGGTCAGAGCACAGAGACGGGGGTGGCTGTGTCTAGAACTGCCTGTTTCCAAGTAAATTTGCTATTTACTCTTTATATTTTCACACTCTTCATTATCCAGCCCTCCCTCCCCCCCCAAAAAAAAAGGCCGTGTCATCTGCCCTGGGTCCTGTGGGACCGATTGTACGTCCCAAATAACGAAGAGCAAAGGGAACAATTAGTTGGTTGAGTGTGATTTGAATCAACAGTTAACTTGGAGCTTGGTGGTTTGGGTTGTGCATCTGCATGTGAGGGAAGAACAGCCCTGCTCTGTGCTGCTGCCCTGGCACAGGGCTCAGCACCCCCTGCCTGATGCTTCCTTGGGCTGGATTAGTCTGAACAACTGGGAATGTCATTCCCAAGTGTGCAGGAGTCAGGGCACTCTTTATCCTCACCCCTCCCAGCTGGCCTAGGAATCATAATGTCCTTGGAAAATACAATTATTCCTTTGTTTGGAAGTTCTTGAGCTGCATAATAATGTTAATTATAGTTTTTAGCCTCCCTATGAAATAACAAATGCAGGATTATTTTTTTGTTGGTGGTTTTTAGGAATATAAAATTTTACACCAGATCAGGGGACTCTGATGGACGGGGCTTGGAAAGAGAACAACTCCAGGAATTTTCAAGGGTTATAGAACGGGCAGGTGGAGGAAGAGCATCTCCTGCAGCTTCTCCAGCCCTGGCAGGATGGAGCTGGTCCTACTGAGGCTGGCAGTGGTGCTGCTGGTCAGCAGGATCATTACCTGACTGCACAGGATAAGGGAAGATCAGAGCATGGGGGCTTCCTGCTCTCCCTGCAGCCTCCTGGGCTACACTGGGCTCTCCCTCTGCTGCTTTCTGCAATTCCAGCTATAAAATATTAGACTTTGGCGCAAAACAAAACCTTTCCTGGGCTTGCTGCTCAGGTCTGGGGGTGAGTTTGAGTTATTCCTGTGCCAAGCTCAAGGGACATCTGATGCCAAGGGGTAAGACTGGGCTTTGGTGCCAAGCTTCTCCCAAAGGGGCTGAGTTCCCTTTGCAGGGACACCTCAGAACTGGCCTCTTGCAGAAGTGGATTTGGATGTCCCAGGTACTGCAGAAAAACCCAGGAAAGTCACAGTATCACAGGACTGATAAGGTTGGAAAAGACCTTGAAGATCATCTAGTCCAGCGTTGCACTGCTAACACTGGATAAAACTCCAGATAAAATCTGAACCCCCCCCAACATTTCCCCTGGATAAAGAGTGCAGGATGTGCTGGATGGCCCTGAGTTTTCCCTGGGAATTTTGTTGGAATTAGACAGGATGATTCACATGAGAAAAGTGGATTTTTCTTCTCCTTCAGTTCCCTTTCCTTGGGGAATTGTTCTGCCTTCACACTTGGACCTTGGAACCACTTCTGTTCTGGCTCCTTTTCCCCCTTTATCCACTTGTCCAGAAGATAAGAACAACAAAGAACAGAAGGAGGAATGCTGATTCCATCCCAAGTGACACCCACCTGCTCTGATTTCATCACCCCTGAGCAAATCAACTCTGCAAACCCAAAGACATTGGGGGTTTGGGGTTGGCTTTGAAACCCTGCCCAGTTCCTGGGGCAAACAAAGAGATTTTTCTCTTCTTTCCAACCTGCCCTGGCTCAGGCAGGGTTTTACCTGCCCAGCACCAATTCTGAGCTGGGCTTAAAGGGCACAAATCCCCGACCCAAACCCTCACTGGTGCCAGTTTGGGAAACTTTGAACTTCTCCAAACATTTGTTCTTCGACTCAGGCACACGAATGTTCTCAGAAAGCACAAGAGACTCGGGACACAAGCAGAGCCAAAGGGGATGTGTTCCAAAATTTCAGCAAATATTACCAGAACCTCTTTATTTATTTGCAGTTCCTGTCTGCCTTGAGCATGAGCAGCAATAAGAAGAGAAATTTCAAGCGCAGCCAACTCCTGATATCATATCTGCTTATCCCAATGTTTATTTTTTCCCATCCTTTCCAGCTTGGCTGAGTCATTCCAGTACTGTATGGATTTAAAACTGACTTGAAATTATGCTTTGCCAACAAGGGAACTATTTAAGGCACTTCCATTACCTGTGTTTTGTTTTGTTTTATTTCGGGTGAAAATAAACTACGAAAATAAGCCAAATATTTATTTTTTTTAAATCACCCTGGATGAGCAGAGTGAGGAGTTCCCTCAGCAGTTCCCCCATGATCTGCATCCTGCCAGCATTTCAAATATGCTTTCAAGTAGGAAGAATTTTGCTTTTTAAATTTTTTTTTAATCTTCCTGCCACGTTTGGTGCATAATCTCCTGCTAAACACAGCTTTATATTGATTTATATTCATTTATATTGATTGCAAACTTACTGCTCAGCCACATCTGTTATTTTTCCTATGGGGCTGTTAATTAATCCCCCATAATTAACTCCTGGTTTTCCCAGACTCCAGGATTTAGGAGAAGCTCTTCCCTGTTTCACTGGATCCAGGGATGGAGAGTGTGACAGCAAAAACAGGTGGTTTTTCTCCAGAGCTTTGTCAGGAGGGTTTTCCCTGCAGAATTCCTGGGAATCGTTCTTTCCTCAGGCTAAAACCTCACAAGCCTTTGGCTCTCCCAGACCACAGAACCCCAATGATTCTGGGGAGCTCAGGAGCCCTGAGCTGCCTCCAGAGCCCTCTGTGACCTCCCTGCCAGGAGCCAAATCTTTCCAGGCAGCCCAAATTCCTGATTCACCCAAAACTTTCCAGGCAGTCCAAATTCCTGGTTCCTTCTGGCCGGACCTGAGCAGCTCCTGTGGGTTGTCCCTGGAATGAAGGTCTGTGGGGGGCACAACAACCCCCAAATTTATAACTAAAACCTCCCCCATCAGTCCCAGTCTCTGTGTCAGCCCCTCAATTTGACAGATATTGAGTCTGTAACTCTGCAAAATTGGTCAGATTTGCTATAGACTGCCAAGTACTGAGGGTTAATTAAGATTATTAATGCAGTTAGATTAAAAAATAATGGAGGAGATACTCTGCAGACATAAATATTCATGGCTTCACTACAAGTCATACTTGTTTACACCAGTCCAGGGCATTAAACAGTTCAGTGCAATAAAATATTTCCTATAAAACAGCCTCCAAGAGATCCTGCTGTGACCTCCATCCATCAGGAATGCGCCAGCCCTTCCCTCCACTGCCAGGAGAGGCTGAGTTTTGGTAAGGCTGGTGTTCCAACAAGCTGAACCAGACGCTTTAAATCAAAGAAATACATTCTGGGAATCTCCTTTTCAGCACTGAGCGAGCAAAAAACACGGGACACGACTGGGACAACTCTGAGTCAAACCAGAGGCAAATCCGGGGAGTGAGGAGCTGATGGAGGGGATGAAGGAAGAGCTGCAGGGTCAGGATGAACCAATAAATGTCACATACACAAACTCTGTCCCCTGTGTCCCTGTGCCCCTCCTTCAGCACAGACCACATCCCAAAGCCTCGATTTGCCTTTATTTTAATCTAAAACCCACAGTCCAAACAAAGGAGGTGCAACACCTGCTTTAATTTTGGGAAGCTGGGAAATGACCTGAAGTGCTGCAACAGCTGGAGAGGGGAGAGAAGGCAGCAATTCCTGTTTCCCACTGTCATAAACGGCCAAAATATACACCTTTTGCAGGTATTCAAGTGTGGCTTTGTCCTGGGAGACAGCAGCCAATTTATTAATGGAAATAGAGATTTTTGTGAAAGATTGTGCCCTGTCTAATGCCAGCCTGGCTTTGGTGTAATGATTAAGCCTCAAGTTCTCTCACATCTGTGAGGAATGCTTAGACATTCAAGTTTAAAAATAAAAAATACCACTCTGGGCAGGATTGAAAGATTTTTTTGAGGGAGTGTGGGATGATAGGTGGGTGGATTAGATAGTAATCAGTTGAATAAACTCAGCTGAGCTTTGAAAGTTAAACTTCAAGCTCTACAGGAAGATTTGCATGGTGGGACATAAAAAAAATAAAAAAGAGTTTGATTGTGCCTGGCATGATGTGGGTTTGGGAAGGTGTGCTAATATAAATGCATCTCTCTGCAATCATTTTCATGAGATATCCAAGTGCTTTAAAAACATATACATGGCTTCTTAACACGCCTGAGAATTCAGGGAGGATAATTGATAGACAGGAAGCGAAGGCACAGGAGGGTTGGGTTAAGCAGGACTGCGAGGGAGCAAATTCCACTTGGGGGAAATTCAGGGACTGAAACTCATCCTATTGGTTGTTGCCAGAGGAGGAGGAAGAATTTCCTTCCCTAAAGAAACGTCATGATTCCCCAACACGAATCCCTGCTAACAAAAAGCCATATTTTGATGTGCTAAGGCATGTTTCCCTTTGTTCCCCCTTTCTGCAGCCAAGGCTGTGCTGTGTTTGTGCATTCAGATGCTCCTGCCATATTCAGCAGAGTCTTTTATCCTCCACCCTTCTCCGCCTCTCTCCACACAGAAGCATTCAAAGAAACATCTTCCCAGAGCACCTAAAGAAGCAACTAATGATATTCCATCGAGGAAGAAGTGCTCTCCTAGAGGAGAGTTTCCTTTCAGAGGCACTAAAACAAAACCTCTATTGAATCCTTTTGCTCATGGCTTCATATCATTGCTATTTTTTTTTTGCTTTTTCTTTTATAACCACCCTTCAATCTGCACGTGCTGCCACGAGACTGCACAACGTGCTGCAGGATTCCCACATCCAGGCTGGCATTTATCCCTGACTCAGGGGAAGATACAATCTCCAAAGCCAAGTGTTCAGAACACAATTCAGCAGGTCACTCCTCGGGAGGAATTGCTTTGTTACCAAGGGTTTTTTGGTCTTGGGGCTGCACATATGCTGCAATTCATTTCACCCCATGGATATGAATTTATTGCTGGGGATGTGTCCCTGCCACTGATGCATGATCAGGCTGCTTAAATGTTCTAGTGGAAAACAAAATATTCCAGGAATCTTAAACATTCAGTGGCAAGATGGAGCTTTTCTAATAGCAAAGTAAGAGTGTGGTACACTAAGCATCGCCAGTAAAATAGAAAATATGTTTCTGCTGCCTCCAAATTCTGCATTTCCCTCAATGGCCCAGCCTTCCCTGAACCCTGTTTTCAGCTGAGCCAGATGTGGCAGGTCTTTCCTAAATGTTGCATTGCCCTGTGACAAGCCCTGGCTTGTGTGAACTTGTGTTTGAAAGCAAATTTGCAAACGAGTGGAGCTTGTATCCCGATCTGTCAATAATTCCTCATGGCACTCCACAAAAAGTCGGGGCTTTTCCTTCTCCCTCACCCCCCTGACTGTGAAATTGCAGTAATTCACTCCCCAGCCCTGTTTAGCATATAAAGAAGAAAGCTTCAAAGGCCAGCAGCCTTTTCTCTCCCCACCTATGAAATTCCAGACCACGCTCCCAAATTCAGGGGAATCTACTCTCCCTTTCTCCTCACAGTTCCCAAAGCCTTGGAGCTGCATGTTAAAGGGCTCACACTGTTTAAGAGTGGGTTGATTAAAAACCCATTTGGGGGGAGCCCCCTTTATCCCCTGGGTGAGAAACACTCCCCTGGTACCTCATCATTCCAGCTGCCAACCCCCTCCCAATCCTAAATTATTTCTGTAGTTTGGTTTGCTGAATCCCATTTCATTAATTCTTTCCAGGGCTTTCCTCAAGGTTTACCCAAAGGAAACATTCCCACATGTGCCCACACCTGCTTTTTCTCTTTCCATGGATTTGCCCATTCCCAAAGCCTCAGTTTTACGGATATGGAAACACCAATGAAGTTGGTTTTTTCCCCTCAAAGTGCAGGGGAAGAGTTGCCCATGTTCTTAGACTAGAATATGTTAATATTCATCTTCCATACATTACAATTCTCCTTCTGTTAAAACCAACAAAAACATTTATTTACCCCAAATAAACAAAACCCCAACAACTTAATAATAATAAATAAGAAAAAATAAGACTTCCATATCAATGTAGTATTTGATGCAGGGGGTTATCTGTATGTTTTCCTCAGCAGTGACATTGGCAAGACATTCCTACTCCTTTTCCACACCTGAGGTGTCCAGGGCAGAGCCTCAGCTCCAAATACCAGCTCAGCTGGGCTTGGGGAAGGTGCAGCCACAGGAATTTTGGCTGCAGGAGCTCAATCTCAGATGCTGCCCAGCCAGGTTGGTACCAACAGGGACTGGGAGAATTCCTTGTTTGTTGAGATCTGCCGGTGTCATGGTGGCAGCTGTTACCAAAAACACACCAAAAATGTGCCTTTTGGAAATGCAGCAGCCCAAATCCTGAGTCTGAGGGTCCAGAATCTTGTCTGGGATGAAACCAGGCTGTCTAATGATTCACCTTTCTGTCACTGTACAAAACGCTGCTCTTGGTACTTGTTGTGTGGAGGAAGAAAAGCTCTGAGTCAGTGTCTGTGAGGAAAGGTGGGCACAGCCCTGTCTGTCTGTCTGTCTGGGGCTGAGCAGGGAATACAGACTTCAAACCCCACTGACAGAGGCACCTTAACCAAAACACATCTTTTAAATAAATCCTCAACATCCTGTTGCCTGCCAAGTTTATAATTTCATCTTAACCCAACATCTGTCACCAGGGAGATGCTCTCTACCCATTCATCTTCATCCACCCCTGTATAAGCTTTAAAAGAACTGTGAATTTAAAGAACTCTGAAGTATTTTTTCTCTCACCACGTCAAACAGGTCCATGAGGATTTTAGTCTCTATTCCACTCTCTTAAATTGGTGGTTTTGTTGTAAGTTACAAATGTTTGCATTAGCAGATGGTGATGTTTTATCCTTCATCATGGGGCCTTAAATAGATTAAGTCAATGTTGTCAAACCCAGGGGAATTAAGGGAATTCAGGCACACAGGAAACCTGGTGGCCTGTGACAAATCAATACCTTTCTTAATCTCCATTAACATTGGGATTTCTACTCTAAGAAACTGGCAGGGAGAATTCCTGGTCTCCCTCCTGATTGTGATGCTGAATTACAAGGACAAGGGTCTTGGTTGTCCCTCATTCTCATGGTTCCTGATTTTTAGGAGGAGATTGGATCTGAAGTAGCTCCTGTCCACTGAGGTAACTGGATGTTCCCACTCTGCATTGACCTGTCCTGTGGGTCCAGCCCCCTCCCTGCTCCTGAGCAATGTTCCAGCCAGGGGGAATCCAACCTGGAGCCTCAAAACCTGCTGCTCCTCAACCCTGAGCAGGAACCCGAGCCACAAATTGTGGGTTATCCTGGTGCCTTCTCTCTGAGCAGCTCATTTCACCAAACCTCACCTGGGACAGAAGTTTTAGCCCTTCCTCTGGTGAATTCCCAAAGTTCCCCCGTGCAGTGCAAATATTTGGCCACCAGTATCTCACCACCTTTCTGGCTGAACCAGGACACATCCTCAGCTTGTGCCTTTTTTCCCCTCAGCCTACGTGAAATGGAAACATTTACCCTTCATTGGCCATCTGGATTAAATACAGACACCAGATTTGCATTAATAACTCTTTCCACCTGGGATAACCCAGCTGCTTTACCCAAACAGGCAGCTCCAGGAGCAGCAATTCCATCTTTCCTTGAGCCACAGGCCCACACACTTGTGCTGCTTTAAACATCGAGAAGGCAGTGCACAAAGCTGCTGCCAAATGAAACAAACCCCCCCGCTTCTCCAGGAGAGGAAATCAAAGGTAGAATATGGGGGGGAAATAAATAAATAAGAGATATATCCGAAGTTTATTTTAACTTTTACCCAATTTGGGCTTCTTTCCCTTGAGGTGAGGTGTTCTCAGGATTAAGCAAAGCTGAAAATTATTGCTCAGTGCTTTAAAAAGGAGAGAAAACTGTGCCTAAGGACTCTAAATCAAAGACAGATTCCTGTTGCCCTCTCCTAATCCTTCTCAGGAGCAGGAGAGAAAAGTGCGATGGTGGGTGGGCATTAAGGGCCAAAACAGAAACATATTTTCCTACTTCGGTGGATAAATGCCAAAAACTTTGCACTGTGCTTTGCAAGACCTTCAGTCAAACAATTCCTCACCCCCCAGACAAGAAAATTCCATCAGCTTCAGACTGGGGAGTCCCACCAGGTTAAACCAGCCCGGCAAACCCAGCCCTCCCAAAGGAAATAAAAATAAACCTTCCCTCGTTTTAGAAGTAAAGGCTTCATGTCTCATTGGTCATGGAATCCTGGGATGGTTCGGGTTGGAAAGGAGCTCAAGGACCATCTCATCCCAACTCCTTCCACTAGAAGTCAACAATTACCCATCACTCACAGCCCCAAATGTCAGTATTCACTTTGATTTAATAATCCCATGAAAACAGACCCACTAAACCTGATCGTGTGACAGCAAAGGAGCCAAACTTTGGAAACTGGGCTGAGAGATGGCACAGACAACTTTGTGCCACTGATCCCTTACTCTAAACCACAACACTTGGACAAACGTGCCCCTCAGGGCGGCTCAATGCCCACCTCTGCATCCCTGCCCTGCTCCCAGGAGCATCCCAAGGGCAGCTGGATGCCACAGGGAGGTGTGAGAGCCCTGCACAGGAATTCTCAGCTCAGTGCATCCCTCTGACACTGCCCAGCCTCGAGGACACACAGAATCAACCAGGAATTTCTGATTTCTTTGGTATTTCTTAGAGACTTTCCCCCCCGCCTTGAGCAAGGGGACTTTGAAGCAATTTGCTGAGGGGCAGTGTGATCTTTAAAGCCTGCTCTGAACCCCAAGTCCTGTTCCTCTGTGAACACGTGGAATCCAGCACAGGGGCTCTTCCTCTCCCCTCCCTAAAGGGACAAACAGCAATGATGGCTGGTGACATCCAATTTTACATTTGACTTCAAAGCCGTTTATTTCCTGAACTCCTGAAGCTTTGTGTGCTGAGCCCAGTTAAGGGCCTTTATCCCCCAGTTTCTCCTGGTGTTTTCCTGGCTGCTGACTGTGGCAGGAGGAAAATATGAGAGCTGACAAATGGATACGGCCAGAGAACTTGTGAAGCACCTTCTCAGAGAAAGACATAAATCCAGGCTTGTATAATTGTATATTTTGTGTACACAGAGACAGTTAATATCCCAAATACAGGCAGGACAGAAATGAATGTACATTTTAATACATGTTTCTCACCAAGTAAGTTTATATACATTTTCTAGATGACAATTTTGGGGGTTTTTTAATACCTATTTACACTTTCATATGTCTAAATAAAAAAAATACCTATTTGAGTTCAAGCAAGCACAATTTTAAGCAACAGAATTCCCACACCCAAGTGCCACATCCACACGTTTTTTGAACAATCCCAGGGATGGCGACTCCAGCCTGTGCCAGGGCCTGACCACCCTTCCCATGAGGGATTTTTCCCTGACACCCAACCTAAACCTCTCCTGATACCAACACAACCCCACACCACCTTCCAAACACCTTGTTCTGAGCTCAGCCTCTGTGGGATGCAGCAAATGTAAATACAACTACCTCAGAAATGAAAGAGTGTCTATTTGTGGAACATCTGTAGCTGTTTAAAATGCTTTTTATGTCTGTGTTTGTTTGATTCTGACTTGACAGGGATTTAGTAAGAGCAGCATTTAAATGACTGAAGCATTTGCAAGACAGCAGTGAATTGTAAATTTCTATCCTAAAATATCTGATTATTTCCCACTAAATTGCAAAAGCGTTTTCTAAGGAGAAGTTCTTTGTAAAAGGTTCTCAAATAACAAAAATCCCCACAGTTTTCTCCGAGCATCTTGTTACTCCAAACACACTCAGACAGGTTGTGCAGCTCTAGGGGCTCCCAGATTTAAATATTCTCTGCCCGTGGTTGATATTTCTCTGCCTTTAAAGTGTTGTAATGCTGCATTCTTTCAAGATCACTCAGAGCTGAATCATCCCCTCTATGACTTCAGCAGAAGAACAACCTAATTAAAAAGTAAAAGGTGGTTTTGCCATTTCATTTGAGACAAAGGACTGAAATGGAAGGATGAGAAGTTCAGAACAGTAAGACAATGTAATGGGGAAAATAAAAACCAAAACAAAAAACCCAAAAAACAACTGGTTGAGCAGCACCAAATATACCCTTTATATCACATTTCACAAAGGAAAATAATTTAATATCTTTCCAAAGACAGTGGCCCCCGACTGTACATCTCCTGTACAACAGAAAGAACAACAATCCTGAAATTATTCCAAATGTTCCACATGCCCATCGATTCCTTCAAGTTACAAGAGCCGAACAAAGGCCGAGAATCCCACTCTGACCCCTTGAAAAACATCAAAGTGCCCCAGTATCAGCCCGGAGTCTTCCTCCCAACCCAACCCAACCCTTGGCGCTTGTGTTCCAGCACAGCTGATTATTCATAACCCAGCCTGGAGACTACAAATTATTTATCGATTTTTCTCCAATATTATCGGGTTCTAAAGAATAATTACTGGTGTAATAGTTGGCCGAGTTGTTATGAGAATTGTAAGCCCTTTTGGTTAATGCATGGCATATGTCTGAGGCATTCAGCTAATTCACATATCTGTCTGCACTATTAATAGAGAAGGTTACATGCCAATTATCCAGGGTTCAATCAGCCTGTTAGGATACAATAGCTGCAGTGTTCACACACTTGATGTGCCACATTCCTCACAGACATTATAAGCAGCTGGTCCAGATAAGACCACTGGGGTTTTAATATTTAGGAATCGCTCCTTCATCCAACCTGGATTGCGATTTTAAAAATTATTATTATTATTGTCGCGTTAACTGTGGTTCTTTTGTTACCTCTGATATATCGATATTATTTTTAGATGGAGCAGTGTTGAAGTCAACTGATATTTCCCTCCTGTTGGGGGGAGAACAGACCGTTGGAAAGGGCTGGAGCAAACCCATGGACACAATGGATTCGGGAGTTCTCCAAATTCCCCCAAACTAACGACATTCCAAGGAGGAATGACAATATCTCACCTCCCCCCCCCTTCTCGAACCCCCAAATCAGCAAAAGGGAACACGGGGAAAAGACTAATGTGCCTAATCTCATTTCATTATTTTGCCTGCTTTACTTAAAAACCAAAATAAATAATAATAAAAAGAAACACCAAACAAACAAATGACAGCACAAAGCAACAGACTCTCTAATTTAAATTATTTTTTTCTGCATTTTGATTTCACTGTCAGCACAAGGGAGACGGTGAGTTGGGAAGGAGGATTCTTATTTGGTTTAGCCAAAGGTAAGAACCAGAGTGCAAACAACCAATTTAGGGCGCCACGTTAGTGAAGCCACTGTGAGCTCGATTGGGGATTTCACCACATGAAAACCAGACATTCATCTGTTCCCATGGAGATATTCCTTCTCCCAGTCAATCAGGGAGCTGTTCGGGTCAAACAATAGGCAGTGGTTCCTTTTCTCATCTTACAAATAGATCCCCCCCGCCTTTCCCTCCTCCTCCTCCTCCTATTTACGGGTGTTTGCGATAACATTTAAACACCTACAGACCAAGCGAGAATATTGCGATTAATTAAGAAAAAAAGTGTTTGCTGAGATTTTTTTTTTTCAAGCTCGCGGAAAAATGACTTTAATAAAAAATGAGGCCATCCTGGCTTCTCACACCCCGGGTGTGCCCTGAACTTCTTTACGCGATATTCACAGTATTTATAAGAAGATAAAGTTATCTTTACAGGACTTGAGCACCGTTTGTTACCAGGCCACGCTACAAGTGGGATAATTACGCGCAACTTTTTAATTGCCAGTGCAGAGTTAACAGGAAAACAACACAGAAGGATGCTGGGGGAGATGCAAAGTGTGATCGTTTACACAACCATTATCTCCTAGGAATAAAACAGCACGTGGAAAGCACTTGTACAACACAGAACAGAGCAGGGAAATGATGTTTTTAGTGCTGCTCCTCTCAGGTGTTCAGAGGGAGCGTCACACCAGAGAACGTGGCTGGGATGTTTGGTTACAAAATCCGACAGTTCAGAACCATGTTTTTATCTCCCTGTTCCAAAAATATTTGTATTTAAGCAGACTGTTATATAACTCCGCATGTATTCATGAAATTACACCATTCTATAAGTTATCACTTGGGGAAATACAGGTGCTCTTACAAAATCTTACCTTACACGTGACCAGGAGCTGCATTTTCCTCTCCCCAAAGGCCTCAGTGTTGTTCAGCTTTACAAATGCCCTCGAGGGGCACCTGAGGAAGGCAGCTCATGAAACCAAACTGTTTAACATCCTCCTTCCCCTTCTCGACGACTCCAACCATTTTGGGCAGAGCCGTTGAAATTTCTTAATTAATTTCTCCATTCATTCATCGCAGCGATGTTTAATCCCTTAGGTTATTTTTTTTTTATGCCAAATGTATAACTCGTGAGAGCACCCAAAGCAAGGGGAAAGTAAAGTGAAATTCCACTGTTATTTAACCATCAGGGAGTCAATGAGCCCATCCCTGCCCACTGCCCCATCGGCTGCCCCTGCCCCGCCAGGTGGCAAAGGGACATCAACAGAATGTTTGGCAGTGGGATGAGGGGGAAAACGGGTTGGTGACTTTGTGGTGTCCTGGTGGCAGGATTGAAGGATAAACGAGGATGTAACAGAGTTTGCCAGACAAAGACATCCAAAACCGAAGCCCGTTAATTCTCCTCGGAAAATAAATTCCTTAAAGGAGGGTTGGCACTGAAGGTTGTGCCTGAAAAGCAGCGACAGGGTAAAAGTGCCAGACACCAACCCGCCTGTGGCCATGCCCGTGTAATGGCAGTACTTAACCACTTAATAAATATTGATGTATTAATGAATGGGGGGAAACAACCAGCCAAGATGCGACACTCCTGTGCTTTGAATTCCTTCTTAAATACCATCTCTGCTGGGAGGCACCGGCATCTGCTCCGCGGCTAAAGCAGCATCTTAAAACTCTCTCCGTTGCTCTTCCCCTTGTTTTATTCATTAATTGCCTCCTACACTTCCAGGCCCAAGTCCTTGGGCAGGCTGGGAACACAATGCCCGCTTTTTCCAGGGAATCATCTGGGTGTTACTGTATTACAACCCGGGAACAAAGGTAACCAGCTCCTGCCAAGGCTGGGAGACACAATCTGGCCCGTCTGGCATCACCCAGAGCAGAAACGCGTTTACAGCAAACCAGAAAGCGTCATTTCTCGGTGCGATCACTTAAAAATAATAATAAAAATTTAAAAAAAGGATAGGAAGGAAGGAAATCTCGCAGCAGCGTTACGAAGATTTTGGGTTAGATGAAACCTCCAGAAGTTTAAAGAATCCACGTTCAGCTCGCTGAGTCAGAATAGAACAGGAAGCTACAAATGACACCATGGGCTGCATTGTACGATTAAGTAACTGCCCTCCTTTTTAATGAAGTCACTCAAGTACAACTAAACAGCAAAGCAAAGCAGAAAGTCAATAGAGTTAAACTCTTTTAGCTTTAAACAAGCCCGGCCAGTTGTGTGGCTTCTCCGAAAATGGCATTTCCAGCCCCACACGGGAGATTTCATTTCTCCGACCGATCGGAACAAAGAAATGTGAGCTCGGAACCGCTCCTGCCCTGCTCAGTAAATAACCCTGAGGGGACGGGGGGGTGTCCATTATAAAGTCAGAGATAATAACCACACCAAATAAATGCCATTTTTCCCGGCGTTAAGCGCCCTTTGTGCCGCTCGGGCTGAGCCCAGCGAGCACCTCTGTCCTGGGCAGGGATTTCTCACCTATTGAAAGTAACATTTGCAAGTGATTTACCCTTTGAAACCCTCAGCTGCTCAAAGGGGGCTGATGGGCTGGCACCTGTCCTTAAAAGCGCTTTTATCTCTACAATAAGGCCCGGCTGAATTAACCGTTTTAAAGGCACTGTTTTCGCATACTGTAGCGAACCCATTGAAGGAACAATATCCCCACTCATCGCTCCCCCTCAGGGTTTGGGGTTGGGTGTTTTGGGGTTTTTTTTTCTTTTTTTTAAATCTTTCCTCTCTCTTTGGAAGAATCCTGAGCAAACCCCAACTGCTTCCCCTAAACGCCGAGGGCTCCGTGAAACCTCGCCTGGGTTGATTCAAAGCCAAGGCTTGGAACTGAGTAATTCTTGCTTACATATTCCTCCTGTGCCGTGATGCAAAGAAATTAGATCGTGACCTTTCGTCTCGGCGTGGGGAGCCTGTCCTGTGTCTGTCCCACCGAGGGATGTGAATGAAAACCCAGATAAAGACGTATATAAATATATTCAATGGTATTTTACGATAAGGCCAAGGGAAAACACAACAGCGGGTTTTATTTCCTTTTACTTCTTCCGTGGAATATTTCAAGTGCACTTACAACCATCAGAAACTCTTCGGCTCGCTGAGGCAAAGCAGGAGGAGCCGGTAAAAAGGAAGTTGCAGTGTCATATTAAAAGTGAGCCAGAACTGCCTGTGGTATTATTAGACAAACAGAACAAGGGAAAGCAGAGAACAAAACATTATCTGGGGGAAAAAAAAATAAACGTTCTCAAACCAAAAGCAGAACTTTTGAAGAACTAGGGCCTCAATTTTTGGCCGTACCTAAGAAAAGGCAAAGAAAATCAGCGGATTAATTGATCCTACAAGCAAAGGGAATCCTCCTCGGGGATTGTGTGCTTGTGAAACAGGGTGGGGGGAAATCAGGCAAGAATAATTTGTAGCAAGAAACCCTTCTCCTCTCAGAAAACCTCTCATCAAGTCTGAGGTGGAAATCATAAGAGAAACTGCTTCCTCTTCAGGAAATAGGAACATATGGATGATTTCTTTCACTGAGATTTAGATCCCAGCCCTGGTGCTGAGGATTCACTGCCCCAGCACAGGGGGAAAAAACCCAAAAACCCAAACCAAAAACCTGGTTTGCTACAAGATGTACTGTTGTAATTCCTAACATTCAACAGGAAAACTTGTGTTTGATGGAAGGAAACAGGCCCTGTCATCAGAGACACTGAGCTGGGGTTTGCCAGGTGCAGAATCTTAAACTCTGGACGATGTCCTGATCTAAAGTTCCAAATGCTCACTTTAATATTTGGATTTTTATTTTGCCCCAGCACCGTGGAATAGGAGCAGGAGTGTGGGATGCACGAGTTCAGACTGGTGTGAACTGGGAGGCCCCACCAGTGACTCATAAGAATTAATTCTTATATGCAAATTTTCTGATTTATTTTGCTGTCCCAATATATAGGAAATTATGGGGAAATCCTGAATCCTTTGCCAGCAGTAGCAGAACTCAATAATTTCAAGAGGACAGCAGGAATATTTACTGCCCCAAAACCCAGTGCCCACAGTTGTCAGGTTCCATATTCAAGACTGTATTTCCAGGATGATGAAAATTAAGCTGAATTTTGATCTCTTTATTCCTGTGTGATATTTATTCGAACCAGATGCCTCGATTTCCTTATGAATGCTTACAGTAACTATTAATCAAGTATTCAGCTTGTACAGCCTGTAATCGAGAGTTCAGATCTGCACTCTGCTTCAGATAGCAAGAAACAGTCATTTCTTTAACTTCCTTCACCGAAAAGGGATCAAAGAAAATGACTGCAAACAACACGGAGCTCCCATGGGCCAACACAAGAGAGTGAGCCTGGAAAATTCCAGCTGAAAAGAAAATATTAGTAGCTGTAATATTAATATGATTTGTGCTGGGAAGGATGCAGGAGTTCCAGTAATGAATCACAGAATTATGGGATGGTTTGGGTTGGGAGGGACCTTAAAGCTCATCCCATCCCTCCCCCTGCCATGGGCAGGGACACCTTCCACTGTCCCAGGCTGCTCCAACCTGGCCTTGGACACTCCCAGGGATCCAGGGGCAGCCACAGCTTCTCTGGGCACCCTGTGCCAGGGCCTGCCCACCCTCATGGGGAAGAATTCCTTCCCATATCTCTCACCTAAATTCCCCTTTTTCAGTTTGAGAATCAGGACCTTGTGAGAAGCCTCGCATGGATTGGCTCAGAGGCGCCACAATTCAGAGGTTACAACGCTCTAAATATCAATGTGCTTTTTGGGGTGTGTTTTCTTTAGGAGCCAGGGAAGAAGACAGTTCCTACAAGCCAAATCCCCTGGTGTGTGCTCTCCCCAGTGCCAGGGGATGTTCCTGCAGCCTGGGTTTTGCTCTGAGTAAGCTGAGCTGCTGAGTCCTCAGCTAGGAACATAAATATACCCTGAGATGAATAATCAGGGCTGACACATCCCTTACTCACCCCCTGATGCTTGTTTGTGCAATCTTTACCTTCAGAAACAATTCAAACAATAAGCAGAGGCAAAGGGAAGAACACGCCAGGGATTCAGAGCTGAGGGCTGGTCTGGGTTTAGATGAACATGTAAATAAAATACCCATCAAACCTGAGCTTATGTGAGCTGCAGGTTGACCTGAGCTCTGTGGAACAACCAGAGCCCAGGGTATGCAGGAAAACGAGTTTTCCAACAGGATGTTATCAGAGGGAAATAAAATAATTCAGGTTTGCAGTTACACTCGCTCTTATTTGCTGTTAATTTTCCTGAATATACACAACTAAGGCTTCAGCATCAGACCTTGGCAGGATGCTCTGAAACACTCACGGATTTAGGCAAAAATGTAGTAAGTCTATTATGTTGCTAATTAGTGAGTTTAATTGTAAAGCAAGATGTTTACATAAGAACACATCCACACCAAAATATACTAATGCATAATAACAAATAATGTCCACCAATTCTTTAAACTCAGATAATAGCCCAAAGAAACTGAGGATATGACACAACAACAAAAGCCCAGCACTGGGAAAGCTCCTTATTTCCTCTCAGGCCTTGGCCCTCTGTTCAGAAATGTGGAAAAACATATTTCTAAGATGAATGTTTTGTTACTGCAGCAGGATGATGTGATTCTAGTGGTACAGCAAGAGGATAAAGAGGTGGTGCTAATGTGGGCTGGCTTTCATCACATGCATGGAAATAATCCTTGTGATACACCTTTGCATGAGGAAATTAAGATACTTCAGATATGACATTGATCACTTCATATGTGAAGCCAAATCAAGTGACACCATGTGACTTTTAATTCTAATTATTTTGTTGCCTCATAATTAGTCCTTGGTTCTGTATTAAAGAACAACAGAAAAAAAGTATTATTAATCATCTCAAGCTGACTCTTCTCCCCTTGGCTGGTTATTTGGGAGGTTGACTTCTGTTCTTTGGGTTTTAATTTGCACAAGTGAAACTCAGTCAATAGGCTGCCCTGACTCAGCTGCCAGGTATGTCAGTGTGCCTGGGGTGTGCCAGCTCTGGGCTCAGTCTGGTGTCAAATTATAACACAAGTGAGTGTGGAGGGCACTCCAAGAGCTGCAGGACAGCAGTGAACGAGCCCTTTTTCCCCGAGGGGCTCATCCCTGGTTTTTCTGGCAGAATAACCCAAGACACAAAACACTGCGAGGAGCCAAACCCTCCAGTTAGAGGATGTCACTGATTAACCACCAGGCACGTGGGAGAAAGGAGCAGACAGCAGCAAAACCTCCAAATGAAAACCAATAACCTACAAAAGGTTCAGGGCTGGAGCCCCCAGGAACCTGCCAAGTGCTGGTGTCCCGTGTCAAACCCTGTGAAACCAAAAATGGTTTCATTTTTAGCCATAAAAACCAAGCCCCTTCCTTTCTCCTCCATGTCTCTGAATTCTGCTGGGACATGGAAAATCATCCTCATTCCCAGGGGACAGCAGGAGATCCTGGAGAACTGGGATCCCATCGAGGTGTGGCCTTACCCAGGATGCCGGATTTGTGACACTATTGAGCTCTTGCAAAACAATTAAGGAAAGGAGAGGCCACTCCTGGCTTTCTTCTGTCAGAACAGAATAAAAAAGTCCATTGAACAGCCCGAGAGAGCGGAGGTTATTTTAGTCTGGAAGTGTAACCGTCCAACTTAAACCTGCTTTGAAAGGCATAAAACCTAAACAGCATCATGACTTTTCATTAAATTCAGTGCTGAAACTGCTCCTGATTTCTGGGCTGCAGTCACTCAGGGCCCTGAAAATTTGGCAGCAGAAGCAACTCTGGAGAATGACTCTGCACTTCCAGAAAGGTTCCGTGTGCTCCCCCCAGAGAGCCCAGCCTAAAGCTCTACATTGTCATTAGATTGTCATCAGACCTTGCACTGGCAGCTCCAAAGGGAAGGCTGTGCCAGTTCCTCTTTTTATTTAACATTTTATTTAATAAAACCCAGTGAACCATGTGCTTAAAGTTAAGCACATGTTTAAAGTGCTCAAGGAAGTAGGAATGAATGCACATGTTTTCACAGGGACGGGGTTGATAAGACAGATCAGAGTTTTACCACAGAACTGACACAAAAATGGACTGAAAACTTCAAAAACGTTATGAACTTAAACCAGTCACAACACAAGCTTTGTCTACACCAGAAAACTTCTGGCTTTGTAACAAGCAAACTAGATTTTTGTGGCATAAATTTGTAAAAAAAAAAAAAAAAAAAGAAGTTAACTGTCCCCTCATACCGTTTTTATTTGCTCTTCTGAAAACAAATCATAAAATCTAATTGATATGGTTCTGACATCTTTGGTGCTGACGAAATGGTGACTTTAAACCACTCCAGTTACACTGCCATAACTTCACTGCTGACTGCTGGTTTTGGAAAGCAGGCAGGCAGCTCAGCACACTTGTGGGACAGTAATTCAGTAAGCCACAAAAATCGCCCATGTAGCAAATCTGAGTGACTTTCAGCCCTGGAATATGATCCCACAACTTCTGGGGGAAAGGACTTGTCTTTCTCTGTTAGCGTTTTACAGTGGCTAACTCCAAAGCTCCTGGATTAATTAATAATTTCCTCATTAATCACATCATTAGTAGTCCCAGCGCAGTCCCTGATCAGGAGCCCTGCAGGGATGGCACCTCGGGTGTGAGAGGGGAAGGACACACGGAATGAGGGGATTGTCACAGAATCCTTAAGGCTGGAAATGACTTCCAAGGTCCAGTCCAACCTTTAATGAGATGTTACCCTAAAAAAGCAACCCAGGGAGCACCCAGGGGTTCAGACCAAACCTGCCCTTCTCCCTCCATTGTCCTGCAAAGCAGCAGAGGAGGGAGAACACCTTGGAGTTACCTGGGAGGCCCATTTTGGGGGGGTTTTCCAAACACCCCATCTCTTCCCTACCCCCAAATTCCCAATGTGACCCCACCCTTGTTGCAGAACAAGACAGGTTGGGAATGACCACATAGGGCAGCTCAGCCACAGCCCCCCTTGTCCCCACCCATGTCCTTCCTCTCCTGCCAGCCCTCCCTCCTCCCTCCCAACACCAAAAAAAAAAAGAGTCGGTATTAAAACGAGTGGTTGTTAGGCAGCTTAGCTAAATTTATATCCATACTCAGCACTCTGCTGCTTCCTTAAGGGAAGAGTTTTCCTCTGGGAGGGCTGTTGGTTTCCATCCATCATCCTCTGCCGCAGCACAATGGTGAACACCTGTTCATTTAGCAGCTGATGGAAGACATAAATAGTGAGCAGCTGTAAATGTTGATGCAAATCATACCTAAATGATTGAAAGGGCTGACAGAGCCTGTTATGAATCCTCTGCTCTCGTGGCATTTCGTCTTTCCTGAGCAGTCCCGAGCCTGGCTTTGCTCAGGCTGGGGAATGGAATTACATTGTTCGTTCGATCTAAGAATCTCTAACACCTTATTCCTGTGGTTAAAGTTTTAAAGTGATCTCTTGATAAGAATTACTGTGCTCTGGCTCCTGTCCCAGCCCTGCTGAGGCCAGAGGCTGAAAGACAGATTTGAAGCTGCAATGGTAGGAAATTAGTAACTGGTGGAGGAGAATGGTGAAACTGCCTGTTCTGACTGAAAACGACACCGGCTTCAGAAATATGGATGGTAACACCCGTTAGCAAAATCACATCTTCCAAAGCAGATCAATGCAAGGGAAGGAGCTCCCCCAGGAGTGTTTGGGCTCAGGGTTTTCTGTGCTTTGTTCCAAGTACAGGGCAGCCCCTGAGCTCTGGTGCAGTGGGAAAGATAAATCCCTGGAGCAGGATCAGCGCTGGGAACTCCACCTGTGTCCCTAAGGAAAGGGATCCTGGGGAGATGGAGATGGGATGGGCTGGGCACTGCCTGGATTTATCCCGGGGTTTTGTGCAGAGCAGTATTTGCTGTGGGGGTCAGTTTTCCAGGCGGTTCCTCAGGTGTTTGTCCCCCCCACGCTGGAGCTGTGGGACTGAGCTCTGCTGAAAACTTCTGTCCCAGGGAGCAGAGCAGGGAGCTGTGGAGTCTGTGCCATCCCTGTGCCATCCCACCCCTGGAAATGTGATACCCCTCCTTGTCCTTTCTGTCCTCCTGGCACAGAGGCCAGAGTGGATTGAGGCTGCACACGGGCACAGGGAGGGTTTCTGCCAAACTAAAGCACAGCTGGAGGCTCATGTTTACCTTAAAATGCCACCCCAAAATGTCATAACCTGACCCAGGGTGGGAACATTGACAAATGTACCTTCTGAAGGCCTGCCCAGTAGCTTGTAAACAACAAAGAAATAAACTAAATTAATCTAAATCCTGAGATGTGGCTTGAATATGTTTCTGCATCATTCACTGCCCAGATGAAATATTTATGAGCGGGGATTTTATTCTTGCATTATCTGGTTTTATAAAGCCTAATTTAAAGGAAGAAAAGCATAAAGTAGGAAATTACATTTTAAAGCACAGTTTCCCCTTAAAATCCTGAGAATTCTGCCTCTTAACCAACGGTACAACATTATCTGCGGCAACACAAAACCGTGTAACACATAATTACTGGCAAAGCATTGCTTGCAGTTATTATTACGCTAAATATTGTTTATATAAATACTCGTTAATTAATTTAATGCCATAAAATGATGTTTCATGCTGTAAATCACCGTGTTGTCTAACATCTTTAAGATCCAGGGTCTTCCTTTCCTTCTGGCTCCCTCTTCCTCCTACTCCAGCAGTGTCAAATTGCATTGAAGTCAATTAAGAACTGCTCATTTATTATACACACCTTGTTAAAGCAAGAGGGATAATTGAATGCCAGGACTCCCTTTCCTTCACGTCCGTGATTTAAAGTAACACGAGAGGTAAGAAGGATTTTTGAGATTAGGTGGTTTATAAATAGAAGTGGAGGATTTTTTTTTTTTAAAGGCCTCATTGTAAGGAGGTCCCGTTTCTTTGATTTGAACAATTGGAGTGTGAATTAACCTGTGGGGCTGATGTTGCAGGGAAGGAGATTAAGTCTTTTTTGGGGGGGATTTTTTTGGGATTTCTGTAAGTGGAAGGTTTTATTGGAGGAGCAGAACAAGGAGGGTGGTAGAGGCAAAAAAAAAAACCCAAGACAGCTGGGGGATGAATGATGAGCAGAGTCCTTTGTGCCACCAGTTGGTTTGGTTTGGCTGCTGGGAAATGGTGGCAGCGGCAGCAGGAAAATCCCTCCTGGTCAAAGAAGGAGAGATGGGAACAGAATCCCCCCCAAACATCTTTGAACATCTTTGTGACAGGTGGGTTTTGTTAATTGTGAATACAGAGGGAAAAATAAACTCCTGCCTTTCACATAACCTGCTGCTCTTCCCACCTGTGCTGTGGCAACACGATCTAAAGAATTAAGGATAAACTATTAAAAAGTGGGATGTGTTGAAACACCCGACCCTAATAACTCTGAGTTATTAAATAACAACACTGAGATGATTCTGGAGTGGGATCTTGGGCCCAGAGAGTCAAATTAATGGAAATAATTGAGTTTTAGAAGGAACAGAAGGCCCTGGCAAAGCTGGAGATGGGCAGTGATGGTTTGCTCGAGGAAACGTCCCTTTTTCTGAAAATCTCCTATTTCATCAGTGTCCTTTTCCAGAAAAGGAGAAGGATTAAAACCATAAAATACAGGCACCTCCTCCTCCCCTGGTGCCCGTTCTGCTCCTTCAGACAAAACTTCTCTGCAATGCAAAAATCCCAATAGTCCCTTCCCCCCTCCCCAGGAATGTCCCCACACATCAGATAAGGCAAGGTTCAAACTCCTGAAATTTGCACCCATAAATTACAGTTCAGACCAGAAAGCTCCAAAACATCTCCTTAAATGTTCCTTCCTTCTGAGCAGGAGCAGGCCGGGGTTCATCCAAGGTGACTCATTTAAATACATATTTAAGGCCAAATGTCATCCCGCGACTATTTATTAGCTGAGCACAAAGTCCCCAAACAGAATTGGAAAGCCACAATCCCAGACGAGAGGAGTTCGTGATGCTCTCGCTGAAGATTTATTTTGCTGGTTTTGAGAAAGGAATTTACTCCAGGAGCTTTTAAGATGTTATTTCTCACGTGTAGCAAAATAAAATAAGATAAAATAAAATAAAATACCGACACCCCAACCCCCTTTAAGACCAGTTATGGTTCCACATACCAGCTGTCTGGTAAAGTTAAATAGGTTGGATGTTTTCTCAACCAACACGAAGCAATTAGGCTCGATTGTGGTTTAATGATTCTCCAAATGTCTTTTTTTTGTTTGTTGTGTTCCTTTGTCCTGAGGGTTCTTCCTCTCACTTTGGACTCAACCGAGAGGGGATGATAAAGTGCACAGGTTGGATTAGGAGCTTTGAATAAGAATTCACTCCTAACAACTTCTGACCCTCAAGGAAATAATGGGATGAAATAAAATAAATTAACAAAGCAACTCATTAAGAAACTGCCTGTTAGCTCCTTGAAGAAAGTAGAGCTGGTGGTATATTATATTATTATTATTATTACTATTATTATTATTATTATTTCATGGGCCTCATCCCAGACAGCCCCTCCTGTCTGGAAAATTCAGTATATTAAAGGTTTCAGCTGCTGGTGTTTCAGTATTTCCAGTGAACATGTAAATGCCAATGGCCGAGGCTTTCACACTCTGCTGAAGCTGCAGCCCGAACGTTGTGTTTGTAGCAGATCCTATAAGGTGCTGACAGCTCACAAGGAGTTGATAAACCCCATTCCTCAGGAAGAGAAATGTAAACCAAACCTCAAACCTCTGGCAATTTATTCACAAACCCAGTTATTCTGCACCAGCCCTTGAAATTTAAAGGGCTTGTGAGTTTTAAAGAGCAGCAATAGGACTTGGGCTTGGCTTTTTGTTTATACAAAAACGAGATATAAAAGGCCAAAGAGCAAACAAAAGGAGGTTGGGAGGAAGGCATTAATATTCCCCGCTTGTTGGGGTCCTGGCTCCTGCTGGGAGGGCTCCACATGCTCCAAGTTTAACAACTCCAAGCAAACCCACAACTGCAGATCCCAACCTTTCCAAAGGAAGCGTCTCCGAAAGATTTGGGATTTCAGAGTTTATTGAGCTGGGCACAGACACCACGAGCTCCTTTGGGAGCCCCTCTCCCAGATTCCCTCAGCTGGATGGAGCATTTGGGGTCGGGGTGTCACACCTTGTTCCTCAGGGTGACACAGCAGGAGCATCCCAGTGGTTTCCAAAGTCCAAAACTCCGCTGGAGGATCCGGGGCTGCTGCAGGAGCAGGGGATGCTCAGGGCTGCGGGTGTCCCCTCCCTTCCCATGGCACTGAGGGCGCTCTGGCAGCACAGGTGGGATCTTTCCCACATGGATCTGCTGCTCTTTGGGAATGTTCTTTTGGAACATCTGCTGTTCTTTGGGAAAATTCTGGGAGCCTGGTACAGGACCAGTGTTTCTGCAGCATTATGGCCTTCTTACAGATAGATTCTCCTACAATATTATGATTTATGCAGTTTAAAAGGTGAGAAAATTTACATTTCACCAGCCATTTAAAATGTGCCTTAGTGGGTTTAGCCTTCTTTGGAAACCTCAGACTTTGGTCCAAGAACATAAAATAGAATTCTCGGATTACTGTAAAAAATGAGGGATGTGGGATCCATGGAAAGGGAGTTGCTGATAAACACAATAAATAAATAAACAAACAAACAAAGAAGTACCACAACTCTTGCTTTTTGAACATTACTTCTTGTAAACACAGAGCCACAAAAGCCCAGAAAATGTTTGGTCGGGTGTGCTGGGAAACACTCTTGGCACAAACTGACCTGGTGGCTTTATTTTTAATTTCTTTTCCTAGATTTTGCACCCCTTAATCACATAAATATTTGCTGTGCACATCCAGTGTGGGTCTGTGCAGGCTCAGAAGTGAAAGAGCCCCAGTTCAGAGCTCTTTTGTGAGTCCTCAATTCAGGTAAGTGATTTTTTTTTTTTTTTTTTCACTAGTGTTAAAAGGGCAAAACCTTTGGGTTGTGTATCTCCAGGAATAGTTCCCCTAGAAAAAAGCTCCTTGAATAAAACAACTTTGAGAATCATATTCTTAATTATAAGAAGGGTAATTGCGTTGTGGGATAAGCAAGGAAACACTTTAGTGCTGGGATATCAGAAACTGAAACCGTGAATAATTAAGACACGTAATGAAGACTCAAGATGAGTTACAGAAGTGTGTCCCAAGTCATGACACATTACACTGTCACAGCTTTGAGGAAATGAAGATATGGCACAACATAAAAATCCAGCCCACTGGGAGGACCAGCATAAACCCTTCAGCTGATGCTGGGAGATTCCACTTGGAGATCCAAACCACCCCCCCTCATTGCACGAGACATCCTCACCTTTGTCCAGGGCTATTTTTTACATTTAAAAAATAAAAAAAATGATGGAGCTCCACGTGTCCATCGGAGCCTGCTGGGAAAGGACGGGCAGTAAAACACCAGGCAGCTGCTTCCCCAGCTCCTAAAAAAATCCTGCCATAATCCCGGGATGAGGCCCCTCAGTGTTCTAGCTTCTGCAGTACATGAATATCTCAGTTAAAACACAATTTTACCGACTCCCCAAATGGACAGTTTGGGGAATTATATATTTATATTTTTCATTTTATATTTTTACGTTAGTACAGCACTGCTCGTGCAACCACCACGTGATGCTCAGACGGAGAAAACTCCGTGGAAATTGATAAACTGAATTATTCCATCTGTTGGCCGAGCAGAACCACATCTAAGGCCGAAATGTCTCGCTCTGATTTCGAGGAGGAGCATGTGATGAGAGAATCACCCTCTCTCTGTGCATAGTTTAAAATTCTTTCCTGCCGATGTCTGTCGGGCTCCAGCGGAGGTTTGAAATAGGTGAGTGCTCACGGGTTTGATTCATGCAGGTTTTTGTGTGCAACCATTTAGATATTCAAATTTTTCCCTTCTTTTCTTTTTTTTTTTTTCCTTGTCAATCGGCATCTTAATGTCTCATTTGCACTTCTTGCACACAAAGGCACAAACCCCCTGGAGCCACGACTTACAGTGAAGATGTTTAAGGGTGTGTGTCAATGGGCAGCATTGGAATTTAAGAGAGTCTGGGCAAGATTTCTGGCTAGGAAATACTTCCTACTGGCTGAAATATTTGGGGGTATCTTCACAGGGAAAGTTTGAACCACGTAATCGTCCCCTGCATCTTTCTGCAGAAGGGAAGTTTCGTCATTCCCACTGATGCTGCAATTCATCCCGAGTGCCAAAGGGGCGAGTTTTGGCTGAATTTCAGGGTTTTTTATTCTGCATTTGCGGCAGGGAAGGCACCACTGACCCCCTGACTGAGGCAGAAACACCAAACCCCAAGATTCTCTCAAGTTAAACAATGAATTCAGTACCACAGTAGACACTTCCTAACTCCAAGTACAAACCCTGTGCAGTGGTGTATTTCTAATTCAGTTTTAGCTGCTCTGCTCCAAGTGCTGTTTCTATACTCTGGATAATGCAGTTCTCCCAAATTCCAGCTAAATATTTTGTCCCACTCAGGGCACATAACTGCTTTTTAATTATCCACCCTATTTCTTGGTATAATAAAACCACCCAAATTCTTTTCAGTTGAAATCATCCTATTTACTGACTATTTTCTCCCACAGATTAACACTTCAGACTGATGAGACTTAACATTTATATTGCAATATTAGTGTGAATGGCAATAGACGAACAGCCACAGGAGCATCCCAGCTGTAAACAGCACATGACAGAAAAATATGTTATTTATTGTTGCCCAAAAACTCCCCCACATGAAAATATTTCTGTCCCTACAGAAAACATTCCCAGAAAAAAATTCGGTTTCCAACTAAGAACGATACATGACTTTTGTTTCCAGCAAGTACTGTATCTAATACTGCGGCTGTTCGGATCTTAGGTCGTGGCAAAGGGAGAAAAGAAAGAATTAACATATCAATGGAATGCTCTCCTCAGGAGCCAGGGAGTGGGAACAATATTTGCATCTCCAGTTTGTTAACAGCGCAGGCAAAACCGCCGGTGAAAATTCTTAAATTGGGGTTTAATGTGACGCTCTGTGTTCACGGGAGAGAAACAAAAAGCCACCACAACCCCCATGTGCCCCGAACCGGCTCGTTGGGTGTAAATGTCCCCGTAAATCACCAGGGAAGAGCTGAACCCCTTTTGGGTTGGGCAGAGAATCAACTCCAGCAACACCAGAGCCACCCGGAGCTGGCCCGCTGCTCTTCCCGGGCTCCCAACTCGGGAATTCCCACCGCGGATCAAAAGTGGAATTGCTGGAGATGCAGGAAATTCGTTGTGTCATTTGTCTGTGGAAATAACTGCTCCCTACAGGTACAGAAAGCACCACCTCGAACAAGAGCTCGACAGATAAGGATCTCCCAGTTGGCCAGTCCAATATTTGGAATATTTGCAAAATCTTGTTCCTTGAACCCTTTGAAACACATCACTCATCTTGTAACCAACTTCATTTATGAACTGCTCCTTGCTGAAATCAGGTTGAACATCCCAGCATGAATGTCCTATATTTTACTTTTTTATCACGCTCCTCATGCGGTTTGATATATTAAAAAAGAAATTGAAACCCCAACTGTTGAATGCAGGTCCCATTAAAATGTCCTCGCATTGCTCACATTTTTTCACACTTGGAGAGCTCACTGGAGAAAAAAAAGAGACTTTTTCTGTGGGACCACATGCCAATGGAATTGTGAACATATTTGCCATCTTCAGTTACATCTAAAGATGCTGTTGGAATGAAAACAAACATCAGGACAACAGAGTTTTTCCCAGAAAGGAGAAGTTTTCTGGAGCACCCTGTTGCCTTGCCTTCTCTCTCTTCCTAAACATTATCCCCTCCTTAAGACCAAAAAGCAGCAGAAATGAAGGAAATACTGAAGGAAATTCAGTATTTCTGAAGTTACAGCCACAAATTCAGAAAAATAAATACAGAATTAGGGGCCTGTGCATTGTCAGTCATTTCGGAAAACCCTCAATTGAGTGATTTTATGGAGTGCCAGGAACTTGGTTAAAATTTTGACTTTCAAACCACGAGTTCAAGGCCCAGTTTTCAGAGTGATGAGCACACTCAGGTTCCACAAAACCCACACTGGACTATGGCACTTCATAAAGACCAAGCCCCATGTTGTTTATTTAATTTCTTATTAAAAGATTTTCTTTGCTTTAGTCCACTAACAACTAATTAAGCTGCCTCCAGATTAAGGGGCTGAGCCAAGAATTACAGGATATACCACATGCTTTCTCAAGGCAAATATTTACAGTTGTTTGTTGGGTGGATGTCTTTGACATCCATCCTCTACACACAGACCATTAAAAAAAAAGGCAACATCACACACAAAAAAATAAAAATCACCACATGACATGATGTGAAAGATTTGCTTTTTTTTGAAAAGCAAGATGTAGCCAACGCCAGCCTGCAAATTGTTTTGCAGATGCTATTCCCAAAAAAATGCTGGCATGGCTCCTTCCAAAGAA
>WEKX01011352.1:381746-474802 GCA_013390025.1 Pitta sordida
GGCAGGGGGAGTGGAACATAAAAGGCTCAGATCAAAGATTCTTTTTTGGTAGGCAAAGGCTTCTGGCTTCTTTTTCCTAATAGAAAAAGTTTGTGATATGAGAGCAGACCGCCCATCGAGCCGGGTTGTGCAGCCCAGCTTTGGACTCCCTCTGGTCGTGCTTTGTGCACTGCTGCCTCTCCCTTGGCCCTGGGTTGGTGTTTCGTGGGGCCTCTGTGGGACTGAACACGGGCAGAAATAGAGTAATTTGTATTTACTTAGTAATTTGTCGATCATTCGTTGGTTGTTGCTGTGAAACTGCCCCTGTGCTTGACTGACCTCAGTGAGAACAGTCCAGGGAAAGGCTCTGGGGGCTCCTCGATGCTTTACAGTGTCACAGGTTGGAAAAGACCTTGAAGATCATCAAGTCCAACCTATAACCCAACTAAAACCTAACAACTATAACATTTATATCGTGGCCCTCAACACTTCATCCAGTCTCCCCTTAAACACCTCTAGGGATGGCGACTCAACCACCTCCCTGGGCAGTGTCAAGTCTGACCCTCCCTTGTTGGGATGACTCCTTTGGGTCACCCCAAGGATTTTATCATTCATTGGGAGTGGCAAATGCATCCCTGGGAGGGAGAAAGCACTGCCTGTCCTTTCCAAAATCTCTGCTTCCAGCAGAAGTCAACAGGGACTTGTTCCTTTGGCAGAATCAGGCAGGAACAGAACAGACACACCGAGCAGCAGGATGCCCAGAGCACCCAGTGCCAGGGCTCTGCAGCCATCCCAGTTTGGGATGAAGGTCCCATTTCCTCTGGAGGCAATGCCCAGGGTCCCTCTGCTTGACTGAGGGAGTGACCACCTCCTTGCAGACCTGCCAAGGGGATCAGACACTTCCCAGAATCCCACCCTGGGACTGAGGCTCCCTCACACTCAGCCCCTTCCACCCAGCCCAGTAAATGGGGTGTGTCAGTTTAGTGAATGTATTAAAGCACAGAGTTCAAACATTCCCTGTTCTCGTGGTGTCCTTCAACGTCACCATCTTCCAAACACATCATCTAACCCTGTGGGCCTGTTTAAGAGCTGGAAAAAAGTGTAAAGAAGATTTTTCTCTCCCTCAACTCTGTGGTTTTTTGAGTAAAGGTCTTTGAACTCCTTTATCTGAGCACTTATATTTTTATTACAGGAAATTAAGAGGCTGAACGATGTGTGACTCACCTGTGGATCCCTGGGCATGAAATGAAGCCATAATAAAACATTTTAATATGAAATCAAAACCATAAGCTTGACTCTGTCCTACTTCTGACCTCTGCAGGGGCAGGTACATGGGGGGGAGCCACCAACTGCTCCTTTGTTGTATTCCACCAAAAAGTCTTTTGTTAAAATAGGAATAAGGAGGGGAAACAGGTATTGAAGAGCCAGATAGTTCAAAACACCCAGGAGAAAAACCACTGCCACCTGTGGTGCAGAAGGTGATGCAGTGCCACGGCCCAAGGTGGGACAACAATCCCTTCTGCAAAGGTCCCTCTTGGATCTCCTGGTATCCCAGGAAAGAGGACACGACCAGCCCTGCCGTGGTTACTCAGGGAAGCGACACCACCAGAAATATCCAGGATAACACAGGGAGAGATGGATCAGCCCTGGAAAGGGAACCCCAAAATGGGCAGAAACAAGGCCTGGAGAAGTGAAGTGACAGAGAAACAGAGACGAGGAAATAGAGGAAAACAAAACTAAAACACAACCCCTCCAAAGGTTGTTTTTCTGTCACTCAGATCTGAAATGAAGCAGTTCTTGTTCCATGTGGTCTCTGCTTTCCTTTACCCTCCTGCCAACACAGTCAGTGCCTGGAGTGCTCAGATTTACTCAGGAGAAGGGAGGATGCAAAGGACGAGAGGGCAGGGAGTGGTTTGGTGCTACAACAGCGTGTTCCTGGGTGGTGACCAACAATTTCAAGAAGAAGACACATCCATTGCAAGAGCAGATCCTCCAGTGTCCCTGAGCTGCTTCAGAACCGACTCCTCCACCTGCAGCCTTTGGCTTCTCCTTTACACTCGAAAGGATGTGAAATGCACAGTAACAAAGGGCTGTTTGAGCAAGGAGAAAACTAAAAGAGGAAGTGAAAAGGCTTAAAAATGAAAATAAGAATGAGGCACAGCGTTTATTTGCTGATAGGGTCAAAATGAAATGTCTTATGGAAATGGTGCAATTTCAGGGGTGGTTACTGAGGCAGCAGCACTGCTTGGCCAACTCCCATCTCCAGCGGGGAGAAGATGACAGGATACAGGATTTCCTTGCTGGAATTGGCTTGTGCATCACCAGGACAGCTGGCTTTGTGCTCCGAAATTCACAGTTTAGTTCACAACTGGGCTGTTACAATAGCCCAGAGAAGGCCTGATGGAACAGAGTCATCAGATATCCCAAATATCCAACTATCCAGGGAAAACACTTGTAGAGGAAAAACCAGACACCATCAGCAAACCTTGAGACCAGAATGATGATGATGATGACAAAAGGTGTCCTTCCTTAATTTCCATGGATACATGTAAAATAAATGGTCTTTCTATTAAAAAATATGCTCTAAGGGGGGGTTTGAAGGAGTCGTCTAATTTTATTTACAAAGGCAACTCCTAAAGCCAGCCACTGATAGGTGCAATGAAATAAGTTAAACCAAAAATTTAACAGGCAAAAAACGAAGGGATTTTTATCTAAATAGCAAAGAAGAAATGATGTTAATTTTGTTGAACACTTTAAAAATAAAATCATCCCTTTACAATTTAATCATGGGAGATTCTGGCATTGGCCAAACTCTCCTGCCCCTTCGAGTGAGGCAAGAAATGACAGTAAATGTTTTCACACTTCACAGAGAAAACCTCTGTTGATGTTTAAAAAAAAAAACCCAAATGAAAACAAATATACAAAAGAGAAGAAATTGAAGGCAAAACACTTGGTGGAAGTGCCTCGTTCTCAAAAGAAACACAAAGTTCAACTTCTGCCACCCTCGAGGCCTTTAGAATGAGAAAGACTAATTTCCAAAGCCATAAAAAAGCCTTTGCTGGTGTTTTCAGAGCGTTTTCTGTTCTACTGTATAAATTTCCTGAACAAATCTCCTCCCTTACCCCACATCTTTACTTAGGAAGCTTTGCTGAGGTTATTTCTAGGAAAAAGAAACTAGGAAATTACAATATTTGTAATTTGTTTCAGTACTGGGGAGGTTTTTTTTGTTTGTTTTCTTCTTCCTCTCCTGTGGTCACCCTGAGCTGAGTGGAATGTACGGGACCAACCCAATACCCAGAAGAATAAATTTATGAATAATTTTATTAAAGACACTGACAAAAAAAGAAAAAGAAAAAAAAGTCAACCTGGTTATTTTTCCTAATTCCTGCTGCCATGGAATAGAACTGGTTTCTGGTTCATTGAGCAAATTGGTGGGTCTGAATTCCAGAAATTCAGATTTCCTCACAAAGGTTCCCTGTTCACAATCCTGGCCCGGTGCCACTTCGTTAATAAATACAAGTGGTGAGTTCAGCTGCATTTCAAGGTTGGGTTCTTTGCTGGAGCAAGTCTCAAAGTGACAGAGTTGGAAAATTATCTTTGAATTATGCTTGGAAATCCAGAGACACTCTGAGAGCTCCAAATAAATATTCTTTATATTTATCTTTATTTTTATTTTAGATTTTATTTTATTCAGCAAAATGGGTCATTCAATCAAATTCAAGAATTCAAGAATTTCAATTAAAATGCCCCAGTTTTGGAGGGTTTGTTTGCTTTACTGTTGTTTTTTGAGGGTTTTTTGGTTTTGTTTCAGTTCCAGCTGAACCAATTGCTTAAACAAACTTCTGTGTCTTAACACAGGATAACATTTGTATTTTATGTTATACAAGGGCAGATAACATTTATATTTTATATTAGACAATAGCAGAAAAATCTACATTTTATATTATACTTATTTATCCATATATAATTTATATTACATTTTATTTTATACTATACAATGTCAGTGATCAGAGCTGAACAATCCCAGGCAAATGATTTATTTTCCTATCTGCTCCAGTCGATTAAAAAAAAATAAATTAAAAATCTGAATTACTCATTTGTTATTCCAAATTGCTCAGTAAGCACCATTTGCAATTAGTGGTTAATAACCAACCAATTACGATTTCTCCTGTGTCCATATGTATCTATGCCAAGGTTTATTGCACCAGTTTGATTTTAATTTTTTTGGTTTTATCCAGGTGTGAGAGCCACGGAGATGTTATTCCTCCCTCAGTGTAGAGGCATTAGACTCCTTCTCACTCTTCCTAAAACCTTTGAGGCTGTGCTGGTATTGAGAAAGAAATTTTGGTCCCTTCCCCCCCACCACCATTCTGGTCCATTTTGAGACTCAGACTCGAGTGAAAACCTCATTTCATGAGAAAACCCAATTATTTGATTGGAAATGACTCAACTAAGAATTGTGTTCTGAATGGCTTCAGGGAAAACTTCATCAAATCTTCTTGTTATTAGCAAAGAGAGTTTATAATTGGCATCATGCAATTAAAAAAACCACGAAAACCAAAACCAACATCTGGACTGTGGGGTGGCTGCAAGAGGAGTTTGGCACTTCTGGGGCATCCAGAACGGGGTGATTTAAAGGTCCCTCCAACCCAAACCATTGTGGGATTCATTCCCTGATGGATTTTCATCCTGTAACTCCCTGTAGGAAGTTAAATGGAATTTTTACAACCTGTAGGAGTGAGATGCAGACGGGCACCGAGTGGGAAATGCAGTGATTCCCAACTTTTCCAAGATACTGAACTTCTCCTACAAGAAGGAGGCGAAATCCTTATCCTTGGAATAAAGGAGTGAAGATGTTGGTTTGATCCCAGGTTTTTTTTTGCTCTGAAAGTGTCAGAAGGTTTAATTGCAGCAGCCTAAGGAAGCTCTGCATTGCCCCCTCCCTTCTGCCCAGGGCTGGAGGAAAGGAGGAAAACCAAAGGATGGGAAACACATCCCTTAAGGGAACACTCCCGACATTGTGGGAGATAATCTGGTCAAAATAATCCCAGTGACACCCCAACGAAACCCTGCAAGACGTTTGCTCTTCTCTCAGACACACCCACGACCCCCCTTTGAAGATTTCCACACTTTTTCCCCAATTAAACACGTTTAAAGTCACAACTCCTCCGGCTGCACCTCATCTTTTCCACCGCCACACGAAACCAACCCTTTCTTTGCCAATAAACGGCACGTAATTATCCACACGCACTTGTTTCCACACTCCTGCATTTGCAGAAGTGCAGGCACGGATTTACCCGGCTCTGATGTTACTTCTGTGTTTGGCCAGAAAAAAGGAACAGTGCAGCTTCAAGGGAGTTGTTGTGCTGATGATTTTGATTTAACCCATGGGGAGAGGGGTTGTGTTGCAACATCTCATCACGCACACGTTGCACCGAGAGGAGGGGAGAAGGGTTTTTATCCATTAAAACGTCACCTGTGAGAGCTGCCTCCCAAAATTCGTGCTCCTCCAGTGAGGGTCAGCCACAAATAATAACTGCTGTGATATTTAATCAATGTCAAGACGCTGCTGGATGTGTCTGTTCACATCAGGGATCTAAAGGATCTATTCCAGCATTCTAAAATACCTGGAGAAACTTCTCTAAGCTGGAGCAAAAAAGCTAATTGCTTTCCAGATGACTTGACTGTGCGACACCACATCAGTGGGCAGGAAAAAACCCCTCCTGCAATGACAACTCGGGGGCTACTTTTGTTCTAAAACACACTTGAACCTACAGGGCAAAGTTCTCAGGGCTTGCAAATTCCCCTTCTCCTGCTCAGTCCTTGCAGGAGGAATTGAGGAATGGGAAGGAGGCCTGGAGGGGAGGATTCTGCTGGGCTGTGCCTTTAGGTAGAGCTTTTATGGTTAACCTCCAAAAATCTCTCACTTTCTCCTCGGTGCTTATCCTTCATAACATTTTCATTTTGCTGCAGTCGAAACAGAACCACAAAGACCTTCACCCGGGGGCAGAAGAAGGGTTGTCCTTCCTCCCCTTCCCTCGTCATCTCAGGTGGAAAATGCCCTGAACCTGTTCCAAGATCATCGTAAGGGATGTCAGGGATGTTCTGAGGTGAAAATAACCTTTATCCCCTCTTGAATTGAGAAGGGTTGGAGCAATTTCACACAATTCACCAGGAGAAAAAGAAGTTTTGCAGTGATTACACACGTGTCAGACCTCAGCATCCTCCTCTGAAGTACTTCCTTACCCTCAGAGCAGTGTCCCAGCTGCAGGGCCGATAATTCACTATATTTCTTTCCCTCCACCTTTTTTTCCCCCCTGAAGTTTTGTCTGCTAAACCCAGCTAAAAGGAATGAAATTATTGAATTCATGACAGATTTACCAATTATAAAGTGATATTAAGCTGTCAAATATTCACCCCCTCGCCCAGCTGAGCCTCGAGCTCAGGGGTTTTTGCTACTTTTTCTTCAGGAAATGCAGACTTTGAAAGTTTGGCAGATAATGCACAGACCCGGGGGGGTTGTATTTTTGAACCCGGTGATACAAAGGAAGTGGTTTTCTGCTCACAGGTACCTTGCTTGGGATATTAAGATAATGAAAGTTCACCATCACAGACAAAATTTTGCTGCTCCCCATCCAGTCTGACCTTGAGTCACCCAACGAGGAGAAATTAATTTATAACGACCCCCTCTAAAGCCTCCAAGAAATCAAATTCACCTCCCCTGGGCTGGTAGGACTTCTACACACGCGGATTTAGAGGAGAAAACAAAAAACCCTCGAAGAAAGCGGGGTTTCAATGGTGCTGTCTGCATGCAAATAAAAGGCCAGTTCGAACTTTAATCGCATTTAGCTTTGCTTTCCTCCAGCCATTGATTGCTCACTGATTTTAACACTCACAGCACCAAAGAGAACGCAGGGGGAGGGATGTCAGGGAGCAAATTTACCCCCAGAGATAGGAAAGATCCCACACCGAGCCCTAATTCTGCAAGGACACCCTTTGACCAAATAATTCCTGCGGGAAAAGCGGAGTAAGGGAATATAGAAAAGCGTGTTAATCACAGCGGCTGAATAAATCCCAATGAAAGGCACTCCTGGCTGCCACAGGCACACCTGGGACAGGTCCATCCCATCGGAGCTTTGGGAATTATTTCCCAGCCCGTTCCGTGCCTCGCTGGGTGCGGCAAACCCGTCACCTCCGCAGCGACACTTTCTCCGGAACGTGAAATACTCACTTTTTCTGATGAAAACCGGTAAAAAAATAATAATAATTTATGTCGGTGGTTACAGATAAAATAGCCTGTTATGCTTCAAAAGCCTGTTTACCTGTGATTTAAAACCAGTATCTCATGATCAAAGAGATAAGCTGTCTCCAGGCTGTCTGCTGAGCCCGGCTTTCCGAAGGCCTTTCCCCCCTTAAACTGGGGTTTTACTGAGGCCTGAAAGGACGCAAAGTTTCCAATTTGTCCCTGGAAGTTCACATATAATTTCGCCGGGCTCTACGGTGCAGGACGGGAGATAATGTTTCAGCAATTTAAGATTTAACAGCTGCTGCCAACGAGTGCAATTGGATAATCTGGCCGCTGCTGGGACTTTGAAGTTGCCAAGGCACAATAAACCCCACAGCTCCTGCGAGTGGTCCCAGTTAATTGGGAGATCTTTTGAAAATATCCAAAAGAAAACACTGAGATGCGCCGGCATTTTTTCTTTTTTTTTCTGCTAAAGTCGGCTCGAAACCTGCAGCAAAGCAAATTAAAGTTGATTCCTCTAAATGAGGGTGAAAAGGGAGAGATGAGAGCCTGGCCTGACATCCTTTGGTGCTTGTTTATACCATTGGAGCAGAAAGAATCTCAGGGTCTGGCAGCCACTTCCTGACAAAAAATAACCTACATTTACTGCAGCTCGTGTTGGGACGGAGAAACTCTGATATCACAAGGGCTGGACGAGTATTAAAAAATACGTGTGTGACACCCCCTGATTTTTTAGTTACAAATTCCAGCACAGGAGGCAAGAGAACAAGTATTTTCCTCAGCACTTGTGCGGATTAAGTACTAAGGGAGGGAACCCTGCAGTGACAGATTTCCTCCCGGAGAGAAATACCCGCTTTATTTTTCTTTGGGAGCAACAACTAGTTTATTAACCACCAAAATGCTGACGCTGAGCTTGCTCAGAGGCCAGCAAGGCTGCTAAACATTTACTGGAAAATATAGTCAGACTTGCAGCTTCATTAAAATGCTACAGCTTTGTTTGCTCCCCTTCTCCAGCACAGCTGAAACAACAAAACCAGTCGGACAACTTCTTTCTTTTTTCCTTTTTTTTTTTTTTTTTTTTTGGGCAGGTATGTGCTGAATTACTGACAAAAACCTTTGGGGTTCTGCAACACCCGAGGGATTTCTGCAGCCAGAAGGATTTCATTGAAGTGTCCCGGGTGCTCCTTTTGATTCTCTCAGGGGCTGGGACTGAACGTGCCTCTGGTTTGTGGTCACACACAGAATTTAGTGTGAAAACGCTACTGGGACACCCTTTTCCAAAACATGACGAGGTTTACAAATGAGAGTTGAAGGTTTGAATTTGTGTTTTTGCTGTGCAACTCCCGCTTTGAAGAAATGAGGACCGTGGAGATAAAACCTGAGTTCCTTTTCCTCCACTCCCTCGTTTGTTTGCTTTCTGGATAAAAATGACATTTCTGACATTCCATGGTGGGTTGTAACATTTTGTAGAATCCTCGTGTTTAATAACTCCATTTCTTTAGGCTTTTAGACCTCTTTTGTTTTTAAGAGATGTGTAGAATAGCTGTAATTACACAAGGGCCAACTTCCAGAAGGTGCTCTTACACCTCTCCTGAGTGTTAATGCCAATTAAGTGCTAACTCTTCATTTTACAGATGGAAACCTTCAACAGTGATCCCCCAAAGCTACCTGGGCATATCTCCTTCCATCAGCAGCCCAGGCTGTGAGTGGTTGGGCTCAGTTTGCCTAAACTCATCCAGGCTCATCCCAACCTCCTGCCCTTCCCTGGGCCTGGGAGTTCCAGCTGGGAACAGGATGGACAGGGATGGTTTCAGTGTGGAAAGGAGGAGCAATGCCTTGGAGTATCCTGGATATACCTGAGGATGTTTTCCTTCCTGCTGATTCTTTCCAATGCTGTTGGGTATCTGAACTAAACCCAGCAGCAGCCAACCTATACCATAATACTCTTCTTCTCTCACTCTGGTGTAAATGTAACTGTCTGCTGCTCTAGTGCTTAAAGACTTAATTATTTTAACCCAAACTGGACAAAGCTCATAAGGGAAGATTCAGGAAAATGAAGAAGTTGAATAAATTAACTACTTGTATTTACATGGTATGGAGTGCCAGGACAAGGGGGATGGCTTCAAACTGCCAGAGGGCAGGGTCAGATGGGATATTGGGAAGGAATTCCTGGCTGGGAGGGTGGGGAGGCCCTGGCACAGGGTGCCCAGAGAAGCTGTGGCTGCCCCTGGATCCCTGGGAGTGTCCAAGGCCAGGTTGGAGCCACCTGGGATAGTCGAAGGCGTCCCTGCCCATGGCTCAGGGTCCCCAGTGTGGGACAGAGATCTCACCCTCTGGGCTTTAGGTCATGTCTGCACAGCTTAATTTTAATTTTTAAATTTTAATTTTTCCTTTCAGCTCTGCAACCCTAAAACACACACAAACAACACCCAGCCGTAAAAACCCGACCAAGGAAGAAGAGAGACGTCTCAGCCGTGCCAGCCTTGCTTTGAATCAAACACAGAGAGTTTCATAAAGCAGCACAAAAGTCATGAAACCATGACAGCTTCAAAGATAAGCAGCTGTTTGCAACATTAATGTGGGGTGCAGGGTGGGGAGGGCTCCAGCAAAACACTTCTTTGGGTTCTAAAGCACTTAAAACAAGAGAGAAAATGAAAAAAAAAAAAAAGAACATTTTTTTTTAAAGCAGAATATCACCTAAACTGCACACACACCCTGGAGAGAAGGTTTTGTGCAAGAGTCTTCCAGGGCAGGTATCTCACTCTCCTTTTCGAGAGGAAAGAGAAGAAAAACACAAATTATTTCTCTCTGTGTTTCTCATAATACATGAAGATTCTCTTCTCTTTCACTGTTTCATACAAAAAATGTGGTGCTGCATACCAGGATGTGGGTGACTCAAAGGTTAGAGTTAATATTATTCAAAAAACACCTGTAAGAGATGGGGAAATAAAAGCTACAGAAAAAAAAAAGAAGTATTATAGAAATCTTCTGGAACCCTCACTAGAAATTCTCACCCACAAAAACTAGACAAATATTCATATTTTTGCCTAATTTTCAAAAACAAAAAAAGCCCTTTAATTCTCCTTCTGAGCCTTCCTGGTGGGGTGTTCCCACCTCGTCCTGCAGATTTACAACCTGCTGTCTTTAATAATGAAACCACAAGGTTAAAGGGTATTTTTGTGGCAGTTTTTCCACAACTGACAGGTTGTTCTGGGACACAGGAGAAACTCAAGAGCAAATTTGGGGATCCCTGAGTCTCTGAAGTTACGCTCACACGAGACTGTGGTGCCTTTAGAAAGTGGAATAAGTTGTTTTGAAGAAGGGCTGTAGAAACCTCCTGGCATTTTGAGGTGCATAAATGTATTTGCTCTCTGTCTTGAAGCTCTTTAGGGCTGCTGAAATGGCAGATTTATGCTGTATTTTCAGCCAAAGCAAAAATAAAACCCAGATTATTTACAGGGAAATTATGGTGATATTATAAGGGAGATTCTCCACTTGCAAGTTAAAAATTAAAGGTAATGAGAGGGTGAAAAGACTCCCCAGTGTAAACACTAAACTGCAGAGGAAGACAGTCCATCTTGATAAGAAAAAGTCAATCAAAAAGCACAATTTCAGAGGGATAAACTGTGCAATCTCAAGTAAAACCAGCGTGTTGTAACAGTTCTGCTTTTTATGAGAGGAAAACATTGGTAAAACAGAGGATGAGGAGGCCAACTAGGCCTCCCTAATTTCTGTTTCGTAATTAAAGAATGTCAGTTGTACCTTCTGTGCCCGTGGTGGGAATCCACTATTAATATTTACAAGCAATTCTCTGGTAAGCAGGTAAAGGCTGATAATCAGAATCAAATTACTGCACTCCTGGTGGTACTTCATGAGATGAGCACTTTATTAAGGATCAAAAGCTTCCAGAGAGAGATTATTTAATGATAAGTACATCAGCTTCTTTAATAAGTTCATGGTAATTGCTGGTGAGACAATTATTTTTCTTGCCCACTGATTTTTCCTCCCCTAGTGAGAAGTGTTGTACTCAATGCTTAGAGAGTAATATAATGATTCAGAGTTCATTAATAGACAATATTGCTTTGCCTTTCATTACAGCATCTGTTTCAATCAGGATGGAGAAGCCATCAGCCGTGCAGTACAAAGTTGTTATTATTTTTTAAACAGGGAAGGAACAACAAGAACCTGGCACAACGCAATGGGTTGAGGAAACCCGACTCTTGTAGCGTGGGCAAGTCTCTATCTCCTCATCTGCTCTGCCTCAGTTCCCCACAGGACAGTTTTGTGGGAACCTTTGAGAATTTAATGCTGAACAACAGTGATTTACACTCTTTATGAAGTTATGAATTATCAGCAGCATTGAGGCCAACCAGCAGTGATAAGACATGTCTGCAATGGTGGCTCTTTAGTCCCATTGGCCTTTAGGTACCAGGAGGAGAAGAGCTATGGCAGTGACATCTCTTTGGAGTGCCTTTTACTCCTTTCCACCTCAGGACTTCCGTGGGAAGTCGTTCCAGGTGGAAAAGCCCCTGTTAGAAGCAGTGGCTGTGCTCCTGCTCTGGATTGAGGTGGATGGGAGCAAAGGTAAAACACTGTTTAAAGAGGCAACAAGCGAATGAAGAAGGTAACACTGACCCAGCACCTCTCTCTGGGCCAGGACAGAAAGAAATACAAGTTATAGAGGTAATTTAAGGCATCAAAATTGGAGGGATATCAAACCATCCCTGGCCCCTGGCCTGAGCCCTCGGGGCACTGCAGATTAGCACTAAATCCACTGTAGGATTAAAGATAGCACATAATTTTTCTAAACCCTTACAATTCTTCCTAAAAGAAATTCATTAATTCTGAACTCTTTTGATTCCCTTTGGCCTATAAAGTCCTGGTCCCATCTCAGGTGAAGTTTAGCAATCAGGATAGTGGGAAAAGCAGTCGTGGTGCTGAGCAGGGAGGCTGGGGATGTTCTTCTGCCTGTTCGGTGTGTGATATCAGCAATTCCTGGCAGAAATGAGAGCAGAGCAGCTCACACATCCATCTGCAGCTGGATCTCTGCACTGCAGCACGAAATGCTGCCTGAGTTCCCCCTCTCTATGTTTTTGCACGATAAAGATCTTTTCCTCTAGTTTCATGTTTGCATGGTCTTCTTGTGTAATGGCCAAACCTGTTTGGTTACAGATTCCTCTGTCTATCCTGATTAATGTCCCCTCCTCTTCTTCGGACCCCATGAGGGAATCTGGGACGCTTTTGGTGCTTTTTAGGCCATTTGTTGCATTATCTGGGCTGTCATTCTCTATTTCAGCCGAGGATTGCTCAAACCCCAGTGGTCTACTGTGCATTGCTTAAGGTTTTACTCAGCTTCTCTGTTCTCCTGAGCAACTTTTCTTTGAATTGGTACTGAAACCAACCTCAGGAATAATCAACTGTTACAAGACTATAATGTGGATTTCCCAACATCTCTTCAGTGGAAGACTTCAAGTCGTGGATGTTGAGGGAAGCAAAGAAAGGCCAGCTGTTACAAACTCCAGACGATTCTGGGCTCCTGAATTCCCTTTCACCTCGTATCAGTGAACAAGAAATCCTGGATGCTCGTCCAGTTTTAAAAGGAAGAGCCAACATTAGTACACAGTACCGACAAGTAGTGGAAAGATCTCGATGTGCAGGAATTCCAGTCCCAGTGTGGGACAACCAGCGGTAGCAAAGTCTCTCCTGGGGGACAAAGTCACTGCCAGAGTGGTTGGATATTCATTCAGTCCTAACAACCTCAAGAAAATAAGCTCAGCACCCAATGAGTTACAGAATTCCACCTGTCCTGTGGAGAGCTGTTCAACCCGGGAACACGAGGCATGAAAAGGTGATTAAATAAAGTCACTTTGATGCCACAGCCCCAGAGATACTGCCACTGCAGTGACAAGACCTTTAGTACATAAGTCAATTAAAGATAAATAATATCAGGAAAAAGAGCCTTTGCTTTGTAAGTCATGATGAAGTTTCCAAAAAAGAACATTTTTTGAGGTGTTGTACCTGCTCGTGCCACATCTAGCAGGTGTACAGCTCTGCAGTGCTGTCATCCAGCCTTTCTCCTCATCCTTATTCTGAGGTAATTTATAATCTTTCTAATTACCAGGCCTCCCAAAAATACAAGAGGGAAAATACCCAGTGCCTCTGGCTACAATGTACTATTTTGAATGGCTAAGAGAGAGATGGGGGTGAAAAATGAAAAGTATATTTATTACTGATGCTTGCTATTAGATTTGACAGATAGCATTTGCCTCCAACCTTTCAAGCCAGAAGTGGAACAGATGTTCATGAAAAGCCAGTTAATTTCCTGCCATTTGCGAACTGATTAGAAACTGAAACATTAGCACACTGACACTTCTTTATTTTCAGTCTTGCTCGTGTTTTGAAAGGAAAAAAGAGCCACCGGGAGCTAAGGTCTGGTTTTCAGATAGGAATAGCTGCACATTTTTGTTTCCTCTTTTAACTCAAACCCTCTCTGTTAAGGAAACACACAAAAAAGCAAAATTGAACAAGTTGGTGCTGCAAATTGTCTCCTTGTGCAGTGCTGGGAGGGAACGAGGAAGAGCAAGGCTGGGCTTCCACTCACACCTCTCTCTTGTTACAGCCTGTAAGTAAAGGTACAAAGCCTCTACAACCAGTTTCCACCAGCTCGTAAAAGGGTTTATGCTCGTGCAGGTCAGTGTTAAAAACTGTGTTACCCTACAATGAGGAACAAGGAATGAGGAACTTTCCCAGTTTTAGTTTTCTGAAGTTTTTGTTACTGCGCTGACAAGAGGCCAAACAGCTTTTCAATAGTTCCCAGAACAGAAATTCAGGCCCAAATATAAATCTGGTAGGAGCAGGTTCCATTCCATGCAAAACTGAACGGTGGCTTCAGATCTAATTCAAGGACAAGCCACTTTTGTTATAAATATTTATGTACTATTATTAATCCCAGTGGGAGAACTTTGGCCATGCATTATCAGTTATTTATACCCTCCCTGCCCCAAGACAGCCAAGGCTTTTGCTCTCTTGGGTCAGATGGAGCGAGTTGCTCAAAAGCAAAGCTGCTCAGAAACTTTGTGACAAGGCGAGGTTTTGTTGGATAATCACAATTTGCTAAGCCTGGAACGTGTTATTTCAAACATGCCCGAGTTTGATGAACAGGCACCGAGGCTGGTGAGGGTCCAGCCCAGGGCTGGGGCAGCTGCTGGGCCACTGGTTCCTTCCTGCTTGCCCTGCTGTCCTTGTCAATTTTCCTGGTGGGATGTGGAGCTTGAGGCGCCCCTTTGCAGCAAATTTAGAAAAATTCATTGTCCCAGAACAAGCTGAAAATCAGCAAGCAAACAAAAACGGGAAAGAAATCCTTGTGAACTGGAAACACTGATTCCAAGGCGTCTGTACTCAAGTGCAATTACAACAAAACAAAAGTTCTGCACTGAAAACTAATATTTCAGAGGAAAATCAGTGAGGAAAGGTTCTCCCCCAGCTCAGCACACTGCTCAATATCCTGTCTATTCTGCCTACGCTTTGTGTTTATCTACAGCTGGAAAAGCGTGGATACACTTTGCTTGTCTTTGCTTCCCAAGAGCCTCAGCAGTGCAACTGCTCCAACAGGGAGCAACAGGTTGTGCCTCAGCGTGAGCATGAAGTCAGAGCCCAAAAATCACAGAAATGCAAGGCTGGCACACGGGGAGAACAGTGGAAACGTTTCACGTTGAAAGACAAGAGCTGGTGCTCATTCCCTCCGAAAACGTTCTTTCCGTCCTTCCGCCCAAGGTGCGCCTTTCTGGGCGCATCTGGAAAGGTATGTCATTGTTTTTCTGCCTGGGTTTCATGTTTTAGTAACAGGTGGTTGGGCTAATCCTCAGAAAAGAGCCCTCAGCACACAAAGCTGAGCTCCTTTTCCCCCTGTGAAGCAGCACACACCCACAGCTTAAAGGTTATGAAACCTGCCGAGTGAAACTCTCCAAGTCACCTCTCCCCCAAAACGTGAGCGCTGAGGATGTTACACAAATCACCTCGGCCGGGTTTTATCCTGAACCTTTAGGCCGCGCCTGTCGAAGGAATCGATCAAACCCAACCTGATGTCAGCAGGATAATGCATACACTTAAAATTAATAAAAATTCCGCATTTAGACGTTATTTTATCCCCCAGAGTTGAACCTGCTTGACAAAGATTTGTTAAAAAATGCACAGTTCCCCTTTAAATCCCTTTCCTTACTCCACTTTCAAGTTTTCTTTACTTTTTAATTCCTTTCTTCTTCCTACTTCTGCTACCACTCCTCTGCTTCCTCCCTCTCCTGGGGGAGGGGAAAGGGAAGAATAAGTGCTTTGTTGTTCCTCCCCTCCCCCAGCTTGTAAAGTTTGCTTCTCATATCCCACTGGAAAATAGCATTTCCCCAACCATTTGAAAAAAATACTGCGATTTTTAATTGACAATTGGATGTTTGAAAAAGAGAAGGGGGTGGGGGGGGGGGGGGGGGGGGGAAAAAAAAAAAAAAAAATCCGGCTTTGTGGGAGAAGGAATGAATCATTTTTTTTTTTGGTTGTTGGACACGTGATGTGGAGCAGTGATGGGATCACTCCCACCAGGGAGAGCTGAGCGAACTGAACTCATTGAAAAGTGAGAAAAACCACTGCAGCTCCATCTTCCTCAATGATTACTCACTTTGAGACCTTTTTTTGGGGGGGGCTTTATTTCTCTCTTCTGCAGGATTTTCCTATTCCCGGCTATTTCAGTCGCTTCCCCTGCCCTTCCACTGTATAAAGTGATCAGCTGGGAAACAATTCCCACTGACAGGAAGCACCACTGGACACTTAATGTTCCAGACAGGAGGAAATGCAGGGCAGCCTCCTGCCTGCTCAGAGAGCAGCCTGGTATCAGTTTAAAATTCCAGGCAGTCTCTCCAGTATTATCTGCTCCTCTCTCTGCCTTAACTCCTCTCCAAAGCCAGTCCATTGTTTGAAAGGGGCAATTTATTGTCTCACAGAAGGTCAACAGCGTAATGAATAATTCCACATAAATCATAAACGTGCTTAAATTAAATCACCATTGTAGACCCCAGGAAAAAAAAATTAACATGAATCACTAATTTTAGGATCATTCTGACAGGGAGGGGATTGTTAAACAAAAAAATAACACAACAACAAAATACCAAGATTAATTTGCACAACTGCTGTAATCTTCAGGGAGCCTTCTGACTATAAAAAATATCTTAATACTTTCAATTAAAAAAAAAAAGTTGCTACATTTCTGAGTGTGTTTTAACATTTCTGCTTGAATCGCTTTGATTTTAAAAAATTCCCCCTTCCCCCCTCCTTAACGCCCATCTGTTTATGGAGCCCTGTTGCTAACTCAGAATAGATAAGTAGCGAGGCTTTTAGGATAAATTAATTTATGAAAAAAAAAGTAAGAGAACAGAAAGGTTGAATGCATTTAACTTGGTGAGATTATGACTAAGGGAGGATATGATAACAACCTAAAATATTTGACACGCACAAAACTTTAAAGACTGGCACGAAACAGTGTGGGCTGAAACGAAATGAGGCTGAATAACAAGAGTCTCCGAGACTGTGGAATATTTTGCTAAGGGGAGCGGGGGTTTGAATCACTTCAAACTAGACGGGACACGGGACTGGAGAAGGCAGGGACGTGGCTGGAGCCAGAGCTACATCAAAGGGTGGGTTTGAGGCTGTGAGTCACCGTGACAGCTGTGCCCCGCCGGGGGAACCAGAGCACAGAGCTCAGGATGGAGCACACAGAGCCAGAGACAAAGCTGGGTGTGAGATCCTCAGCATCTCTAGGACGCCACTGGCGCTCCAGCAGGAGATAAACGTGGTGCTCACAGTCCCTTCCACTCCACACTGAGGCGAGGAGTAAAGAAAAACCCCAACCACCACCAACCCAACTTCTCCCTAAACAAAGATCTTATCCCAGGAGAGCTTTGATGCTCAAGTGCAGAAATGATCCAAAGCTCTGAGGCCAGTCCAGACTCTCCATCTGGCACTGGGCCCATGGGCTGATCTCTGAATAAAACTCCTTATTCCAGCAGAAAAAGATTTCTTTCAGAATTCTAAGGGTTGATTTTCACATAGAAATAACTTCACAGCTCCAGAGTGGAGAAGAATCCTGAAATGACAGTGGAGCAAATTGACCATTTGCCCAAACTTCTCTCGCTTTTCATTTAAAAATAATAATGTAAAAAATGGCACCTACAGCCAAGCCAGTAGAAACTGTTATTTAAAATCAAGGTATTGAATGAACAGGAGCTGAGGTGTTTACTGATTCATACTCAGAGTCTGTGTATATGTCACAAAATCGAAATTTCCAAGTGTTGTTTTGTTATATTTATGTTGCACAAGTCAAAGCTTCACATAATCAGGAAAGTTTGCTCTGCTGAATTGTGATATTTATATACTCCAGGTAACTCTCTTTAAATGACCACAGTGGAAGTGCTCCAAACAGGCTCCACAAAACCCAAGGCTGTAACAACAGAAATCCCCTTTCTTCGTCCAAAATAAGTGTGGCTGGAAATTACCCATGACCAATTTCATACATGTGAAAGTCACTTCCATCTGAAAGCAAATGGCAGTTTGGTCATTTTTATTGTCTCAGGGAGACAGGGCTGCTCCTGGTGCCCTTCCAGGAAAACCCACCCTGCTCTAACAGTGAGGAATGTGCCCATTTCACAGGCAGGAATTTGTGCAAACAATAGTGTAGAAGCCAATTAAAAAATCAGGTATTTTTATTTTAGCACTGTAGTTTGAAGGGGTAGAATTCTGTTCTAACCAAATTATAGGAACTCATTTAGTCCTTGCCACTTACACCTTAACCCAGAAAAGAAAACTGCAGTTCTGCACAATGTTTGACTCTACTTTGGATTAAGAGATATTGAATTACTGGATTATTTCCAAATGTTAAAAAAGCCTCACATATTTAGACTGGGAAACTGTGTATTTTTCCTTTTAGGATAGATAGCACTGTAGTCTAAACTATACAATAAATAGACAAAAACAAATAGCATGGGGTTTTTTTACTAAAATTAGTTTAAATGTAACCTCATCAAACCATTCTGCTTTTGACCTGAACACAATTCCAGTTCCACTGATGTGATTTCACAGATGGGTTTAACTCCAAGAGCCCTGCAGATAATCAGCTCCTGATTTCCCCTGCCTGAATTACCCAATTTGCAGATGACACCAGACTCTGCCACCTCCAGGAGCAGCCTCTGCTGCTGGGGGAGTGACACAGCTCCTGCTGCACTGCCTGCCTTCATTGAATGTTTGGGGATTTACGGGCTTTTACACCAGGAATTTAATGTCTATTATTGTGTTATTATTGTAAGCTGACATCTATTCTCTGTGATGGGTTTTTTCTTCTGTCTGCCCCTTCTTCATTTCCAAAGGGAGCTGCCATCAGCAAGTCCAGTTTTGTCAAATAGTGAGAGTTTGCTGACAGACACTGCTGGAACATCTGCCTTTTACTAACCAAACCTTTATAAAAATGTCTCTTATGGGCAGACAAAGAATTAGTTTAGTGACCTTTGTTTTTAATGTGATCTTACCTTGTGGTCTTTCATTTTAATTTAAACTGATGTTAAACGCCGGGGCTGAGATTATTAAGAGCAGTGCTATGTAGGCTACAGGAAATGAATCTCTTCCTCAGCCAGCATTCATTTGTACGACTTTTTTTTCCTATTTTTAGTTCAACTCTAATAGACAATAACGCTGGGGCCACAACAGCACACCCACCACAAGTCAAAGGTGCTACTTTTGTGTGGCCAGAGAGACCTGCAACGTCCCCATGGCCTTTGCACACCCAGTTTGATCCCTAATTCAGCTTCATCCCATCTGCAGAGCTGCCTCCAGCTCTGGGGTCCCAGCACAGGAAGGACAGAGTCCAGAGATGATCAGAGGGAAGGAGCAGCTCTGCTGGGAGGAAAGGCTGAAGGAATTGGGATTGTTCAGCCTGGAGAAGCTTTGGGGGGACCTGACTGTGGCCTTGCAGGGCCTGAAGGGGCTACAAGAAACATGGAGCAAGACTTGGGACAAAGGATGGAGAGCTGGGACAAGGGGAATGGCTTCAAACTGAGAGGGCAGGGCCAGATGGGATATTGGGAAGGAATTCCTGGCTGTGAGGGTGGGGAGGCCCTGGCACAGGTTCCCAGAGAAGCTGTGGCTGCCCCTGGATCCCTGGAAGTGTCCAAGGCCAGGTTGGTGCTACCTGGGACAGTGGAAGGTGTCCCTGCCCGTGGCTGGGGGTGGCATGAGATGAGCTTTCAGGTCTCTTCCAACCCCACCATTCCCTGATTGTCCATTAATATGTTTTTAGTGGCCCTGGGGCAATACCCGCCCACCTGTACATGAAACCCTCAAACTGCCTTTCTGCAGAGAGATGAAGACATCTCCCCATGATACATTAACTGAACCACTGCTCAGATGTAGTTTTTAAATCAAAGATGCATCAAGCTTTACCAAAGAACTAAAACCAAGAGGAGAAAGATTGTTGCTCTCCAGGATACTGAGGGAAAGCAGCTCCACTGTGAGTCCCAAAACCAAACACACCTTGGATCGAACAGCCAGAAGTGAAAGTGTCCTTGGGCCAATGCTCAGAAGCAGAGTTTTTATTTGTACAATAGATCAGATAATTTTCAGGACCCGAAAAATCTCTTATTTCGGTCATCAAAAAGGAAACAGAAATAACAGAATGTGACTCGTGGCCAATCATGAGACAAAAGACTGAACAATGGGAATCTCCTCCTGGACCATCTACAGAAAAACGTCACAGGACATGGTTTGTGTGCACAAGTATTTCATAAGTCATTGGGAACTAACTAACTTGAATCAGATGAGTTAAAATGAAAAAAAAAAAAGGTTAAATTAGATTATTCATGATGATTGCGATCAAGTCTGCAAGTGGGTTTTTAATCTCATTCCACAAAGGATTGCTTTTCATCCAAACCAACTCCCCAGTCCCTGAGTTTAAGGCATTTAAGTACTTAATGATGATGTGAGACACACTGAGCGATACTTAAGTGAAGAAAGAGGAAGTTTTGAGCTTGCTGCAGTGCAGATTTGGGTCACTTTTTACTCAACCTGCTCTACCCATTCCAAACCCAAACCTGCCTCTCATTGACGTCACAAACATCACTTGTCCTACTCCAGATACTATGAGTGGGTTTTTTTTTTTCCTTTTTGAGCAGAGTGATGTTCAACCACCTCGTGTGTGGGAACAAATTCAGCAGTTTCTCTGTGTCCGACCCCCTCTGACACAGATAACACCAACCAACGGCTCATGGCCCAGGGAGGAGGAGCTGGCAGATAACTTATCTGTCACTGCACACGGCCAGGGGACAGACCCCCCACCCCGATCTCCAGGGCCCACTGGGTCCCACAGTTGGGATTTTTGCCTCATTCTGTCGTCATTTGGGAGGCTTTGAAGAAGGTGTTCCAGCCTCACAGAATAAATCACCTGAAGAACATCAAGCTTCTGATAAACCACCCTATGCCCTGCAAACCGAGTTCCAGGCAGAGTGTTCTTCCTCCCTCCCTCTGTCCCTCCAGAGTTTTATCAACACGCCTAGAAGAAGAGATTTGTCAGAGCTCTTTCTAAGAACACTGATATCCTTTTAAGAAAATCTGCAGCAAGATGATGAGAAAGCCTCTGTGCATGTGGGAAGTCGCATTTCACAAGCCTCTCACGACACTGCCCGTGTCCTGCACGCCAATAAAGCCAGGGCACAGGCCCCGGGAGGAGGTGAAGGCTGCATTTATTTGCTCTTTAAGCCTGGAGAGAGCATGAGCTGCTGTGTGATCTTTATTAGAAGCAAGGAAATGCCATGTACTTTGTCAGGCAGATGTGAAGCAGTGCATGTGGGGTTTTGGTTTGCTTTTTACTTCTCAGAAGTTCTGACAACCCTGCAAATAAACATTTAACCATATCCAGAGTAGGAGTGTCCAACACTGGCCAGACTGTGGTTTTTATTTCAAGCTTTCATTCACTTGAGGTGGGTGATGATCAGAAAAGAATTACATCAATATATGACCTTTTTCTCTATGCTTCTTGTTGTCCTCTGAGCCACAACTTTAACTGCACCTGCTTCTACATGAGAACTGAGGGAAGTGTAAACTACATTTCTGCTGGTTGCCCAGGATGATCCTGGTGACACTCCCTGTTTCATATAATAAATCAATACCTCTCCATGGAGGAAAAGCTGGAAGTAACTTATCACCAAATCTTAAACCACAGGGAGGTGTCCATCCCCAGCCGCTGCTGCCAACTCAGAATTTGGTGTCAAACCACTTTTTAGGGATGTCTCTGGCTCATTTGGCCTGAAATCGGAGAGCTGCCACACAAAAGTGAGAGGATTTCTGTCAACCCGGCTCCTTTTGCCCACAGTGGGTGTGGGACCATCCCAGGTGAGGGGAACAAGCGCATCCCTGGCCCTTGCACTCGGATCCACATCACCCAGCAGCGGAAGCAGGGCCCTGCATCCATCCTGAACGCTGCTCCACGCTCCCTTATACCCCAAAAATCACAGAGCTGGGTCACCTCCTCCCTTCCAAGAGGATGACTGACTGACAGGAGGGGCCCTGCTGATGGGTTTTCTTGACAGAAGTGCAACAGGGAAACCCAAGCAGGTTGTCCCACCCTTCCTTACTGCAGCCAAAGCTATAGGGAAGCAATACACTCTTTACTAGGCCAACTGATCGATTATTTTTCTCCTTCCAGACTGAGTTGGTCCATCACATGATTTAAATTCATGGAGAGTCAGAAATACACATGCCAAACTATCCAGGGATGAAAGCACAAGGATCTCAAACTAAATTTAGGGGTTTTTTTGCCCCTGTTATCTAAGCATGTACAATTTACATCTTCTCTTTTGGTTTGTGAGTTGTGATTAAAGGGCGAACTGCTAATTGCTTCAGCCAAGAGGGTTGAATACTCATTCTTACCACCAAGGAAATCTCAGGGCAGTGACGTTCCTGTCAGAACCACCTAAAGAACCTGAACTTTTGCCTCATTCACACAAAAACTGGATCCATGACTCATCTGTGCCCACCCCACAGTGCTGACACCCAACACCAGCAACTTCAGACAGTGGAGTAGGAACCATCCCTTACCTCTAAAGGGAGACTTCTGAATACATGTTTTCCATTATTAAACCGAAATATATATCTAGTCAGTTAATATATTAGTCAGTTTTAGAAGAGTTTCACCGTTTCCAGTTTCAGGAAATCACAGTTCCTAAAAGCTGCAGCCTCAAACCAGAACCCCCTTGTGTGAACTGCTAGACAAAAAAATGGAGGTATTTTACCAAGAACATGCCTTCTCCAATTTATAATGAATGTAAGAGGTTTAAAGCTTTCCTTTATGCTGAAAGGATGTAACTGATAATGCACAAGGAGTGTTCTTTCAAACTCAGAGGGGTTTGCACTGGAAACAGCAGTAAATTATTTCTCAGGTGCAGTTTAAGGCAGGGCCATGAGCAGTTTGGGCCAGTGCAGCCTGTGAGAGAATACTTGCTTTTAAAAGTGATTCCCTGGCAGCTCTTCTGACATGCCAAGTTAAGGATCCCAGTTGTCCCAGTATGTGCAACATTAACATTGGCTATCTGTCCCAGCTCAGCTTATTGTGACAGGTATGACTGTGCTCCTGTTCTGCTCACAAGGATGCTCATTCATACCCTGTTTAATTAATTATGCACATAACCAGGTAATTATGTATCTCACAAAGCAGTTGCATGGTTATCTGACTTCCACACTCTGAGCTGAAAGCTGAGCTGAGTGTACAGCTGTACAGACACCAAATTCATGTGTAAGCCACAAATCTGTCACCTCTGCTCAGCCCCGTGCAATTGTCAGCCACCAACTCCACTTGTGTTTGGAGCAGACACACTCCAGTAACTCCCGGGAGGTACCAGTCTTCCCAACTGGGTGGCAGCGGGAGGAGGGAAAAGTTTTGCACTGAGATTTCAAGGGGCTGCGGCAGAAAATGGAAAGTTGCTTCCTGAGCAGGTTGTGGTGAGAGCAAACTGCAGTTTTTTATTCAAAGCGATGTGACAAAGAACACAGGTAAGGGTTTCCTCCCCAGCAGCCACCTGGCCCAGCACGGGCTTTGTCCCTCTCTTGTCTTTAGCATTGTTTTGACTTCATTCTTAACGTGAGCACGGCAGTAAGAGCAGAACAATAACACATTCACAGCAGCACAAAAAGTGACTTCCGTGTTATGGTATCGACCAAATCTCCCTCGACTTTTTTGTTTCTTCTGCATTTGAAAGACAAAGAAAGAATAGAACGAGAAATATAGCTTTTCATAAACATAATGCCCTTATTCTCTGTCTTTTTTAATTTAAAAGCTACTTCTGTGGCGCTTAATTAACATTCAGGTCACGCCGTGCAGAGACACATTTTTAGGCACTTTTTTCTGTCCTATGTACATTAGATTTTACAAGGCAAAGGTCTCATTTCCTCTTTATCACCACCCTTCTCCTATTCAGTGGCACTCCCTGGCTTTTATCTGCCCCACTCCCAGTCACACATCGGCTTTGAACCAGTGGGATCCCAGAACAGGTCCCAGATGAAACCCCATCCCCAGTGACACCCCCAAACAGGAGCTCTCGGAGCCAAGTGTTCGGAATTGCAACTGACAGAGCCTTTGCTTTATTCTTTGTGCAGGAGGGGAGGATTAACAGGAAACCTGAACACAGATTACTGGACACCACATCCATTTTAAGCTGCAAGCCCTGAGAAATGCAAAAATAACTAAGGAATAAAGAGAGGAGGGAAGGTTTGATGGGGGGCACTGGAGCCCTGCTCAGCCAGATTTGGGTTAAACCCCGTTTTGCTGAGGGTGCAGAATTGTTATTTACCCAGAGCACCACTGTGAAGAAATTGCTCTGAAAACATCTTGGAGGACCCTTTCATTATCCTCCCTCCACGAGCAGAAAGATCCTCCTAAAGAAAACACGATTTAGGAGTTCAGCAAAGCAGTGCCTTCCCTGCAGGGACATCCAGCAGCACCGCCCTGAGCTCCACGGAAATCGGCATCACGTAGGCTGGGATTATTTTACTTGGGATTTTGCTCTTAGTCTCCTGGTTTCTATGAATGGGACAAGGAAAAAAAAAAAAAAGCAACTGTTTGAATAGTGCGAGAGACTGAAACGTCCAAGAAACTAAATCCAAGTGCCCTCTGCTGGCTCTGGAGAGAGAGATGGGGCTGGAAAAGCGGGAGAAAGGGGAGGAGGGAAGGGAGATGGAGCAATAGCAAAAGGAAACTGTGTCAATAAAGCGGCCCGAAAAGCGTGATGGCAGAGCACAGGGATGACATCGCTGGTCTGTAATGCTCGGGACATGCCAAAGAACATATTGCTGCTCTGAAGGCAGGGACGAGCCAGGATGTTGAAATAACTCCTGTTTCGGGGGCGGGGAACGGGAGATAAAACTCTTTTTGATGCAACGTAATGTCTGTACTTCTGGTACAGAAGACAGTTTTATGTTATTTTTTTTTTTAAATGATTTTTTGGCTTTTAAATTTCACATTGGAAAAAAACAGTGAGGGAGGCAAGGGAGAAAACTTTGAGTGCTTAATGGGATTATTTTAAAGCTGAGAAAAGCAGTTGTGTAACAATGATATTACCACATGAAGCTGGTCCTGGAAGAAATTATATCATGGATGTTTATGGGAATTTAATCCAGGAGGTCCCGGGAATGCCGGGGTTGGGTGTGTGTGTGTGTGCACGCACACACTGACAGGAGGGTTCGCGGCAAATCTGTTATAGACTCATTTTTGGATAGAACCGCTCATTCTTGCCCTGTTAGAAAGCAGCGTGGGGGATTTTATTGGCACCCCTGTGCTGACATGGAGTGAATTTGCAAGACGAAGAAATGCTGTGTAATAGAGAATTGCAGGGCACGGAGACTTTATTGAGTTCACTAATCCACAGGATCTTATCAAGTGCCTCCATAAAAGTTAAAGCAAACCCAACATTATTATGGACAAACAGATTAACTGCACTAGAACAACAGGGCTACGTGAAAAAAAATCTTTAACAAATTCAAGCAGCAAACTCTGATAAACTGGTGGTTAAATATATATATTTGTAATTCCAGGAAAAGAATTTTCAAATAACAACAGTGGCTCTTTTTTTTTATTTAGTGAAGAGGCCGTGTCAGGAATGGAGTCATTCAGCATTCCCAAGACACAAAGGCTGGGGGAGCAGAACAGCAGAGCTGGAGGAGATGGGATTCAGCTGCTGCATGAGGAAGCAACTTGGGGAAGTGACAATATTGTCTGGTTTTCTGCCAGGAAGGCAGGGGAGGAGCCTGCTCTGCTCAGCCTGCATGGGATTGTGATTATTCACTGTGTGTGTGAGTGATGGGAGGGCTGCAAACCCGAGTCCAACGTCCTTTCCCTGCTCTGGCCACAATCACTTGCAGAAATATCAGGTGCCAAGTCATTCAGTGAGTAGCTGCAATATTTATCAGACTGCAGCTTTGCATCTGTTCTGTGATTCTACTAAATTCGTTTCAGGGTACCCTGATGTTCACCCATCTCAGTACAGTAAAAGCAAGTCGATGTTTGACATCTAAATTACCACACGTTGGAACCTGCCTGGAAGAATGACAAGACCTCATGTGAACCTGCGTTTTCCTTAAGAAAATAAAAATATATTGTGCATTTATTAGATGCAAATCACATACAGAGCTCCCAATATTAAAAGTCGAAAATCTTTCTCCCTTTTCTGCTACAAAAGCAAACAGAAGAATTCTGCTGGCCAGCAAGCTCGGGGTCTCTTTCTGCACGAAACACATGTTGGTATTTGATTCCTCCCTCTAATAGTGTCCATCTGCGGCAGGGCTGCCCTGCCAGTGCACATGCATGAAAGCAGTAATCTGATTTTCAATAGCGAGTTTTATCTGCTAAATCTTTAATATCGCGCTGCCGAGAGCAGGTCCCGCAGATGGTTGTGCAGCAGCTTGTCTGCAGCCCATCGGGGTGGGAACACCTCCCTTTTGGCACCTTCCCCCTTCCACCTGAGCTGCTCCTTTGTGCAGGGCAGCAACATCAGCTCGGAGGGAATAGTCATCATCTGGCCCGGGCCTGAACCTCCTCTGGGCCGGATATTAAGTCATAAACAGCTCAGGACTCGTTCTGATAATGGAAGTTAAATATCCCACCGTTATCCCGCGAAAGGAAAGGAAAAAGCCTGTTTTGCCATCTCTCACTGGAAAGACAACCACGCGTGAAGCTGGAAAGGTTTTCCTTAGAGACAATTAACAAACTGTCTTATAGGGAGATGATTCAAGTGTAAAATACTCTGGGGAAAAGGGAAATGAAGCAATAGAGCTTAACTTTTACATTTTTTCCTATATCTCTGGCTTTGATGTAAGAAAGCCCAGTTACAACTATGATGTGTAAATAAGTGTACAAAGAATAAAACATTATTTAATGGAGGTGTCTGTTCTGAAGGTCAACATTGCATTAACTAACAAAACTGCCAAATCAATATTATTTTCTAAACAGTCAACAGCATAATGTAAAAATCAGACCAACACCTGGAATACAAATCCCACTTTAAACCTGAGCTGCTTGTGGGTGATAATAACTGGATTGCTGACATGAGTTTGAATTATCTGATTGCAAATGGAGATCTCTCGGGAGGACTTGGTGTACCTTTGCTGGTAGGGCAGAGATCACCTAAATGCTTTAGGAGGAAGTCAGGTATAAAAAGGTACTTCTATAAATCAATAAATCTGACTGATTTGTGGAATCCAGCAAGAAGTTTTTGCTCCTGAAAACATACAACATATTCCCCAAAACCAGAGTGATTCATCCCCAAACTTCCAAATCCAGACTCGCATTGTATTTTTCAACTCTTATAGGAATTAACAACAATTAACAAGGAGTCATCCTGGAAGAGCAAATTCAATCTAAAGGAGGTTGGAAGCAGGGTGACAATACAGATTTGGGGTGACCTGAACAAGACCTCCCTGCCAAAGAGCCAACATCCACAAAAGGTTCAGTTCTTTGAGAAGTTCCAAGCCCAACACCCAAATTTGAAATAGGAATAATCATCAGTTGCTTAGGAAATTCTTGGCAAACACGTGCATATAAGAGCAAAGATACATCTGTGAACAAAAAGCTGAAGGAACACTTTCTGCAAACCCCTGAATGCTATTTCCAGCCTAGAAAACAGACATTGACAAGTAATTCTGCCAGTAACCAGCAGTAATTTTAGTACAATATTTGTTTCCAAGTCTTTGAAAGCACCTACTCCTGTGTAAAGCACTAGGAAAAGCAACTACCATCTTTACCCTGTCTACACCAATTCCTTTTTTTTTGTCCCCTTGACGTTACAACAAAATGAAGCCCAGACTGGATGGAAAGAAAGCAAATTTTTCTGAGTTCTCCCCCATTCAGCATATGGTTTAGTTTCAGTTCTTTCCAAGCTAGAACAATGTGTTTTACAGGAGACAAGATGATGAATGCTTAATTTTGGGTTCAGTTAAAACAAACAACTTGCTCTGAAAGCACATGCTTCCTTTCAAAGTGACATTTGTTAAAAGCCTGCCTGTCCATATTATGTTCCATGGGAGCAGGTCAACCCTCCTGACTGACACCCTGACAGGGGACAAGAAGAGGCAGAGCTGCCTTAACCCTCCCCTTGCCACGTCTCCTGCCTCAGAAACACCAGACTCCACCTTCCTTTTGTTGTTTCTAAGCCTCTTCACAACAATCGAGATAGTTACAAACATAGGAGATACAGAGAATTTTGTTTGTTGAGAAAGAATAAAACCACAACCCACCAACCCAAGATTAACCCAATTTCACATCACCTGGCACAGGCAGATTTTTCTGAGCTGCCAAAATCCACCATCACTTTTCTCACATGATCAATACAAGCCCAGTTTTGGTCTCTCAGTGAAGCCTTAGTATCATATCCCCAACTTACAGAACAGCAGCAGGTTTTATATGGAAAAACAGCTTTAAACCCCCAGCTTGTTATATCTGTGAGCGATGCTCCTGTGAACCTCTGAGCCTCAGTAAATTGACATTTTATCATTACCTTTAAATTGATACTGATGGAGGTCAGGGTAATTTCTAGTTTCAGGAGGGGATTTGGGTGGATTAACTCCTCAAAAAGCTGGAAGAGCAGGGGGCTGCACTGGGGTACAGGGGTGACAACTCCAAAAGGCCAGGTCTTAGTGAGGGGCTGAGCTAAGGCACCACACAGCACTTCCAGGCAAATCCCACCCCCAAACTCCAGGGAAAAAAAATGAACCCAGAAGACTTTCTCAAGGACCAGTGTCTCACTGGGAAACCATAAATGACTCCACATGGAAAGCTGAGCACACACCAGGCTGCAAAGGCAACGAACAATCCCAGGGGCTGGGTGGGGAACACACAACTCTTACCTGCTCCAGCTAGACTCCAACCCTTCCTCTGGCAGCCCATGGATTTGCTCTCCTTTCCTTCCCAGGCTTTTCCAAAGGAGCTTAAACCTTCTCATCAGCTCCTGAATGAAACCCACCTGGGCTGCCTCACCCCCTGCAGTCACTAGTCTTTGGCACCTGCAGATCCCACCCCACCAGCACAGGGACACACACAAATCCTGCTTTTTCCTCGGCAGTTTCACTGGCAGGGATGTGTGGGGGCAAGAAGGTGGGAGAAGGGAGCCAAAAATGGGCCTTGAGTGTAGTCACCGTATCCATAAAAGCCTTGGCATGGGCTTAGTCACAGGGGAATTAAATTTGTGCAGCTCATGTCTCTCTGCTCACTCAGCAATCACCAAAATGCTTCTGGTGTGGCCCATTCTGTGGGCACAGGGAATGGTTTCTATGACTTCTGCTGCAGGATTTGGGATGTGAATATAGACACAGCATTTTGTGTCAGTAAATAGGTGCTAATAAAGCTGTGTAGCCTCGATTACTGACTTTGAGGAAGGATGACTGCTGATTTATGCAGAGGATGCTGCCATCCCCCTCCTTGCTCTCCTGTTCTGGCAGCTGAGTGAGAAACCATTTCCAGCCATCTCAGCTCACACATTTTTACATGGTTTACAGAAATAACCACCCAAAGCTGTGGAATACTTCAGCTGAAGAGCCAGACCAGGTTTAGTGAGTCCTGCAAGTCTCCAATAGTCCCCCAGGGAGATCCCCCAGGCTCTGGGAACTCCGAGGATCTATTTATCCACATGTTTCTGTGAACCTGATCTCCTCAGCCACAGCACGTGATGAACAGGGTGGTGTCACCAGGCACTTGTGTTCATGTATTTACTAGAAAGAATATATTTAATAATCTATTTACTAGTGTGAAGATTTACTAGTAGGAAGATTTTTCAGCTCTACCAGACGTGTATTCTTATTTCTGTCAGTCTTTTCTTCATCAGGAATTATATAACTTGTGTAGGATCAGGACGTTTAATAATTCTATGCTTTTCCAATACTGTGACTCAGTGGTTTAAAAAAATAAAAATAAAATTAAGCTTCAGCTGAATTTTACAAGCAAATTTTTCACAAGCAATTTTTTTTTCCTTCGCTTATGGCAGTCACTGCCAGGGCTCAAAAGCTGCAAAGAAAGAGGAAAAAAAAAGCTTCCTGTGGTGACAGTGTCTCAACATTCTGGGCTACTTCAGTTTCATTTACTGAAGTAATAAAATTTCAGACTATACCAGCTAAGAATCTATTCCTCCAATTCACTAGAAACTGCTGACAGAAAAGAAAAAGTGAAAACTCTGCAAATTAATCCCCACTTCCCTTCTGTTTTCCAACCAACCCTAATGAAGTAGTCACAACCATCCCCTAAAATTTGTGGAGCACTGCAACAAAGATGAGTCCGTAAAAATCCTAATTGTGCTTTAAATGTCGTTTTGCCCAGGGTCTCGCTTTCTCACTCCCTGGGCACTGTGATATTCCTGCTCTGTGGAGGGGCAGGTGAAGGGGCAGAAATGCTGCATCACCTGCTCACAGTGGGATGTGATAAAGAAGGAATTTGGACTTGGTCCCTTTCCAGTTTCGAGTCCAATCATTCCCACTTCCTGTGCTCTTTTCCTCTGCACTCGAGGAGGTGACAAAGTTAATAGGAAACGATGAAGTCAAAGGAAAGAAAAGATGATAAGGGGTTTATTTTTTCTTCAAGGTTTTTGGATAGTTTGTTTTCAGCAAAGAACTCTTCTTTAAGGAATTTGTCGACATCTTCAGCCTCCGTCAGGGCTGCTGCAGAATTTCCTGTTTTTGTGTTCTCAGAACTGCTAAACTGCTGAAGTTGCCAGTAAAGCCCAGGGTGTGTTATCCAGAAGAGGTGGAGCCTATAGCAAATCCAGATTCTTCACTGATATTCTGGCCATAGAGAACTGAGAATTCTTCCTTCTCTCTCCTCCCAGCTGGGGTCAGTTCCCACAGCCCATCTGCACACCAACCCTCTGGCATTAGCTCCTGTCACGCCAGCTTTTCCATGGATGAGCCCATGGATTCTGCTGCATAAACCACTTCAAACCCAGCTGTAAACACTTACATACAAAAAGGTATCAAGGTAGTTTTAAACCATGAAGTGAGCCCTGGGTGCAAGTCTGTAACACACCAAACCTGGAAGCAGCTTTGCCACTCCCTCAGGTGTCGGACCCTGGGCTTGGTGTGGGCAGAGTGAAGAATCTCATACTTACAGGGGGTGAGATCCTGATCAGATTCCCAACTGGAAAGCTGCTCCAGAGGAAGGTGGATACAGGTCTGGCAGTTTGTGCTTTCTAAAGACTCTCCGAGGACTTTATTGCTGTGCAGAGCTCCCTGGGAATGCTGATCCAGCGTGATGGATGGATGCACTTAATTCATCAGAACAAATGCTTTCAGCAGCCAGGTGGCCACCAGGAACCTCCCAAGATCCAATTAGACAGGATCAAGGGGGTCATTATGGTATTTTCCAGCACATATTCACAGGGGCTGGGATCCTCAGAAGCTCCTGGGGAGGTTTCAGGTGCCTCTGTTTCTGTGACCCCCTACACGGTTCCTTGTCTGTCCTGGAAGGCCCCATCACAGAATTCCTGCCAGAGGAAAGCTCAGGAGGGTCACAGCAGCCACCACAAAACTGCTGTCCCCAAGCACAGGCACCTGGAGGCCGTGGGATGGATTCCTAAGACAGAGTCAGGAACTTCACCTGGGAACCTGCTCATGTATGGATGGGGAGATAAGCATCTGTCCATTGGAAGGAAGTGTTTCTTACACACACACACACACGCACAAAATTAATCCATCTCCCTTTGTATTTATGAGATCTATTAAGCATTATCTGCTTAAAATCCTTCCCAAATGCCTACATGAAACACACCTTCTGGTCCTTGAAACGGTCTAATCTGCTTCAGTTCCGCTCAAGAGATCCTGTGCATGAAGCCAGACTTATTTGTTAACAACAGCCTCAACCAAACATATCCCTTCAGCTGCTCCTTTCCTCTGGCTCGGGCAGTAGCCTCTTCCAAAGCTTTGATTTCCAAATGACTGGCTAAGCTCCGACATAAAAGCTGGACTTTTATGCGTCTTCCATGGCACGTGGAATGCGGAAGCTCAACTTAACTGGGGATGCATCTCTAAGACCTTTCTTCCTCCTGGGGCTCCATGTGTTGCTGCTTTACGAGGAGGTGCCTCCTCCCTTCGGAGCTCCCGTTGTTCCTGTTTCATCAGAGAGGACTCCAACGATCTGTGGAGTTTCCCCCGTGGGAGGCAGTGCCAACACCGACCGTTATTCCTGCAATAATCGCTCCCCGGCACGAGGGGCATCCACAGCCAAACTCACTGTTTTTCTTGTTTCTCTGCCAAGAGGATTTCCTGATTCCTGGAATTAGCCCCATTGCCAAGTGATATGGTCGGGTCACGTGGGCACCAGCCCTGATTGCCCCGGGAATTATGGAATGTGATCAGAGCCTGGCCAGGGGACAAGTTGTTCCCTTCCACAGGAGCCCTGGTCTGTCTGTAATATAATAGCAATATCTGCATTGTCTATAATGTATATACAGCCTGCATTTTCAGCTTGGATAAGAGAAGCTTGGGGGTGACCTGATTGTGGCTTTCCAGCTAAGGAAAGATGGAGAGACTATTTCCAAGGGCCTGGAGTGATGGGGCAAGGGGCAATGGCTTCACATTGACAGAGAACAGGGTTAGATTAAGTATCTGTGAGGGTGGGGAGGCCCTGGCACAGGTTGCCCAGAGAAGCTGTGGCTGCCCCATCCCTGGAAGTGTCCAAGGCGAGGTTGGAGCTCCCTGGGATAGTGGAAGATGTCCCTGCCTATGGCAGGGATGGCACTGGATGGGCTTTATGATCCCTTCCAACCCAAACCATTTTATAATTCTCTGATATAACTGAACAACCAGAGCATATTTTTATTGGAAAAAAGCCCAAACACTATTCTAACAGAGAGGCAATTCCAGCAGCTCAGAGTCAGCAGCTTATTCCTGTGCTCTGGTAACACACACTGTGCTGACATCTGGCACTTCCATACCAGTGTGTAACCACGGTGCTTGTCTCCTTGGATGGAGCTTCATGTGCGTTGATTTAATTAAAACTCATGCAATGTAATCAAGCCTAAAACACATTCTTTTTGTATGTGTGTGTGGAGCAAAGCTGGACATAACAAGGCCAGTTCTTCCCTCCCGCTGCCATCCACAGGATGCCCAGGAGTCACTGGTCCTGCACAGATGGAGGGTGTTAGGAATCAGGTTGGCAATATCCCAGCAGTGATGGATATCACTTTATGCATCATGAAAAGCCCTTTGTGCCAGGCAGGGCAACAGAAAGTACCTTTAGAACTGAAGAACCTTTGTCTGTGCTCTCTGTGCGTGGAACCAGCAGCAAGTTTTCGTTCAGGTTTGCAAAAATGCCACTTACCTACAATGGCTCACATGGAGAAACAAGGCCCTTTACCTCTGGGCTGAGTTAGAAACGGAATTCTGCAGATTATACAGATTTCTCCCTTGATTCCCAGTTAAAATCTTCACTCGGGTAAAGAAAGGATGTCAGCTATTCCCTGCACAGGCAAGGTTTGTATTTGCACATTTATACCTTAATGCCACTTCAGCCATCAGACCACAGGGATGTAAACAACAAACTTTGGTTTAAAATTAAAGCCGCAAATGAATTTTTTTTAAAAGGGTAAGTATTAGTTTATTCAAAGATAAGAAGGTCAAAATATACAGCACTGCTTCATTCAGGTGCTAGTGTGGATTAAAATGTCAGGCCTCTGGTCCCCTGTACAGGTTAGCCCAGCGTGGAACAAACAGAAATCTTAATTTTCTGTAAAATTTATTAACTACAGTTGTTATAGGAATCTTGTGAAGCAAGGGGGGGATGTGCCTGAAGAGCCTTGATTTTGGTTTTTATTAGGATTAATTACAAGTATGGATATAAACAAATATCTGGATGAACAACTACATTTCCTATGATCCGAGGCACATTAATGGCAGGGCTGGAGGCACAGCCTGGGCTTGGGAGCGCACGGGGCCGTGGGTGCCCTCTTGTGTTCCTATTAAACCTTAAACAGCTTTTAATTTGTTATCCCGCCTCGCCCACGGAGAGACAATCCCTTGCTGAGTTGTCTCAATCACGTAAAGCCTTTGCAATTTAGCGTTTTAATTTACATTAATAACCAATACAAGCATCACTTTAAAACCACTGATTCTATTATTCTGCAGCCTTTTTTCCCCCTAATTTCAGCTCTATTGAAAAAAAAAAACAACAACCCAACAAATGACTGGGTTGTTTTTTACATTTGAGTCTAACGTTTATCAAAGGAGGCTTCTATTTTTCCTGGCTGCTTTCAAAGCTCTCTAAAGGAGGATGTGTTGCTCATGCCTTGCTGCCCAACCTGCATTCCTTTGTCACATGCGGTTTTTTTCCTGCCATTCATTTCATTCCCTGCCCACCTTTGTCCCTCTATAGGTTTCAAACCATCCCCATGTCCTTTCTTTAAACATACCCCGATGATCCTCAGAGTCGCTTTCTAACATCTAAGGGCCAAACCCTGTCAATGATACACCTTAAATGATACCCCAGTGTTTGTTTTAGCCTCAGGCATTTCACGAAAGGAAAAGAAGGAGCCATCGCTACTGCCAGGGAGCTGCTGAGCCTCCAGCAGCCGAGGGGAGGCGTTACTTGGATTTGCCAGCAGGTAGGATGGACACTGGATCTGTTTGCACCTCTGCATCCGACATCCTCTTGGAACCCTGTGGAATAAGAGAGAGGCCTTCATAAACGTTTTTAAATAGTTCATAAAAGCTAAGTTTGGTGTTACGCCTTGGAGTTTTGCTACCCGCTCGATTCACCTCCTCACCTGTCTTATTTTACCCTTTATTTAATACACATAAATAAATGAGCATCATCTGTCTCATGGGACCCCCCAGAAAACTCCTGCTTGTGACTTTGCCTCATTGTGTGGGTTGTTTTAATATCATTTTCTCAGTTGGCATGGAAAGCAGTTATCAGAAACTGGACTCTCCTTCCAGAGCCAAGCTGCTCTGTGCTTGTAGAATTATACTTTTGGCACAACTCTAAAATCTCCCTGGCCTAAATGCTTCACTGAAACCATGCTAAGAGTTCCTCAGGCATGATTAATAGTGTATTATAGCCAGCCCTGGGCTGCTCCAGGTGAAGGGAACATTAAATACTTCTATGCATGACAGGCATTCGACAATGTTAGAGTGATAAAGCTTTTTTTACACTGCAAATATAATTCTGGCTTTGGAAGCAGTTCAAGACACTAATCCAGCTTTAGCTATACCAGCTAAGGTTTTTCACTAGTAACTGGTAAAACCTGGCTTGAATTTAAGGTGTTTGACCTAATTTTACTGGCCTTGAAGTCATCAAAACTTCAGGATGTCAGAGACAGCAAAACGGGCCCACAAGCAGTTTCAGAGGTCACTGTTAAGTGGGATGTCAATGCCGTTTGCAGCCAGATGCCCAAATCGTTACATGCAAAGCAGGAAAAGCAGCATGACAGAGCTGAAGGCTGCTGTGGGCTTTCCCTGCAGTGGGAACGGGGCAGAATCCGTGTGAGCTGTCCTTTCACACAGTCCATTGCCCCTGGAAACCTGAGTCATCACTTCAGAACAATTCTGGGTCACACACAACTTCCTCATCCCTCTCAGGGAAGTAAGAACAGTGGGGTTTTCATGCTGGTTACACTCCACCTCACTGGTCTTCTTTAACTTTTCACCTTGGAGAATCTAAGTGTGAAAAAGAGCAGCCAAAAATCACAATGCACTGAAAGAATCCCCTGTCTTGGACTGGGACCTCGTGCAGCTCAGCTGCCTGCAGTGGGTTTGCTTCTGTTTCCACTGATACTGAGTTTGGAAGATGCTCTAGGGCAGAAAAAGGTGGATTTTTTTGCCATTTACATGTAGCAGCAGATCCACCATTTATCCATCAAACAATAAGGAGTGAACTAATCATTCCAAATTTATCCAGAGCCCTTAAAATCCTACATAACAGGTAAAAGATTTCCCACATCGCAGGACTCTGTCACTGTAGCTGCTCCTGCCAGCGTGAAGACATGAAGCCACTTCTGGACTGATCTAAGAAATAACATTATACTACATATTTACCATTCTTCCTATAAATGGGTGGAGGGAGAATGCAGGAGGGGAAGTTCATTGGAGATAATCCCCATTTTTGACTCATTTAGCACATTTGCAGTGGTGTCAGGTTATTTGCTCACTCTGCAGTCTCCTGCTGCACCCATTTGCAAGGCGGTTGCTGATTAAAGCAGGAAGCTCTGAGGGAGACTGGCTGATGATTCTTGTTGAACTGGAATTTCCAAACCGGGAGTGAAAGAACGAACTTTGTTCCTGCCCTTTCAAGGGACAAATTGCAGCTCTGGGTTCAGGAGCACAGGTCCCAGCAGCAGCTGACAGCTCAGCTGGAACATGTTCTTTGGGGCAGAGCACTCTGAAGTGCCCCCACAGCAATGTGGGGGATTGGGGGCTGGTTTTTCCCAGATTTTGTCCCGTGTCAGTGGAGCAGAGACTCTGACCAGAACAATTTCCACATGCTAAACTCTCCCACCTTCTGACAACTTGAGCATGAGATATTCCAGCTCAGAAAACAATGTCATTAATCTTCACACACTCCCTCTTCTTTTTTTCTTTTTAATCTAATCTTCATAAGACTCACTAACTACATTTTATATAGTTTATAAATTAATCTCCTCCACCATAGGAGCAACCCCTGGACCTTGTCACCTGTGCTCAGACCAGTCAGCCAGGCTGTAACACTCTTGGCTTGGCATTAGTGGCTCCATTTGTAGCCAAAATTTCAGCATCTGTTGGCCCAAGTGGGAGCAGATGGTGGGATTGCTCTGTTTTCATCACCATTCCTGCCCTCTCACAGCCTTTCCCACAGATCCAGGGGAGAGTGGTGTTAAAATATCTGCTTCTGAAAGAGCAGAGCTCAGTGGGCACAGGGTGTGGGAGCTGCTGCAGCCCCTGGCAAGTATCCCCTGCTTCCCCTTTTAGCAGCACAAAGCTGGATTTTTCTGCCGAGTTGTCACCAGATATTTGAGCTGTTATCCCGAAATGGAAATTCTGGTTTGTGTGTGTGAGCTGATACCTCGAGATTAATGATTGCACCTTCCTGGGGCTCAGTCTGAGACACGTGGAGATGAGTTTTTAGGAACATTGCAGAACTAGGTTTCTTAGGAATGGGTATTTTTCTTGGGGATATTCAAGAATTAATACCTGTAAAAGAGAGTTAGTAATCTGGGAGAGATTTTCCTCATTGTTGTGTGGGTGGGATTTTTTTTTTCCTGCCACTTTAAAAGCACAATAAAGTGACCAAATCAGCTTAACTTATCAAAACCTTCTTTTTAAGAGCCATCTTCTGTTAATGGGAGGGGGAAGCTGCAGGAACACTATTGGCTTTTATAACTGCAACAGGCGATAAGCTGAGGCAAACAAAGAAAAATCTCACAGAACATCTTTACTCCCTCTACATTTAAAACGTGTTTTATTCCCCAAATGGTCTTTTTGCCTCTTCACAATCTCCTCTCTTGATCTAAAAGCTTTTGAATCTCAGGCACCTCTCCTGCCTCTCTCTGTGTCTTCCATGAACTTGTCCTTTAAAGATTTCCTCAGGAGCTTGTACTTCCCCGTCTCAGAAACCTAAATTTGTGTCTCTTGTTAAACCCCACAAAGGGTTTTTGGATGCAGCCTGGATGAGTGGCATGAAATAAAAACTGAAGTGTGAATGTGAACAGACAAACCCTGTCTCACACAGCCAGAATTATGACAGGGGAGGGCTGTCAGTGCTTCATCTCTAGAAAACTCCAGAGCAGACAAACAAATGTCAGTTATCTCCAGAAATAACACGAGTAGGTGAAGTTTTCCTTATTTCTAGACAACTTATGCTGGAAAAACATGGGTTTTTTATTTCCTCCAGCTGACATGAGGTACGTTACCTGCTAACCTCTACTGCAAGAAGTTACTTCACTTTTGTTCTTAATCAATACCCTGAAAGGCCCAAATCAAATCAAATTCCCAGTGAATCAATACCCTGAAGGCCAAATTTTCCCTCCTTTGCCCCAGATCTTGCTGTTCTTTGGCCTAAACTCTTCAAGATGTTGGTGAAGCTGCTCTACCTCTGACCACAACTCCCCCACAGATAACAACCCCAGCCCAGTTCCTTCATGGATAACAACCCCAACCCCATTCCCGCACGGATAACAACTGGCAGGCCACATACTGAGTGGAAAAAGACTGTAAAAGAAGGTGAATTCACATACAAGGCCCTTTAGGAAGCCTCCAAGGGACTGTCTCTTCTCTGTCTTCTTGTAGGAGGGTTCCTTGGAAGTGTCTCCTCCATTGTGGATGGAGTCGGAATCGGCCGCCGGCTGCTCCCGCGGCTCCGGCTGCTCCCGGCTCTCCTGTTTGCTCCCTTTCTGCTTTCCCAGCTCCCCTCCCAGGGACTTCTTGTCTTTGGAGCTCTCCTTGCTCTTCTGGCCCACGGCTTCACCTTCAGCTGGAGCTGCTGGTCTCTCCGTGGCGTTTAATGTCTGAAAAGGTTTCAACAAACGGGTTATTTTCGGTGCGAAATAGAAACATTTTGGAAGGCGACCCATTAAAGTTAAAGAAAAATAGAAATGAGAGGTCCGGGTTTTATTTACGAAGTTTGGGACGGACTCCTGCAGACTTGGCTCGGGAAGGGCTCCCAGGGAGCTGCTGGAATTACTTCCATGAGCAAAGAACTCAGGATTAACCCACCCTGCACAGACCTGCTTCATTCACATTTGTGTCTCTAAGCTGGTTTCGGAGGCAGAGAACAGGCACAGAGGGATGCAGAGTCCCAATGCCCACTGATGTTCCCCCAGTTTTTGCATCCCAGGCAGGGAAAGCACCACAAAGTCACAAGGAAAAAAACTAGGAGAGAAAAGAAACAAAAGATCCAATAAAAATAAATCTCTTATAAAAATGCACCACTCCACCCCAAAATCAACACAAATTTCCCTATGGAAGGCCACAGCATCACAGAAAATTTCATGTACAAGTAGAAAAGAAGAGGCAGCAAATGTTCCAAATATTCCAAGAGCACCTCTTTATAGTAAAGGAAAAGACTGTGGAACTCAGGGAAGTGTGGGATACGTTTGAAGTGCACAGGAGGAGGATCAGAACTGGAAAACAAAGGATCTGACAGTGAAAGTGTCACTGTTTGGAGAGTATCAAGTGAAGATTTTTTTTGCCTGGAAATCTGTTTGTAAATGGGATTTTCTTTGTTCTTCTGCAAAAAAAAAAAAGCCCCAAACATATTGCTTTATTTATTAACATCATTAAACCCGAGCAAATTTGCCACATTAAAAAAAACTGGAAACCTTATATCTGCCCTCAGGGCATGGCCCAGAGCCTGATGCTGTGTCATTTCCCCAGCTTTGGGGGATTTTATCATTAATCTTAAGATTTTGGGTGTTTTTCTAAAGGCTTGGGGTGTCATGCTTACATGACAGGTTTGGCTTTCATCAAAAACAAAATCATTTTTAGATCTTGGGACTTCAGGGAAAAACCTGAAAGCAGAGATTCTAGAGAAACAGAATGCAAATGCACCTCGTGTATCTATTTTTAAAAATACCCTCAAGCCACTCTAATTTTGGGAAAACAAGAATGAGAGGGGGTAGCAATGCTTGCTTTTCTCTCTTAATTCACCTTTCTTCCTCACCCAACCTTAAAAAAACCCATTTAAATTATGGAACCATTTCATACATTCAGTCTTGACCAGTAGTTCTCCACAAAATATGTGCTTGTATTGAACTATTTCCTTTTCCAAAGGGGTATTTTTGCCTCCATCTGGGTTTGTCTGAGCTAAATCACAGGTTGGTCTTGGCTCCTGTTCTGCAAGAGATCCATGAAGCCATTGGGGGTGGAGATCAGACGCTCCACACACCATCTGGGTGCCAACAGTTCGTTAAAACAAATGAAACAAGGTCAGAATAAATAAAAACTCCACAGACACCACACTGTGTGTGTCCACCTCACCTGAGAAACGAGACCTGCTGAGATGCACTTGGAGACTCCAAGTGATGCAGGAGCTTTCCCAGCACGAGGATGAGCAGAAAGCCAAATTTAATCCTTTCTCTTTCCATCTGACTCAGTTCACCTCTCAGTCCGGGAGCTCCTTCTTACTCTTTGTCTCAGCTCACATTTGAAATGGGATTTTGTCATTCAACTCCAGACCCAACCACAGCCCCCAAAATGCAGCCATGAGGTGCATAATCTGAGTTCTGAGGCACCAGAACAACCTCCAGCCCTTATGAACACACTGGGAAATCTGTGGGTTGGCTCTGTGGGTGTAAAACTTGTAAAATGAGAGTTTTCCTCCCCACACAGGCTGGGGGTGTGTCGGTGCCTGGGACAGGATGGAGTCAAACCCAAGTGGGATGCAACAGGAGTATTCCTATGAGCAGGTTGGGCCTTTGGTGTTACCCCAACAAAATACTTGTCAAAAACCTTCATCGTGCATTTTCCAGGTGAAACAAGAGGAAAAAAAAAAAGAAATAAAAATCCTATCAGATCACCTCTTTGAGGTGTTTCATATTAACCTTGAAAGGCAGGAAATTGGCACATTTTCTATCGATGGGAGCAGCTCAGGAAACACGGAGAGGAGCCCATGAATAATGAAACATGTTCATGTTTCTTATTCCAAAGGCTGAGCTGCACCTGCCAGGTTTGCTTTTCCTCTCTCTCCACCCTCAGTGCCACTGAAATGGAAAAAGAAGAGAGGAAGAGGAGGAGATTTCCCCATCATGTCACACGAGACCTCAACCCAAGGCGGGATTTGAAGGGAAAAATGACCCTGAAATTCCGGCAGGTTTTGGGTCAGTGCTGGAACAAGTTTCTGTAGCATTTAGAAGGGATGGGAAGTGGAGAAGAATCACAGCATTCCCAAGACATGATAATAAAATTTAAGGAAATCTTTCCACAGAAATCCTCTCCCCCCGCAAAAAAAATAGTTGACATCAGATCCAGTTTTTCTCAGGTTTTTCTGTGGAATAAAACTTATAATTTACACCCAGAGAGAGGAGGAGGAGGAAGAATAATAAGCAGATATACAAAAAAGAAGGAAACTGGCTACTGATTAAAGCACTAAAAAGTAGATGCAGGGCTGTAACTTGTAGTGTCTGACCCAGATCACTTCACTAAAACGTTGTAAGAAATCAGGAATAAATGTCACAAGACGAGACCTTCTATACTTGGGGTATTTTTAGAGACATAATTCATAAAGATAAACCCTGGTGTCACAGGACATACAAAAACAGAGAGGAGTGAGAAATAATTTTGCTGTTAATTAAAAAAAAATTCTGAAATGTCTATTTTCAATACAACTTCTGTTTTTTCTCTTAAAGGAACTCCTACATCAACACACAGAACCTGTGTTTTATTTCTCGTTATTGAATGAAATTCTGCTGAATATCTTGGCTCACAATAGATGAGGTTTTGCCTCTCACAGAAGGCAACAATATTTATATTTCTAGTGAAAATATCATTTTCAAGCCATGCAGGATATAACGAGTGTCACACCCAAAGTTTTGGTTTAGTTTTTATGAACTTCAAATCAAAGAAACAAAAACAGAATAAGGGAAAAAAAAACTATGTCAGGGCTTTTGTTAAATTGCAGTGAACAGTTTTCATTCTCGCTTTCATTTCTCTTTTGGAGTTTCCACCTAAGTTATCTTTTCCTCAGAAACAAATCAACAAAGTAAAAATAATTCTGGCTGTGTGTATTCAGCTTCTCTGCCAAGGTGTAACAGAAGGGAAAACAGCAAGAGAGGAATAAAACTGAGCATCACCTCAACAATTATTTTAGGAAAAGGAACACACCTGGAAAAAAAGCTTTTTTAAAAATCTGATAACTTGTTCAAAAGTAAAGTAAAGATAAGGAAAGAAATCAAGGAGAATGAAGCACTTTTCTCCCAGTGATTTTTACACTTCAAAAGGCAGATTTCCAGGGGAGGAGGTGGCAGGAGCCCAGCACCAGGAGATGTAAAAAATCCAGGCACTTACTTGGTGTTTGGGGCCATTTAACTCTTCGGAGCTGCTTGTCCCTCCATCACCTTTGACTGACTAAAATAACAAAGGGTTACAGCGCTTCTAACAGGGCTGGAGGAATTAATTCAGTAAGAAAGCATATATGAATAATCAAGGTTTGACTTAAGGCCATTCTTTACAGCACTAAACCAAAACTCCAGAAACTCCCAGGTGGATTTGGCTGATTCTTTTCTATGTGGTTTTCTCTTGTTTTGTCAGTTTTCCCACGAGATCACACCAGTGTTCCCAGCCCTGCCACTGGAGTTTTTCCAGGGAAGCTTTTCCCTGCTTTTCTGTCTTAGAAATCCTAGTGGGACTTCTCTCTTCTCCCATCACATAACTGCATGTCCTGTGAATAATTTACCTCCTCACATCTCTGGGGGTATATTGTTGTATTTCATCCTCTGCATCCATTTTATTCCTCATTTTTGCTTTCCAATTTCTGCCCTCAGTCTGTGCCCGCTCTTCCCAATCCAAGCAGCCCTGGAAGGTCCCTCACAGCAAACCCTGACTCTGAAATACCTTTTTAAGGTACAATCCCGTTTCCATCTAGATTTAAAAAGTGAGGCAGCCCTTCCCAAAGCAGCTCAAGGAGTAAATAATCCAAACTTTGTGCCAATTAGTAGTTGCAATTAGTGCTACAAAAGCAACAACAGGAGTGCTGTGTACATTTATAATTAAGAGACGTGTCCTGTGCCGTTCCCCTGAGCTCTGTGAAAGCCACAGAGCTCAGCAGTAAAGCGTAAAATAAGCTCCAGAATCTCAAAGAGCCCGAATTTAAATGTCATATTTCATTGCAGAAGTTCAATGAAAACAATGCAAGGATGTGACTTTTGTTCTAAAGATAGCTCAGGCGGAATTGGGGCTTTCTGCAGTTTGTGCTTTTGAAGCACAACAGCACCAGCTCCATCCTACGAGGTGTCACTGCAGGGACTATTTCCCTCCCTGAGTTTCTTATAAAACCACTCGAAATCAATGTGTGGCAACAGCAGGACAGGGAGAAACCACTCCACGGCAATTTTTTTTGGGGGGGAGGGAAGTTGTCCCTCCAGGATGTGCTGCTGCTCCATCCCCCGTGTCTGTGCAGGGGACGCTCGGGGTGGGCAGGAGGCTGCAGGGGTGGAAGGAGGAAGCACAGTGTGGTCTGTCTTCACAGGAGAGAGACTCAGTCCAGAGCGGGTGAAGATGCGCTCTGATAAGATCTGCTTTGCATTTCTATTTCAGATGCCTCCAGAAAAAGAAGTTTATGCTGCCACAGATCTGTGTTACCTTCTCCCTCCATAAACACCCAGAAAAGAAGAACCCTGCCTTAGCCAGGCCCTGCTAATCCATCTCTTGATTTATTTATTTTAACTCAAAATAACCGAGCAAAGACCTTGAGGTCTAGACAAAGCTCCCTCTTGCTGTCAGTTAGATGTGACACAAGGATTTCACTGCTGACCTCTTATCTTTGCCTTTGGTGAGGATTGCTGCTGCTTCCCAAAAATCCCTGTTTCCTGAGGATTACTGCTGCCCAAAGCTTCCCAAAAATCCCTATTTCCCGTGGCAATAAGGGGTTGATCAGAATATCTTTAAATGGAGAAGGGTGGGAACAGCCAACACACACTTGTTCCATTTTCATTAATTATGAAGGAGTGTTATGTTGTGACAACATAAAATAGTTATTCTCAGTCCCAAATGCTGTTTATTACCTAAAAGTTTATTTATCTGGGAAGGTAGGCCAGCACAGAGACTGCAGACAATTTGGAAATATTTTGTTATTCCAGAAGGAGAAATTCTGCCTGGGAGCACCTTCATTAATGCAGAAACAGGACATTTTATGTGCTGAGACCTTTCCCAGCTTTATTCAGACCATCCATGCTGCCTGTCAGCTTCCTGCCTGAGGACAAAGCTACAGTTTGGAACTATCCCATTCTGATTAAAAATACCATTTTACACATTTCTTCCCCTCCAAAAAATGTCTGATAATTAAGAAATTTCATTTGGATCCTCAAACACACAAGACTGGCCCTGAAGTAAAGCAGCTCCAAAGAACAAAAGGTAACTGCACCCTTTATGGTTTGGGCTGAGCCCAGCAAACAANTAAGACTGGCCCTGAAATAAAGCAGCTCCAAATATGGTTTGGGCTGAGCCCAGCAAACAAAGGAGAATAAAAGAAATGCTAATCTTTGGGAAATACAAAACAAATCAGGATTTGGGTTGTGGCTGTTCCTCCTCCTGAGTCATGGATTTTAACCTCTGACACTGTGAGTGTTCACAGGTTTGCATCAGGTAGTTCCACCTGGGCTGGTCGTTCCAGCAGGTCAGAAAAACATTAAAATGGGGAAAAGGCACTAATTACTCTGATATCCACAGCCATTAATTGCCTGAAAATAAACCAAAAATCGAAATGACACATTTGTAAACCTTGTCAGCATAGATCAGTCACCACAGAAACACTCAAGGTCTGCTACGATTTTAAGCAGAAAACTTATTTCTAGACTTGGATTATTTTCCTTATTGGCCAATTTTCTTCTGAATAGTATTTCTTCTGAGAAACATTTTCTGGCTGTTTATACACAAATCCATGGGGATAATTTCACACCTACAGCCACGAGACAACAGCAGCCACTCAGTGATTCCCTTCTTCCTTCCAGTCTTTTGGGAAGGAGGATCAGACTCCACTTGGCTCTTTTTTTTTTTCATCTTTGCAGCAGCGACTACATCCTTTTACGTGCCAGTTTCACCAACCAAACAAAGCTGTGCTCCCAAACCCACAAAGAAATCTCTGAAGAAAGTGCGGGTCTCAACACACGCCGGCGCAGGGACCCTGGAGATGGGATGGGACCCTCCGGGAGATGCTCCTGGAACGCCTGGAAGCGGTTTGTGGAGCTCAGGCTCCCTCAGCTCAACCCCTGCGAGTCGCTGGGCCACCTCAGGCCACCGGAGTGGCCGGGCAGGAGCATCCCGGGAGGAGCCGCGAGAGGGAGATGCAGGACGGGGAATGCGCGGGGGGATGCGGGGACCGGCAGCGCATCCCGCATCCCTGCGCATCCTGCATCCCGCATCCCTGCGCATCCTGCATCCCGCATCCCTGCGCATCCTGCATCCCGCATCCCTGCGCATCCTGCATCCCGCATCCCTGCGCATCCTGCATCCCGCATCCCTGCGCATCCTGCATCCCTGCGCATCCCGCATCCCTGCGCATCCCGCATCCCTGAGCGCTCACTGACGTGTTCCCAGAGGATTTCCCCGATCGCTTCCCAGCCCCCTCTCGCCTCTAAGTTCCCGGAGGAATTTAGCTCACCAGCTTGAAAAACTTCCTCAGGTTGGCCTTGGGGGTTTTGCTTTCCGCCCCTCGGGGTTTCACCTCGGAGCTCTCCGGGCTCTTGCTCTCGTCCCTGCCAGGAGCCGCCGCTTCCAAAGGCACCTCGGTTTTCTCGTTGCTTACAGCCTCTGCCTCCTCCGCGGAGTTCTGGGGTTGGGAAACACGAAAAAACGGGGGGAAACGTTCAATCATTGGGGTTTTTAAAAGCATTCAGTGAGTTGGTGCTTCAGCAGCAGAAAGGACACGGAGGAGAGGCATCCTCAGCTCTGTGTTGCCTCAGGAATGGGATTTGTCCCAGTTCCAAAAAGCAAACAAGTGTTTAAATCCCACCTGCTCATATAAATTGAAGAAAATTTTCCTTGTGTTGTAGAACTGGTCCCCAAACAAGAATTAACTTTGATTGCAATTTTAAAAGGCACTTTAAATGAAATTGCATTGTGTCCTGAGTAGATGAAACTCAGATGAAACCAATAAATATGAGAAGATCACACCCAGCATTTTACATACAAAAGCAGAGATAGGATTAATAAAACACATAATGGATATGTAAAAAAAAAGATAACAGGGTTTGGTAAGATTTTAAAACCTTATATTCAAATACTAAGCCAAACTAAAGCAGTCATAGATGTTTTACTGCTCTGTATGATTTTTTTAAAAACTAAACCTGCTCCCCTGGCCAGGTTTGCTCGGCATCACCTCCACAATCCAGACATCCCTTTTCCTTGAAAATCCAGATGTACCTTTTTCCAGAAGAGCTTGCTCAGGGGCAGGGGGGTGGCTGGTTTCTCCTTGCCCCCTTCCCTGGGGGTTTCTGTGGCCGGGCCCTGCTGGGGGGCTGCAGCCTCGGGGGTTTTCGGGTTCTGCTTCGGCGGCTCTTGGGAGGGAGGGAGGTTTTTGTCTGATTTTACGGGGGTGACAGGCTGCTGCTGCTGCTCAGGGCTCTGGGAAGAAATGGGGACACGGGTTATTGTGGGGAATAAAATGCTCCTGAGACATCCAGGTGTCAGCTGGTGCAGGTGAGCACCACTGTACAGGTCCCAAAATACAACCCCTGCCCTTCCCGAGCATCACCTGGAGCAGAGGGAGCAAATGACACAGAAATCCCTCCCCTTCACAACACTTGAGAAACTGAGAGAGGAATAAAACCAGCCTAAGGGACTAAAGGTGACAGAACAGTTCCCCTCCACAGAGATAACTGCAGCCACCCCACTCACTTTGGTGTTGGTTGTCTGCTGGGTCTCTTTCGCAGCCTGGAGGGAAACAGAACACAAAGACAAGTCTGTTGGAGGCAATGGCAGAGCTCACCGCTCAGGGATCCTCTGTGTCACAAATTATTTCAGTTTTAGTTTATGTTTGTGCAAGCCCTGGCTCCTGCAACCATGGAAACTGATCCCTGGCAGAGGGGACTGCCAAGGTCCCATCCTTTACCTGCCCCAGCCTGGCAGTGCCTGGTGCTCATGCTGCTGTGCTTGCAGTCCTCAACCTGTTCTTTAAAAACGTGTTCCCATGGTCCATGTATTCCTATTCTGCCCAGGTCAGACATCACACAGGGCTTTAAGATATTTTTCAGTGCCAAGCCTTTGTGTGCAACCTGCAGAGCACATTTACCCACCGGAGCTGCAGGTTGGTTTAACCCATCCTCTCACTCTTTTGGGCATTGGGGGGGATTTATTCTTTCCATATAATCATTGTTTGGATGGGAAGAGACATTAAAGATTATCCCATTCCATCCCCTGCCATGGGCAGGGACACCTTCCACTATCCCAGGCTGCTCCAACCTAGCCTTGGACACTTCCAGGATGAGGCAGCCACAGCTTCTCTGGGCAACCTGTGCCTTTCCCCACCCTCCCAGGGAAATGTTCCTTCCCCATAGCCCATCCAACCCCATCCTCTGGCAGTTTGAAGCCATTCCCCTTGTCCTGGCACTACATGCTCTTGTAAAAAGTATCTCTTCACCTTCCTTGTGGGTCCCTTTTGTAAAATCCTCAGTGTTGGGTCTCATCTCACCAAAACACACAAAGCCAGGACGGATCCAGTTTGTTAAATTCCTCCTTGGCCAGTACCTCAACCCTCACACCCAGCACAGCTCCCACTGAAGAAGAATTTCCTGAGCTGGACCAAAAAAAGAGCATCCAGCCATAAATTGAGACCAGCACTCCTGGGTTTGGGCAGTGCCACAGAATTTGGGGATTTTTTTTTTTTAAAGAACAGCTGAGAGATTTTGCAGGAGCCAAGAACTCTGATGAGCAGGATCCGGAGCAAGAGCTGAGAACATGAATAATGCCACGGGCTGACTTCAGCACCAGTGCTGAAAATGAGGGTTTAACCCTCCTCCTCTGAGCCAAAATCCCACAAATCAGCACAGTTACACTGCAAACCTGGAGGGCAAGGCAGGGCAAACACACAGGGATGGGAATGGAGGGGCAGACAGGGATCCAGCTGCCACCCAAACCAGGCTCTGGGGTCACACCATACTATGGGTTTGTATTAGGAAGTCCATTGTGTCAATACAATATTCATTAATTTCCTTAAAGTTAGTATTGATGTAACACAGGAGACTGAAAAACAATGGGTTTGTTCACCTGGTCTGAACTGAGGCACAGACAAGTGGATTTTGGAAGATTTGTAGGGAAAGAACTTCCAGAAGAGACAGCAAAGTGCTTCAAATTAAATATGAATACATACATCACAATGATAATTTCAAATAAAATTGGTTACCTGCTCATCTAGTTCACACGTTATTGTAAAGCATTTCAAATTAAAAGATATAAACAGATTTTTTATTAGAATTGGTAATTTTAGGGCCTGCCTGTCCCATCCCTGCTCTGTTTTGAGCTGCCACTTTCAATCAGCCTCCCAAGCAAAGTGTTGGCATCATTTTAATCCATCCCCTTTAATCTTAATATCCCATAAATGTCATTGCTCCTGTATTTTGTATTTGGGAAGGAAACAGTGGAAAGAAATTTGGAACCAAGATAAAGTTGTTTTAAAAGTAATGACATTTTAAAAGACAGATAATACTGGACAGGTTTGGTTTTTGCAAGGGAGCCCTAACACATTATGAGCAAATAATTCATATTTTAATTGTATTAAATATCAATACTATTTGCTATCAATCTAGTATATATACAACTTTGTTATCAATGTAATATATATGAAATGAGATCTTAACTTCAAGCTCTTGGCAAGAATTACAGACCTAAAGCCATTTGGAATATTATATTAAATATAATTATATTCCTTCAGCAACATGCAGATGACTTATCTCAAAAATGTGACACTGAAAAGAACATTTCTGTTTTAAAAAGGGATTAAAGAACTCCCTTTGACTTGTGCCCTTGACTATAAAGCCCCCGACTCACCAGAAATTCCACGTGGGTGTTTTCAGGGAGCATTAAATATTAATCACTTGCCTCCCCCAGTGGAAGGGTCTCTGCTCCCACATTCTTAGGGCTCAAAAGCTACAATTCTCTGCTTCCCTGCCATGGAGCATCGTGGCAGAGGATCTTCAGAGAGCGCAGAAGCACCAAATAGAGCCTGAGATCAAAACTTTCTAGTGGGTTTTTTTAATAGAAGAATTGATGTCCTTTGAAACAACCGTTTGCATAAAAAAGTGCATTTTGAACCCTTTAAAGCACCTCTCAAAACCAGATTGTTGCCCTTCAAACTCAAGCTGGACATCAACACAATCAATTTTCTTGTTTTCAGTGAGAAATATCAATTTCTGCAGGAAATTCCTGCCTTGTCTCTGCTGTATCTGATGCCCCAATTTGCCAATTTTAGCCACAAGACGGTGCCTATTAATGCCCATAAACCCTAAACGTAGCTGGACTGAGCTCTCCAACCTGTGCCACCGTTACAGACTGTTCTCATGCCCCAAATTCATTGTTTGTCAGCACCTTTCATTCTGGTTTTAGTGGCTGGGGAGGTTTAGTCTGGGTTAGTGACGGGACGTGCAGAGCAGGGAAGGGGAGAGGAGCCATTCCAGAGCCCTGAGCTCACAGATGGCCCTGGAGAGAAATGTGGATTTTCATTCCACCTGGCACAAAAATGCCCCCACAGCGCTTCCAGAGCGCTGCACATCTGGCCAGATGTTGAAGTCACCAATCCATCGACTTCTCTCTCTGCCAGGAGCCACCCGGGCCTGCTCAGGGCTCTGGTTGGGGTCATACCAACCTTGTGCCTAAAGAGTTTGCTAAAGGTGCTGTGGCCCAGCTTGGGACTCTCTGCCTTCTTTTTCTTGGCTGCTTTGGTTGGGGATTCTGGTGCTGCCCTCGGAGGTTGCCCACCATGGCCCTTCTCTGCTTTGGAGCCCTTGGCACAACAGGGTTGGCATTGAGACCTTACTCCAGAGTTGGTTGGCACATCAAAGACATGTTCAAACACTCACACATGGAGTACCAACAGCAAACCTCTCCTTTTTGCCCTGGACAGCGTATTTTTTATTTCTGAGTGATTCCTCAGATCTTCTTAGCTTTTATTTCACTTCTCACGTGAAATAAAGTCTAAATTAACCCACTTGATTCCAACTTAAACCACAATTTTCCTCTCTAAAACCTCCATTACACTGAAACTTAAATGCCACAAAGCCTGAGACTTCTGTGCTTTCAATTCATGAACAAGCAACTAAATTTAGGATTTATAACTTTAAAATAAGCAAAATATATACATCTTTTGAAAAACTTCAATTATTTTTGTTGCTGTGTAACGGACTTGAAAATGCTTTGCATAATCCATTATTTAGGAAGTGCGAAGTATGAATATTCATGAAGAATTCCAACTTGGCACTAATGTTCATCAAATTAGTTAAAAACCAAAATATCAAAATAGAGCAATGATAGACTGATACTAAAAGCATTAACTGAATGCTGATTCTTTTAAATAACATTTTAAATATCTGCAGGAGGCAACTTGATGTGCCCACTCATCCCCAGTGCTCAGGAAAGTCTCAGATGGAAGGAAAACACCTTTACCCATTAAAACAGAAGTTATTTCACAAGGAAAAAAACTACATTATTTCCCTATCAGCTGTAGAATACACAGGTTTTCTGTATGACAGGGGATAAATTAATCTTTTAAAGCTATTTATCCTTTACTAAAGTGAAAACATCACACCAAGAATCCGGTGCAGGGAAAGGAATTCCCAGGTAAAGGGAATTGCCATTGAACCTGGGTCAGGAGTTTGCATATCCTGCTCGTCAGCTGGGCCTGTTTACCCTCCCAGGAGTGATAACAAACCAAACCCAAATATTTGTTCCCAAATTACAGCAGCCCAGCACCAATCACCTGTTCCAGCAGCACAGGATAGACCCAGGCAGGGCAATGGGATGGAGAAACCGGATTTTCCAAGAGTTGCTGGAAGAGCTGCAGGTCTCCCTGAGCCAGAGCTGGTGAATAATTGCATTTTCTGGGTGTCTGGGAAGACCTTAGGCCTGGTTGATGATTTTGAGAGTTATCGAGCTACAACCAGGGAGTGATCCCCCATGTCCTCACCAAGCCTTCTGCAAGGACCAACCATTAAATAAGACAAAAAGATGTTTTGATTTTGGCTCCCTGATATCTGCACACAAAATGTTTCTCTTTGTAGGGTTCTAATCTTAAAATTGGTCACAGTGCAAATGGAATTTTTCCTTGGACTCCAGAGGTTTTCACTGCAGGAACCTGAAGTTTTAGATCAAGGACAAGTCAGAGAAACAAGCAAAAGTTTTATCAAGTCGTCCTCAAAAATTATTTTTGCAAGAAATACAACATTTCAGATTTTGCCTTTAACAGAAGATATGAAGAGTTGCACTGGTTATTCTCACCTTCCTTTCAAATTTATTCAGGGGAAAAAAAATCTTGGATTACTGCAAATGACATCAACTGGGGAAAAGGCAACACAATGAAAAGGAAATTCCTGTGTGAAAAATATCTTGTGACCTGTGAGTGAATAAGGAATTTGCCTACCTTGTCTTCAGAATCACTTTTGGCTTCAGCTTTGCTTGGGGACACCTTAAAAACGTTTGAGAAAAAACAGTCACAACTTTCAAAAGATCTAAAGGATCATGTCTGAAATCAGCAGCTTTTTCTGGCAAAAAGGGGAAAGTGTAAATTTTCCCACATGAGGGAAACAATATTTGTGATGTAAATATTTCTTGGCAACATCAAATCAATGGCTAAAACAAGAAATGCCTGGAATAATTATTTACTATTCAAGCTTCTACATCGATTAATAAAAATGAAGCCTTGAAGAGATCACAAAATCAACTTTACCATGCGGAAATAAGTTTTATTATTCAGCAAATCCTTAAGAAAACTGAATACCTCCAGGTCTGGAAGTGCACGTGAAGAAGGGGAAGTTTCCTGAGCAGGTCACCAACATTTGATCACATTTGTGCCCAACCCCCTCCCCAGAGCCCAAGACAGCAACACCCATTTACCTCACATCTACAAGGGATTTTTTAGAAGCAGTTTAAAACATAAAAAGGCGGAAAGGAAAGGCAAAGTCCTACCAGAGTTTTGAGGAAGCTCATGACGGGGTTGTCTCCTGTGGCGGCTGCCTGGGGACTCTCCTGCTTTACCTCTGGCCTGTCAGGGGCTGCAGCAGCGGGGCTGGGGACACCTGCACAGTCCTCCCGGGGCTGCTGCTGCTTGCACTCATCTATCTCCTAAAAAAAGAAGGGGGCAGAGATTGCTCAGTCCTGCCGTGCTTGGTTCCCACTGGAATGCCAAAGTAACTTCTGTGACTCGCGTTCTGTTGCTCGGAGTCACAACCCTAATTCCAGCCATTCTTGCCCAGCCTACATCTTGTGAACAATTGAGTGTTTATTCATCTTTCCCCTCTTTTCTAATACATTCAGCAGTGGCTGTTGGGAGCTGAGAACAACGTTCCCCCAACCAAGCACAACAAACCCGAGTCGAGTCACACACGGCATCCCAAACCCCCCCTTTTGTCTTTTCAAGGCTCAGCTTGGGAAGAAATGGAATCAGTGCTGGGATTTGGGCTTTTGACAGCTCAGTGTCTGATTGTATCACACAAAGATTGCTTCTGATACTCAATTCTGCCACTGCAGGAATGATTTTTATCTAGCAAGCACACAAGGGATACAGATTCAAAGAAGGGAAAAGGTAACATCCCAAAGCAATTCTTCTGAGTCAGATGGAGCCGCCTTCTCTCCTCATGGAATTGTAGTTCCCAGAGCCTAGGAAGAGTTTCCAGAGCTCAAAGCAGTTTGGTTAAATTATTAAGTTACTAATTTTCTGTTTAGACACCTAAATGAGGGTCTGAGTTTTAAAATTGCTTCTTGGACCAGTTTTAGAGAGTTTAGAACATTCCCCACAGTCTCCACCAAGCACCCAGGGGGTTAAAGCCCACAAGGTTTTAAAAGCAAGAACAGCCTCGTGTTTCGTTCTCCACCCACCATTTTCCAAGTTTACCCAGGAAGAATCCCAGCACAGTGTTTAGGAATCTCGCACAAGGGCCCAACACACCACTTTGTCCAGCTGCCAGTTTGGCTCCAGGAACAATCTGTGCCCTGGAGGACTGGCCCAAGCAGCCCCACAGCCCGGGATGGCATCCACAGAGCTCTGCTCCCATGGAAAATGCTGGATCCCTTCCAGAGGTGAAAGGGTCAGAAGAGGTGATAAGATCATTTTCTTAACAAAGCCAACTTCACAGCCGAGGCACTGGATACCACCACACTCTGCTCCCTGATGATATCAAGAAAAAAATAAACAGATTTTGTTTTTAATTACAGACACAAGCGCAAGCCCTGGTGCTGGGCTGTGCTTTGGGAGAGAGGGATGTCTGCTCCACACAGCTGCTTCCAGTGACAGGTACCCCCCGGGACAGCTCCAGAGGGGACAGGTACCCCCCGGGACAGCTCCAGAGGGGACAGGTACCACCACTGGCTGATCCAGGGAATCTCCTTGGAAAGCCGTTGCAGAGCTCCAGGCACAGCACCACCCCAAAATCCTTGAATTCCAACCTCAGAGCACAAATCTGCCCCACAATGACCCATCACTGCACAGGAATCCCACTCCAGGATTCCCAAGCCAAGGCTGCCGAGATCCAGCTCGGATCTGGACTCTGCAAGATGCCGTGATCCACCTTGTGCTCCCACGGCAATGCTGCTGCAGGAATGACCATCAGCCCCTAAATCAGGGGGAGATAACGCACAGCCCAACATTATCACATTTCCAGAGCCACAAACCCTCTGTAGCAGCTCCCTGTGCAAAGCCCCAGGGGCAAATAATGGAAGAAGAAACCCAAGGTCAATATTAGAAGTTACAAATCCCATGTAAATGTTCGATTCACCCCTTGGAGGAGCCAAATTTGAGGGCCATAAACACCTTAAATCCTCGTACTGTAGTTTCAGTTCAGCCATCAGGAAAAAAAAAAAAACCAACCAACCTCAAACATATCAAAAGAATGTATTCCTGCCAGCACTTTTGTTTGCATGAATCATGGCTCAGTGAAACATTTCAGGCATATAATTTATCTTTTCTTTGGCTCACATAGTAAATGCTTCATGAATTCATGAATTCTGCCCTTGTTTTAATTATGCTGCGCTCTGAATGTAGTTTTGTAGACCACAAAAAATAAAGAGTGGTTCACCAAACACAGAATGTTTGTGCAGCTCTTAAGCTACAACTGTGGAGCCTCTCTCCGACTTACCAGCAACGCTGTTTGTTTTGTCTTGGCACTCAATTCAGGGAAACTTTGCTTTGCTTTTAGCTCTTGCAGATACTACGAGTCATAATCCACAAAAAAAGCCCCACCAAAAAAACCCCACAAACCTGTTGGCAGCAATATCTGGATTTTTAATATGATTATTTGCTAACAGTTTGTAGTCACTACAGTAATTAAATTAGACTTGGTCATGCTTCCATCCTACATGAGAAGTAGGAATTTTAGAGGGAACAGAAGGGAACTGTGCTGCAAGGCAGGGCCACAGCCTTTGTTTTAGAAATGGGCTTAAATTTGGCAACAGATTGGAGTATTTAGTCAATATATTTTTCCCAGGAAAATCCTTAACTCCTCTCTGCCCTCAACATCTTTTCCTTTTCATGGCTGAAGAGTGAAAGACAATTATAGGCCAGAAATTCAAGGTTAATTTTAAAATGTCACTCCCCTGTGATGCAGTTCTGACATTTATTTACACCGAGTGACTCAAACCCTGATTTTGGGAGTCCTTCAAGATTTCTGGGGTTCAGATGATGGGTAACAATTCTGTTACCCAATATTCCCATTCCAGAGGTCCAGGATGTGGGAAGTATGAGAACACAGGAGAGAGTATGAGAACTCCAGATCAATAAGAATTGGTAGGAAATCCAGGCATTACTGATGTAACAAAGCTTGAGCTCCCAGCAAATGTTTAACTCCGAGTTCTGGCTAAAACCATCCCAGATTGTTATTCCTTTAGAGTTTCACACTGTGCGACTTGAGCAACACCAACTGTGACCTTTCACACCCCATAATATGACAGTAGTGCCACAGCAACAACAGCAAAACAGGAAATACGAATTTAGCCTTTGATTGTAAAAGCCACAATTCCTGCAGGACACAGGGAAAACTTCTTGGGAGTGTCAGTGAAAAATATCAGCAGGAATTTACAGTGTTGAAGAGCTTCATTCTCACAGGCTTCACACAACTGCCTGTGTGCCCTGAATAGATTATTCATTCTGAATTATCCACCCTGTTCTCTTTAGGTACTGAATGACTTTATAGTCTGATGGGAGACTATGGATTCTTTAAATTTACATCTGGGGCTGCCTTCAGTGCCAGGGAGGGGTCACCTCTGAAGGGCATCGAGTCAAAATGCAACAGTTTTCTCTTACAAATGACGATTCAGAAAAATATCACAAAGTGTAAATTCACACAAGAAAGGTGGTCTCCAAATTGGAGAAGGTCTAAGATAGAGAAGATAAGGGAGAAGAGAAAAAATCAGAGACTTCTGGAAACAACTTGTGATGTTGTCACTGAGCTCTTGTGAACTACACTGAACACTTCTCCAAGCATCAGTGAACACACAGTAATCTTATTTGGGAGCCTGAATCAGGCCAATAAAACCAGTTATTATCAAAATAGTATTTAAATATAGGTTCTGATAGGGTGCAGTTCCCTCCCTCTGGTTCTTGACATTGGACAGGGTTTGAATTTGATCACCTATTAGTGTATTCCACCTCTCCAGCAGAAATAAAGAGAAATATGCCCTTTATCCCCATGCAGGGGATCGGCCTTTTCAGTAATTAATAATAAAAATTCATTCTATAGTATCTTTCCTGATATCAGATTTCACAGGAACTGTAAAATCTAACTTCATACCTGTCATGACAGCTCCTCTGACTGTCGTGCTCTCTAAAGTAGAACACTTAGTTTCTTATACCACAGTCTCATCCTGTGAAATCAATTCTAATGGAACATATTTCCTTGACTAAAAAAAATCAGGCAGGAGTACAAAGAATTGTTGATGCATAATATCCCTTATTTTGAGGTATAGGATATGCAACAGGCAGCTATTGCTCAAGAAGTGGAATTATTTTAAGAATGGCACAAAACACGCCGAAACTTCTTTAAAACCATCCGGTGCCAAACTCCAATCTTTTAAAGCATAATAAATTTTAGTTCCAGGTATTCTTGCTTTCACTTGTAGCTGGCTGCTGCTCATCCTTGGAGCACGAACACAGAGTATTCTGAGGTGGAAAGAACTGGGAAGATCATTGAGTCTAACTCTTAAACACGCAACTATCTTGCCCAAACCTTTCAGAGGATTAAAAATTAGTTTAAACTTGAGGTTAGTGCCAGAATTTAGTCATGAGACAGATGGAGCTTCCCCACAGGCTCCTAGTCCACACCATTTCCAGCCACCCCTGTGGGACGGTACCTGAAGAGCAGCACATTGACTCCCAGCCACCACAACACCCAACTGTCCTGCCCATTCCTGTTCCCAGGATCCATTAGTGACAGGGATATCCTACAGAAACACTTGCCTTCCCCTGTTGTTCACCTCTGGACGCGCTCTGTAATCCCTCCGCCGCGACGTTCCCGTTGGGAATGTCCAACGCCTGGGGATCGCCTTGTGCCGCACTCCTTTCCTTGCCCTTCTCCAGCTTGAAGATCCTGTCGAAGAAGGTCACTGGCTTTGGCTTTGGGGTGGCCACATGGTGTCCCTCAGGTGTCCCCGGGGCCGTGAGCTCGATGTCCTGCAGTGGTGCAGCCGGCGGGGCCTGGCCCAGGTTTTTATGGGAGCCTCCCTCGGGAACAGCTGCCTCGGGAACCTCCGCGCTCTCACTCGGGGCTTTGTTCACGCCAGGCGACGCGGGGCTGACATCAAACTCTGCTGCTCCAAGGGCTGAATCCCTCGCTGGCTCTTCAGTACGCCCTGGTACAGCCCATGAGAAGGCGAAGACAGAGCGGGATTTAGCAGATGGCAGAGCTCTGCTGGCAGCAATCCCGGGGCTCTGCTCCATTGTCTCCACCGAAGAAACGGCCACATTATCCCGTGCAACACTTGCCTTTGCATCCACTGCAAACAGAAGGATAGAACGGGAATTATCCAGCGCAGCAAAGGAGTTTTGCTGGGTGTGCAATTAATCACGGCGCTTTAATAAACTGGTTGTGAAATGTGGAGCCTCGGGGAGGACACGGAGGGCAGGTCCCTCGGGAACCCACTGCCTTCCCGTGCTAAATACGAGCTGTTGGTCTCATCCATCAGACCTGCCCTGCTGATTTTCTTTCCTGCCACTCCTCATTGAAGTCAGTGCAAACTGTACCTTGTCCACAACCCCCTCTCAGCTGCCAAAGCCAGGTAACACAGATTTGTACTGCTTAGCCCACTGGACATCACCCTCAAATCAGCAATATGAAAAAAAAAAACCCTCAGTAAAACTTAAGACCGCTATATATTAATATATTGAATTTTCCTGAGTCAAAGCTAAAGAAGAAAAAAGACTGGGAACCACAAGGACCGATCCCATTTCCTGGCTCCCCAACCTCCCCACAGGGCTCTGCAGTCAGGACTTATTTAATTCACTTTCCCAGCACCATCCCTTGCTTTGCTGCCTGCTCTCCACAGTGCACTTTCTACTTGCACTTCTCTGCTGCCTGTAGGTTATTTTAAGCCTGATTTGAATACTCATAAACCACATTCAAGCCAGGCTTCTCATCCTTACATTTCTGGCTCTCTTTATCCACCAACACTGATTCTGAGTCATTTTCCCCTACCAAGTCTTACAAATCATTCCCCTCTGTGTACACATGTGGCCATCACACTTGATACATACAATACCTTTCAGTTTAAAAGTATATTTTATGATTTTATAAGACAATGGCACTTTGATCATACAACTGAGGTGAAAATCCCTGGTACTACTGGATTTGCAAGCAAGAGGAGGCAGCTCCTACTTTACAGATGACAAAAGAAACAAGAGAAAAAAGAAAAACAACTTTACTTGTATCTGTTTTATACAGATTTATTTCAGGCTGAGAGACTAAATCATGGATGTGTGTGAAACCCCAGCAAACAAGAGGAGGTTTGTCGAGAGGTGAACCTTCTACAGCTCCCCCTCAGCTTCCCTTCCTTACTTTGACTAGAATATAGATCTGATTTCCCTGTCAATCACCAGCACAGATTTCAAGGATGAATTTAGATCTACTTAATTATAACTGTGAAAAACTGACAGCCTCAAGCTGACTTGTTAAATTAGAACGGGAAAGTTGTCAGTTTCAATGTAAAATTGAAATTATTTCAAATTATAATTGTAATGGTCTAGTCAATATTATGCCTTTCACACGCTACTTTCAGAGAAATAAACCCCCAAATACCAACAGAACCTGACTGATATGCCTGTCTTCCTCACACAGGGCAGACCTTCAACGTTCATCTTCACTTGTTAAATTCTTTTTTAAGCTTAGGCAAGCAGAACGTTTTTAGATGGCAGATTTCAAAGGCCCCCCTTAGCTTTTCACACCCAAATTACCCCACAGCTTCCCACCTCCCCCAAGGATTTGGCGTAATAACACCCAAGCATCAGCAGGTGCTGTGTCAGGTGTCTGTATCCACGTCCAGGGACCTTGGGGACATCCCTGGGCAAACCCAGGAGAACAAAGCTGCAGAATCCAGCTGTGACATCCCCTCCTCCATGGCCTTCCCTTGGGGACCAAGGCTCCCTGCTGGACTCCTGCTTCACACCTGAGGTCGGTCCTGAGCAGCAGGAGGGAGGAGCTTCCAGAAACCCAAGAATCATGGAATGGGTTGGGTTGGAAGGGTCTTAAAGTTCATCCCATCCCCTGCCATGGGCAGGGACACCTTCCACTATCTCAGGTGTCTCCAGCCTGGCCTTGGACACTTCCAGGGATGGGGCAGCCACAGCTTCTCTGGGAAATCCATTCCAGGGCATCCCCACCCTCCCAGCTAGGAATTCCTTCCCAACATCCCACCTGACCCTGCTCTGTCCCTCCAGGCCTTTGGAAATAGTCTCTCTCCATCTTTCCAGCCACATGAACATGCCATGAACTAAATGAGGAGAAAACATTTCCTGAGGTGGCTTTTGACAACTGAAGAAAATCCAGGTGTTTTTGGCAGCTGAACCAAGCAAACCATGGCCTACGAATGTGGGTTTGCTGTCTTTGACTGCTCTGAACACAAGCCAGTTACAGATATTTTGCTTAGCAATGGAATTACAGTAACACAGCACTTTTCTTCTTCCCTGGAGCTCAGCTAATCACGGAGAAAAGAGACTTTAATGGCCATGAAAGAATCATTAAGGGCTACAAGGCCCCGTTTGGCACCACGGAGTCCAGCAGTGGGGGCCAACACAATGGGCTCTAGTAGCCCTGAGTGAATTACTGCAGCAAACACTGGGCTTCAAAACCGAAATAATCAGCAGCAAGGAGAGACTCTTGAAATTTTACACTCCTCGCAGATTTTTGTAGATATTTTGTAGGTTATTTTTCCTTGTTATTTAGGATTTGACTGGTATCACGATGCTACAGTGGCTGTAGGATTTTAAAATCTTCAATGCTCAAATAAAGCCCCCAAAAACTGTTGTGACAAGACTTAAATGGTTCATTTTTTGAGTGCATTATAGAGGCATAAAAGGCATTTCCCCCTTTCCCATGAAAGCAAGAACTCACCAACATTTTTGCAAACTCATTCCTCTATTCCCTTCAAATAAAGCTGACAGCACATTTATGCTCCAAGAATAATTGTTTCATTAATTAATATTGTTATTTACCCAACAGATTAACTGAAATCAATGGAAATACAGGAAAAGAAGCCAGCAGCAAGTATAACAATGATCAGTTAATTAAAAAAACCCCAAACCCTAAAATGTGTTTTTTTTCAGGCCTTGCAGGCATCCAGAGCTGCTGCAATACATAATTTCTGTTTGATACTGAGCAGGAACAGAATTTGCTGGATGAGATTTAGCCTCTTGAGAGAGAAGTTGCATCTTCACTGAACTTTTCCTCCTTTTAATCTAGGTAATTCCTTCCTACTTTGATGGGCAGGACATTGTTTTAATCCGCCTGTAATTATCATGTGGAATTGTCCCCTTTCCCAAGGAAAAGAAAGGCAAATTCACCTTCCCCAGCACTTACCTTGCCCATTCCCTGCTGGGGAATGAGGCTGAGCAAACACAGCAGATCCATTTTGAACGGTGTCAGGAGAATCAGGGAGAGCCTGAAATGGCAAATACACAGTTCTCAGGACCCACACCTTTGGGAATTACAGTGACAGGGAGGGTGGGAGCAGGTCCCACTTACCTGGTAGCTCTTCACTGTACAGGAATTGTCTTCCTCAGCTTCCTCTGGGACACTCAGTGTGTTCCCCATGGCTCCTGTGAGGAGGAAGAACAAAAGCCCAAATGCGTTTTTTCCCCTCATTAATACGAATTTAGGGCCTGGTTCAAATTAAGAGCAGCCAATGGGCACAGCCAGGCTGGTGAAGTCCCTAAAGAGCCTCACCTGCCCCATCCTGAGGCTGCACCAACCAGCCCTACCCCAAGCCCATAATGCTCAGGGCTCACAGGTGCTCCTGGAAGATGCTACAAACCCACAAACCTTTCTTGTTTGTTCAGCAAAAGTGGCTGTAATTACCCCTGCACCTTTCATTAGGGCTCAGGAGGGAGGAACGTGGAGTTGGCAACATAAAAACACCAAAATCGATGAATAAATTACACCAGTTTCTGTATTTTTGTGTGATTTTTCACTTTAAGGAAGAAGAGAGGCAGAGTGTTAAGGCATCTCCCATCTGAACTCTGAATTGTAGCCTCTTCCCTGTGCACAAGGGCACAAAACCCTGAATTTAAAATACATTTAATTCCCCTCTGGGCTTGCTGTGCTTGAGGACTGGAAATTCTTGGGGGCTAAACACTCCCTGTCCTGTGGTGGAAGTGGAAACCAGACAAAGGTTTGGTTCTGGATGTATTGTTTATGTACAGCTAAAGATCCACAAATAAACAGTGAGAACAAAATATTTTTAGTCACCTTTTGAGAAAGGAAAGTGTCCAGAGATAAGAAGGCAAATATTATTATTATTATTTTTATTGTTCTGGTTTCTGCCTGTGTGAACCAGTGAAGCAGCAGAGGCATGGATGAGAACAACTCCTTTAATTAAATTAATTTAAATTTTAATTAAACAACCCAGAGCTACTGAAGAAAAGAAGGAAAAAAAAAAAAGCAGTTTGGTTAAATAATTCCACTAGGATTGGAATGGGGGAGTGGGGGCAGCTCTCAGCCACAACATTCACTCCCAGTCCCAGTTTGCTGAGCTCAGGCTCAGGGCACGTTTATTTTCCAGGGGTTTTATCTTCCCAGCTGATATTTCCAGCAGAAAGCAGAAGTTCTCATTTATGGAGAAGGGCCAGTGCTTCCCTGGGGATGGACAAAGGCCTCTTGTCCTTGCTCTGCTAATTCTGTTTCCTGGCAACTTCCAGCGTCATCCCATCGGAAGGGAAGAAAACAAGATTTAAATCCCACTGCTTAATCTCGGGGGTAAATTTAGTATCTGGCTGAATTTGGAGGATTTACTTTCCTTTTCCTTCCACTAGGCCTGGTTTATGCCAGGAGACAACTTAAGCAGGGGCTGGAATATTGGCAGGTTTGTTTCCTTTCTCACACGTGCTGTAAAATCTGTTTGTATCTGTGGGGAGACAGAAGCAAATTCTTCTTCTTTTTTTTTCACTTCAACAATGATTTGTAGGTTGATTTTCAGCCACTCCAGTTGGTGACCTCAAGGAAGTTCTCCTCAAGTGATACAGAGCAGGACTCACAGGCTCTGATCTCTGGTGTATTTTACTCTGGGAAAAAAAAATTACCTGTTTTCTACAATCAGATTTATAATTCTCGCTGAAATAAAACACACACAGTGGTCATGTGGAATTTGGAAATATTTTCACTCTCCAGAGCTCTTTCTGTCATAGGAAAGCTGGAAAGGAATTGGAGGCTTTGTTTTGCTAAAAATGGGAAAAATTGCTGTATAACCTTCTCAGAATATGGTCCCAAGTCACCAGACATAGTTTGCCATTTAAATACAGAATCATGGAGCAGGGAAGCTGTGGCTGCCCCATCCCTGGAGGTGTCCAAGGCTCCACCTGAGATGGTGGCAGGTGTCCCTGCCCATGGCAGGGGGGTTGGAACGAGATGATCTTTAAATTCCCCTCCAATCCACCCCATCCTGTGCTTCTCTGATATAGATGTAGGTATTTTTAAGGTCTAATTTTAAGAATAAATGACAGGTCACTGCCACCTATAGACAAATGTGAGCATCAGCAGAAGTGGTGATACAAACATACGAAACGGTACCAGACTGGCAGAGTTTGAAGCTGCTGAGCAAAAAACTGTCACAGCTCTTCCTTTCTGCCATCACACCTCAAAATTGCTGCAGCTGCTTTCGCCCCTTGTGTGTCTCCAGAGCTGAGTAACTGAGCAGCTCCAGCTCTGGCATTCACAGGAAATGCTGATTTTCTTCCCAAAGTGCTCAGAGCTCAGGTTTATAGGAACTAATCTGGGTTTGTCACCTCTGAGACAGCATGTCTTAAAGCTGAAATTCTTAAAAGTGAAGCCAGAGGGGTTTCCTGTGAAATAAAGGGCACTCAGAGTGTGTGGAGATCACAGAATTCCAGAATATTTGGGGATCACCCAGCCCAACCCCTTGCCTGGGCAGGGCCACCTGGAGCAGGTGGCACAGGAACACATCCAGGAGGGGTTGGGATGTCACCAGAGAGAAGACTCCACACCCTCCCTGGGCAGATGCTCCCAGCTCTGTCACCTCCATGGGGAGAAGCTCCTCCTCACGCTGAGGTGGAACTTGTGGTTGGTTTGTGGCCGTTTCAGGAGGTGCTGAGCACTCCTGGGGTCCAGGGAGCTGCCTGAGGGTGGGCAGCCTTTGGGAATTCTCAGGATGTGGCCACTGCCTTGTTCCCAGTGAGCAGAATCAGCCACTGCCCAGCCCTGAGCACATCTGTCCAGCTGTGAGCCTGGCACCACCCTCAGGGTGCTGATTTGCCCCCTCCACTGGGTGGTTCTTCTCTCTCATTTATTAATCACATTTATTAGGGGCAAAACCTGCTTGTGTCCTGAGTTCTCCATCTGAGGAGCTCCAAGCTGGTCCCTGTAGTAAGGTGGGAGTACAGAGAAAACTCCCCCAGCCCTGGCAGATGCTGCTGGCAAGAGTCTGGGAGAGAAGGTTTATAGGGACAAGACAATTTTAGGGGACTGAGAGGGAAAAGAGATGATTCTGATACAGAAACATTCTTCAAATTGAGAAGAGAACCCTTCAAATTTGAGAGGAGCTGGAGGAAGCTCATTCTCATCCATGGGCTTTCTTTCTAGATCCAGATTTTTTCCTAAATTTCAAGAATATTTTCCTTGGTAGGGGGGGCTTGTTCAGGCCAGCTGGAATGCAGCCCAGCTGGTTTGAAAAGGAACATGAACAACCAGCCTCTACAGCAGACACAGCTCTGAAACAGTTCCTTTCCCAACTTATGCTTCACTGCCTCTATTGTAATGGAGAAAATAATCCAAAAGAAAAAAAGTATCTTTAAAAAATATTTTATGAACCATCATGTGCCTGAGCATAAGCTCAAACCTTGGGGAAATTCTCCCTTTTCTCTCAATCTCTCTCTCAAAAATCATTGTTTTGGTCCTGGCAGAGAGGTAAAAGTTTGAAAACTGTGAGAGAAAACAACACAAAATCTGTGTATTCTGGCTAAAGCCAGCTAAGCCTGACCTTTGCGATGGGATATGACAATCACCAGAGTCACAGTGTCTATTGAAGTTAAAAGGACACAGTTAATTCCTCACTAAAACCTGCCATATGCTGCACTTAAATGTCAGAAAGACCAACTTTCCTGCCTTTTGGATGCCAGATGGGCACGGGGACGTGTCCATGTGCAGGTGGGAAGGCAGAAGCTCCTGCTCTGGTTCCTGGGGAGCCAAGAAAGGACTAAAAAAAGAGGAGAGAGTTGGAGAAAGTCTCCTTACCTTCCCTCAGCGCAGCTCCCGGGCTGTGTCCTGCAGGAACACACACCTCAGGCCCGTGTTGGGTGTGATGAAAGCAGTGGACACACACCAGACACCAGGGAAGGGACAGCAGAAGGAAGGGTTGAGGTGACTCACCTACAGCAAACAAGGAACACCCAAGGACAGCCTGAAGAGCAGCCTGGCAGCTGCCTGTGCATCCAGGACATGCTGATCCAGTCCTGGAGGCTCTAGGGACTGTTTTTACTCCAATTCTTTCAGCCACTGCATTGGAGCCCAATGGGGAAAGGGGAATAGTTGAAACATTCAGCCCCTGGGGCACTTTAACAATGCCACGAGGTGAACAAGCCCAGCCTGGCTGGGAGAAAGGCTCTGCCAGAGAGCTCAGCTTTGCATTCCCTTGCAGAAAAGGTCAGGGGGCTGCAAGGGAAAAGTTACAGCACTTTAAAGCCCCAACCAAAGAAAAGCCCTTGCAGGAGCTCCCAGGATGACCCAGCAGAGGAGCAGATGAGGAAGAGCAAGAGCAACACCCAGGAAAAGCCAAAGCAGCAGCAGGAGTTACCTGGGGGAGGGTGGCCAGGACAACCCTGGGACAGGAGCTGGTCCAGGTGAGGAGCTGCTCGCCCAGGGCAGACCCAGCTGAGATCCTGCTCACCCAGGACAGGCCCAAGTGGGTTCTGCTCAACCAGGACAGATCCAGCTGAGGTGCTGCTCACTCTGAGCTGGGCCAAGTAGGTTTTGCTCAGCCAGCTCTGCCCCTGCCCTGCTGTGCCTCTACAATCAGCCCAGGGAGTGCTCACAAACACTGGGTGCAAACACACCGAGGGTGGAGTTGTCCCATCCACCTTCCCAGCCTCCTCCAAGTGCTCTCAGCACTCTGGCCACACCAGCCTGTTCCAAGGCACACCTGCATTCCTGGCTCTGGATTTGGGAATCCTGTGCACTCCTACAAACCCCTTCCAAACACGGGCTTTCCCCACAATGTCAGACCAAACCAAAGTGCCTGCCATGAGACGAGTGTTTGCTGTGGTCATAGCGGATCTTAACATCCTTCCACAATGTTCAGACTGACTAAGTGTTGTTATTTCAAACCCATTGTCACGATGTGCTGCTCCCTCAGGTGAGTCACTGAGCCCACGCTCACGCCGGGGGTGTGTGGAGCAGGAAAAGGCTTTTTGTTCAGAATTTTCACTCCACCTCAGTCAGTGAAACTTGGTTTTGAAAAATGGGGTTCCCACAGGCTGTTACAATACCAAGAAAAAATTCCTTATTTATGTATTTATATGACTTTTTGTATGTTATAATCTTTTTGCCTGTTGGTATCACCTGGATCCCACTTTTATTTTGGTGTTGCTTTATGGGTTTGAGTATAATTCTGTTCATAGCCATGACAAAGAAAGGAAAACAGAGCTGTGGAAGTGTGATGTGCTGGCTGTGAATGGTGTCAGGCGCTTTAGGGGATGATGAAGAAATTATAAGGATGAAAAAGAGCATCTGATTTTACCCAACACCTCAGCACTGCGTGGGAGAAGGAGTGGATACTCCAAACCCCTCAGCTCTGCAAGCATTGGATCAAACATCTTTATCCTTTCCCCTTTATTTTACCACCTTAGATAGAGTAAATCCCTGCCTTTACAAGTTTGGGTGATATCCCACGAGTTCAGTCTCATAACCCTGTCCAGAGAAAGGATCTGGTTTGAGAACAGACTCTGCCTGGGTGGCAACAATTTATCTGTGGGCTGAGACACAAATTGCCACCCTGGCTGTGAAACCACTCACCTGGGCAGTGATGCTGGACCAATTTCCATTCTCTTTTTTACTTTTATTCTTTGGTCTTTCTCCTTGAGTTTTAAATATTATCCTAAAGTAATTTTAAAATGCAAGGCGTGAATATTTAATCCCAGAAATCCTTCATTTCTTTGAGAAAACGTCTTTGAATTCAGTGTCTCTTTGCACCACATTTTGCTTTCCATGGATTTATTTGCCTCTGAAACGTTCTCAAATCTTGTCTTAAAAACTTAATGTGCATCATAAAAAAATAATTTGGATTATTATATACTTCACCTTCTGAAGAATATAAGAATAGAAATACTCCTTTGCCTCAAAAAAAGGCTGTTCCTTGAACTGAGCCCAAACAGATGGCAGTGTTGCTGCAGGATGTTTGCACTCATTCCTTTATTTCCCACAGAACTCTGCTTGCCATTATTCATCCAGGCATTTTCCCCCCTTCATGACTTGAATTGTGCAGGAATAATTTAGATACTTTGGAAAGAAAAGGTCACTGCTTTGCTTTGGGGTTTAACTCGAGTGTTTCCATGAAGGGACAAATGTCCTTAAGGTCCTACACAGGCAAACCAAGGGTGGTGACACCTGCCTTAAGTGTTGTCCTGTCCCAAATCTGATCCCTGAATTTTGGCAGCACTTCCAGCAGCAGAAATAAGCACAGAAACAGCAGAGGAAATGTGTCTGTGCCGTGACTCCTCCAGCACTGGAGCAATTACTCTGCGAATTAATTTGATGTGCAGCCACTGAGATGCTCCTCGTGATTCCTCTGCTGAGCCTTATTAAATTAGGGAGATCACAGGGAGTTTGTGCTGATTAATTTTCCCTGTTATGCGCTCCTGATGGACAATTAACCATCCATTCTTTGAGGCATATTTCAGCTCTCATTTCATTATTCCTTTACAGCCGTTCCAAAGACATTCCATGGATCCATCAAGGACAGACCAGAGGGGCACACAGGGAGTTTTGCCTCATGCTTGGGAATTATTTACCTGGGTGGCAGCCACAGAGGATCCTCTGCAAAGCACAGGAAACTCTGTGTTTATTTCTTGATTTTTCAGTGATCAAAATGCCATTTTTTTCTTTCTAAAAATCTATAGTGGATCTGTCACCAAGTAAATCTTTTTTCCTGCAGGAAATGCTCAGCTTGTGCATCTGACAGCTGTCAAAAAACTTCCTGTTCATTAATGGCACAGAGCTCCCAACAATCAGAAATGATTAACCAGCTTCTTTTATTACCGTCCAGAACGAGAGCCAAGACCATTCAAATATTGACAATTGAAAAGCAGATTTCTGTTGGTCTGTGTTTGCATCTGCTTTTGCTGCACGTGGTTTTGAATGTGGCTGATGTTTTAATTTAAGGTGGGAGATTCCATCTGGCTCCTCCCATCGAGGTTTATTTAGCAGAGCACGAGGGATGAGCAGCAAAACACGAGAGATATGAGAAGGAACCTGCAGGAGAACAGCTAGGAGAAGAAAATTGGGCATAATTCCAGTCAAATTCTGAGTTTTGGACAAAATAGAAATGAAGATTCGACTCAGCCTTTTCTACTTCAGTCCAGGCCAAATGCCTCATTCTGCACCACAGCACTGAGAGTCTTGGCACAGTGGCACAGGCACTGCAGAAGTGTTTGGTCTTCACATGGCACCTGCATTTCTAAAAAAGCCCTGAATGAGATCTCTGAGGTTCAGATTTGTCCATTTAGTATAAGTTACCTACACAGAGTAGGTTTCCAAACATTCAGAGGCAGTGTAATGACTGATGCTGTTTCACATCTGCAGTTTCAACAACTCACAGATCTCAAAATAAGGTGCTGGCGCTCCTAAATTCCCAATTCCTGGCATGAAATCCATAATCCACACATGAGCACGAAAGATGGTGCTGCTTTGGACTGGACAAAGGAAAGCACATCTNAAAAGATGGTGCAGAGGTAAAGTCCGACACATCCCAGCAGCCCCACAGAGGGCAGGTGCTGTTTTGGACTGGACAAAGGAAAGCACATCTGAACCTGTGCTCACCCCAGACCGGCTCAGAGTTACAGGGAAAACTGTTTCTGCTTAAGTTCTGCCCAAGTTTTAAGCTTTATTGGATCTGGCTCCTTTACAGTCCCTGATTCCTGGTGATTACTGAAGAATTATGTTTTCAGCAAGTAGGTTTTCCCTGCTGCCTCTTATGCAGCTCGTATTAATTGTTGAATACGTCTCATATTTAGCCAATGTGGCCTTGAGTGGGTAATGAAAAGAGAGAGTAATTGCTTCAGTGCTGGGAGCTCCGGGGAAGCAGAATCCTCCCTAATGATTCCCATGCTTCCCATACCTCGAGCAGGGACCTGGAGCCAGGCTGCAGCCTCACTGACTGTGCTCTCACACTGGAAGAGTGGAATCCCTCCAGCTCCACGCTGGTGTGGGAGCAGAATCTGGCAGCTGGAGCCCCGGGCTGAATGAGAAACATCCCCTCACACTGTTCACCAGGGAGAGACTCAACATCATTTTCCAAACTGAATTGCAGCCTCCGGTTTCTGCTGGGGCAGGAAGGGGAGGTGGTAATCTGGGATTATCTCTCCTTCCCCCATCACAAAAACCTCCCAGAGTTCTGCTGTCATTGCTTTTTATAAAAGGGAGAGAATTATAAAATCTATATGAGCTATTTCTTCATGTGGGAGCTTCTAGAACAGATAAAAGGTCACTGTGTCAGGAGCGAGACAGAGAGTTATTGTGAACACAGTGCCTTAGTGGGTGGAACAGGCATTTGAACCACAATTATTCTCCTGTAGGAGCAGTTTAAGTCTCTATCAAGTATGCAGTGATGATAACAATACCATGTTAAATATTTCCCTTCCTTAATGCAGCTTCTGCACAGGCTGGGGCATGACCTGTCACAGCTTTGATGCCACTGCTTTGCCCTGCCTGTCTATCCCCTTAACCTTCCCAAGCCTGAAAGAACAGAAAATTTGGGTTACTAAAATGAAAAAGTAGGGAAAAAAGACTTATTGTAGATTGTATATTTAATTCTCCTCTGGTGAGAAACCAGCACTGACATATCAGCAGCACTGAGGGGAGCACTGAGGTTTAGGAGGGTGTGGATCATGTCTGGGATGCTCCCCTGCCCTGAGGACCAGCTAAAGCTGCTTCAGCACACAGTGGGATGGGCTGAGCTGGGAATAAAGCCTGGATTCAGGCAGAAATTCCCCAAAGCCAGGTCTGGGCTTGGCAAGGCCCTGGTGGCAGCAGGACAGAGGTGAGGCAGTGCTGCCCTTCTCTCATGTGCCCATGAGTTTCATCCTCCTCGTGGCTTTGGGCTGAGGGGAAGGTCCAAATTTGCTTTTGTTGACTTTGGATTTGTCCTTTCTCCCAAGAAAACAGCACTGGCTGGTCTCTTGGGCACCTTGGTGCTCACAGGGCATCATCTGAGAGAATTCTGTGTATAACTCCAGCAGCTGCCATGGTTAAAGCTCCTCTCTGGTGCAGGAGAGGCCCCTCAGGGTTCCCTGCAGGACTGGAACAGCTGGAACCAATTTTTCTTCCCAGAAAAATATGATTTGCTAAACTTCTGTGGAGTGAAAACATCAGGGTGGGTAACCCTGACTTCAGGAGCCTGAAAGGATAAAAGCTCCAAGCTAAGCAAGGAAACATTAATCTCTCAGTGAAGTATAACAGTTTTAGAGGATTTTGTTGCTGCCACTGGAGATGAGCTTCCAGTGGAATGTCAGACAGGACCTGTGCAGCTCCTGCACTGCCCCTTTCCCTTTCTGAACTCCTCTCAGCACTTCACTTAAACTCTGTGACCCTGCTGGATTACTCAGCAAGTCCTGGACTGTCCTGAGCCAAAGCTTCATTCCAGGAGAATTCCAGTTTCCATCTGGGCTGTCCTTCAGCGCAGCCCCACGGCAGCCAGGGACATTACAGCAGCACGTTCTCAGCATCAGTTTGCAGAGATGCCCAGGGAAGCTCAGGGAAGATCAGGAAAGCTCAGCAGCAGGTCGGCAGGTGGCGGCGTTAAGCCGCGCTCAGCAAGGACGTGCTCAGCTGAGCTCAGCGTTTTAGACCAAAACAAAGTTATTATCTTCCCTTCCCTTCCCTTCCCTTATAATATTATGTTCTTATATTTATTACATTACATTATTTATACTATATCACATCACATCACTTAACTTCAAATCACAAGGAGTGGGCACAGCCCCAAGGCTGCCAGAGCTCCAGAAGTGTTTGGATGATCCTCTGGGACACAGGGTGGGACTCTGGGGGATGATCCTGCGCAGGGCTGTGTGGACTCCATGGTCCTTGTGGGTCCCTTCCAGCTCAGAATATTCTGGGATCCTGTGATATGAGGATTCCTGAGGGCCAGACTTGCTGGAGGGATGTCCTGGCATTCCTTGGACACTCTGAACTGGTGGGAGCTGCAGGCAGAGACTGGCAGGAAGGAGCTGCTCAGAGGAGTTGGGACAACAGCACGAGGGATTTGTGATGGGCAATGCCAAGGAAGCAGCAGCTGGGAAAGAATGGAAAACTGGCACTCAGCATTTTCCATTGATACTGTCAGTGACTCACTGGGGAGTGCCTGCAACACTGGGCCTGCTTTGCATTTCACTTCCCCCCCTCAATCCCATTTAAGTCACCTACACAGGCCATGGGGCCAGGAATCCCAGCTAGGAACTCTTATGAACTTGTTTTTTTGGGGGTTAAATCGTTGGAGTGCTGCCTCAGATGCTCAGCTGTGTCACCATTTCACTCCTTGGTGCCCCGATACACTGAGGAGTTTCTCGGTTTGGTGGATGCTGTTCCTCCTGTCGCCCCCGTCACCTGCACTGCTTTACACCTCCCACTTCCAGCCTTTGTTTCTGAAATAGCATCAAATAGAACATTTTGGGGGTTTAAGACAATCTCTTAGCAGAGATTAAGAGACTCCTAATAAGGAGGAATGTGTTTAGTGCCTCTGTAAATCGCTGTCACTCCTGGACACAGCAGGATCATTGGCTGACCAGAGATCCCCCCTGGAATAGCAATTCCATGGGATCAGTGGCCTGGTTGGTCAGTAATTCAGATGGCATCTAGGTAACCACAGGAAAGAAGAAAATTCCCAGCAACAAACCATTTTCATTCGTGTTATTTCCACTGAATTAGACAATTATATCCACCAAACAGTTCCATTGTTGCAGCAAGCTTCAAGTTTGTCCATTATTTGGTCTTTTCAAATTCCCAGATGAATTTGAATCATTGCAGTGATTGCAATGTGGAATTCTGGTCTTCCCAACTCATCCTGCTGATACGACTTTGGAAGCCTGTCTCTGCAAATGTGTTTGCCCTGGCTCACAGCTGTCACTGTGTTTATCTTTGCTTAATTGTTCTGCAGGAAATTAATGAATTCTGGATTCAAAAGAACTCCAGGGCTCGAGTGAAGGCCACTGAAAACCTCCATATTTCTTTGACCTGGATGATGTGCATCATTTCCCGAGCAGAAACCACCTCTCACCCATGTGCTGTCCCTGCCCCTGGAATGTCAGGCCATAGTTTGTTGGGAATTTAGCAGAGGATCCCTTGCCATGGGAGTTAAACCCCCTTGGCAACTGGTGTAGTCGAAACTGAGTTTGCCTGATCTGTCCTCAAACCCAAGGCTCAGCAAGGGGCTGAAATTCTGGATCTATTTCACACAACCCTTACTGGCATCTGTGTCCTGCAACTTCCACGGCTGGAAAACCAGCCCTGCCTTGCCTTTTCCTCACTGGAAGGAGGTGTCAGGAGGAACAAACCTAATTTTTAAATTTCTGAACATTTCTGTGCCTCAACATGGGGGCCTCTCGACACGTTTTGTGCCTTGCCACTCTTCCCAGGTACTTCCTGCCACTTCCTCCCTGTGTGAGGGAATTTTCTGTCTGTTTTCTTTACCTTCAGCCAAGGCCAAGTTTGGCTGATTAATTGCACTTGTATGTGCATGTTTGTACAACTCGAACTGGAAGTGATATTTCTACTGTTTCACTGCCAGTGCTGAAAAAAGCCTCGTCTTTTTGAGCCCTCTGGGTTTTCTTCACGTTGCCCCACCACATGTTGTTTCCTTCTGTTATTAAAATAGACCAATTGTGGTGACTGAACGGAGGCTTTGGCTGCAAAAACGCAATTCTTGTCATGACATGGGCACGGGCAGGGTTGTTTTTAGCATATGTAGGAAAATCCTGAGTCACAGCTGTGAAAATAATATGTAGGTATCAACTAGGACATCCTAATACATCCTTAAAATAATCAGTTATCATCGTGTTTTAAATAAGGAAGTACAACCCAAGCCCTGGAGAAGCTGATTTTGCCACTGACATTTGGGTAAAGAGTAACTTAAACATTTCTTTAACTGTCCAAGTTCTCTCCTTAGCATAGACTGGGCAGGACATGAATGCACCAGCTGCCCCTTGGGCAGCCAAACTACGTCCTATTCATCCCTTTGTTCTCATTTTGAATAAAAAGCCTCATTTTTGGCATGGGAAACCTTCTGAAGGTTCATGTGCCCCATCCCAGATGGAGGGGGAGGTAAATGGCAGCACATGACTCAGGCTGTCTCTGAAGCCACACCACTGGCAGTGTTTGGTCTGAACTAGTCTCATTCTAAAGTTAGTTATTTTTCTTTTATTTTCTTTTATTTTTTTCTTTTTTTCCCCCTTCCAAGATGAGTTTTTGTGTTGTTAAATTTGTTCCCTGGGGTCATGGAGTCCATGCTGATATTTTCAGGTGCTGTTAATGATTTAGTGTGACTCATATGTCAGTGCAAACTCACTCAGGTCTCACAACAAATCCAAGCAGTGACTCAGGAAGCGTTTTTATCACCGTGTTGAAGTGATGCGTGCCCTCAGTGCCCAAGAATTCGAGAAGAAAGAGCAAGTTATATGTATTTAGCAGCTCTTTTTTGTCCCTACTATCTCCGCTTGTCTCAGCTCTGTGAGGTGATTAGATAGCCCCTATCAGGAGCAGAGCACGTCTCAGAAAGCAGAAGGTTAGGCTGGGTTTACAGAGGACAGGGTGGTTAATGTTTTTGCAGGTGGCATGTGACTTCCAGAGGGGACACAAGAGAAAGGGGATCTGTGGGTCAGGTGGCACCGCCGGGGTTGGCGAGTGCAGGAGGCAGAGCCATTCCTGCCTCATCCAAGCACATCCAAGCCCAAGGGAAAGGACCCCACCCTTTTTAGTCAGCTTTGGAAAGCACCTTTAATGTGCTCAAAGATTAATAACAACAACATTCCATAGAATCATAGAAGCGTGGAAGGGTTTGGGTGGGAAGGGAGCTCAGAGCTCATCCCATTCCACCCCCTGCCATCCAGGGACACCTTCCACTGTCCCAGGTGGCTCCAACCTGGCCTTGGACACTTCCAGGGATCCAGGGGCAGCCACAGCTTCTCTGGGAATTCTATCCCAGCCCCTCCCCACCCTCTCAGTCAGGAATTCCTTCCCAGTGCTGCTGAGTGGGGCTTGCAGAAGGAATGACTGGCCCATGTCACTGGCCTTGATGACTTGCCAGAAACAGAGACAGGAAAAACAGAAGCTGAAATTTTTTGGGCAAAAGTAAAGAACGAGCTTGAAGTGTTGAGTCAGAGTAGATATCCCACAGGAAAATTACGGGGAAAATTATGAGACCCGGGGGAGGCTCATAAAATGAGATTTCTTCAGCAAGTGTTAGTAAGAGCTTAAATATTCTCTTGTACAACTGTAACCATTTGTTATACTGGGGAGAGACAGGAACTTCTTTTTCCCTAGGGGAAAAAAAAAAGCCAGTTGGGAATTCTATGAGCATCTTTATTGTTCTTGTGGATCCTGCAGTTTCATATTAAAACTCTTGCAAAGAGCGATCCTGGTGTTTACCCAACTCCAGATTTTTAGGAGTTATAAATAACTGGGAGGAAGTACTACACGTATCACTGGTTTGTGTAATGTTTAAAGGAGGTCAGTGTGCAATGAACTCCCCAGGTAACGGAGTGCAGTGGGCAATTATTGCCTGACACTTCAGTTTTCTGTTTGGATAATTTGACCTTTTAATTGAGCACTTAACCTGGGAGTTCACACAGTTTGAGACACTCTTGAGGAAAAAAAACCCACGCTATTATACATATTCTTCTCAAAATTCCCAATTAAAAAGAAACAAATGAAATGGTAGAGGTTTTAATTGGGCTGATATCTGGTGCTGCAGCTCCCAGGAGGATTGCAGGGATGTTTTCAGCCTCCAGCAGCAGATTTTCCAGCAGGGCAGAGGGGGTCACGTACTCGTGGCAACGTTGGGATTGGCTGAACTCTTTGGCCTCTCCCTTATCACGGGAGGGATTCCTGCTGGATATTTGTTGTGCCTGCCCAGAGCAGCCCCGGTGTGAGCCGGGTTTGCAGTGCACACCCCTCATGACTCCGGGTTTGCTGTGCCGTGTCACTCAGCACATTCCTAAGGACACGCTGGGGAAAGGCTGGAGGAGGCAGCAGCCAGGACCAGGCTCTTCCTGCTGCCTGGAGCATCCAGCCTGCCCGCAACCTGCTCCCAGTGCATTCCCAAAAAAATGAGCACCCAAGACTGGCCTGAGAACTCTTCTGTCTGTCCTGATGGTTAGATGTTGCCTACACACTGTAGGCTGAGCTGCATAGCTTAGGGCTGAGACTGGTCCTAAAGGGAATTCTGCTGAAAGCATTGTTTGTTTAGAAAAGCCACGTCACCATAAAAAAAAAAATCAATCTAATTCTTTGTGGAAATTTCTACAGCAGCCGCGTCATTTTCCAGCTCCCGTGGGCCACCCAGCTGCCCAAACAGTTCGTAACACTACCAAGGAACTACCTCAGATTCCAGTGGGTTTTTCCACCCTTTGTGGCGTCCAATAAAAGATAAAGGATGAGAAGCAAACTGTTTTCCTTCAGCCCAATGACTGCTGAAAGCAAGGGCAGTGCTCTTACTCATAAGCAAGGCTGATAATCCCATCAAACTCACTCATCCATCCTCCAAAAGGAATATATTCCAGTCGGGATCATGCAGTTCATTGCTGGTAAGAAGGAGGGACAAGCTTTTGCAATATGTTCCTACAAGCTAATCCTCATTTTCTACTGGATTTTTTGTTTTTTCCTAAAAGGTTGCCTAAGAATATTAAAGAAAACTTTAATGAGACTTTTTGACAACCCTGACTTTCCCAGTGCTTTTGTTGGCTCCAGCAAACCTGGACTTGAAAGATTTTGTGCAACATGTAAATGGGATGGGGGGGGGAACCCTGAAAATACAGGGATGAAAAATAATATATAATGAAAAAGAACTGAGATAAAATAGGTGTGGGATTTAGGATGCTCTGAATATTTTCAGTGTTCTCTGGACAAGCCATTCACAGCAATTAACACACAAAATTAATGGCAGCTTCTCTTCTAGAGCAAGGCCTTTGAGGTGAAGGCTAAAGGAGCTTTGGTGATTTCTATCTAGGAAAAGGAAATGGTCATTTCCAGCCACATCCCTTCTACTGCCAGAGCAGGAAATGTTGTTGTGCATCTGGGATATTGAGTGTTGTCACAAGGAGTTATAGAACCAATGGAGCTTTAAATCCTATGAAATGAAAAGAATCTCGTGGAGCAAATAGAGCAACTCCAACCTTGGCAAGGAGGAGGAAAGTCAGAATTTACCTGTATTTTGTTTTACTGTCAGCCAACTCATCCTGGCTCCAGGCTAGTCCTGAGACACAACCACCCTAAACCTTGTGCTCCCACCCTCCTGACTGTAAAACCCTTTTCCCCTTCACCCAAGGAATGGCATCTATGTGTTCTGAACTGAGAAGGGCTGGTGGAAATCTTGCTCTGAGGGTGCCCATGAGAAGGGATGTTTGACCTGTAAGAGCAGGGAAGAGCAACCAGGTGTTCTGCAGTTTTTATTAGTTGTTTCTGTCCCATCCAGTTTGGAAAATGCAGAAACAAGGAATACTTTATTTCTTATGCGATCATAAATATGGATTAATCCTTCTAACCTTACAGGAAAACTGAGGGTGCTGAGAGATCAAAAGGAGGGGAAATCCACACGGGCCTAGAAAAATGTTGACATTATTCACCAATAAACATGATGTGCAGTTGGATGATCAAAGTTGCTGGATTAGTTCAAATGTTACTCCTGGAACAGAGCCACAAACTCTCTGTTTCTCATTCCCATTTAACCTTTCAAGTAAAAATATCATTACTCATGAGGGTGTCATGTATTGCTCAGAAATAAATCAGCTCTGCTGGCCTGGTTTTCCTGCTGGTTTTCCTGCTTTCTCTCGAGGTCAGATGGCTGCAAAGTGCCAGGTCCCCACACTCTGACTCCCACCTGCTGCCCCACAGCCCGCGGTGGCATTTTTGGTTTACACCATGACCCACGTGTCACAGTTCATCATGGAAGGGTTTGGGTTGGAAGGGACCTGAAAGCTCATCTCCTCATCCCATCCACCCCCTGCCATGGCCAGGGACACCCTCCACTATCCCAGCTGGCTCCAACCTGGCCTTGGACACTTCCAGGGATCCAGGGGCAGCCACAGCTTCTCTGGGCACCCTGTGCCAGGGCCTCCCCACCCTCCCAGCCAGGAATTCCTTCCCAATATCCCACCTAACCCAACTCTCTGTCAGTGTGAAGCCAGTCCCCCTTTTCCCGTCCCTCCAAATCTCTGTAAATAATCTCTCTCCGCATTGTGGCTCCTTCACGTCCTGCGAGGCCACAATCAGGTCACCCCCAACCCTCTCTCCTCCAGGCTGAACCATCCCAGTTCCCTCAGCCTTTCCTCCTGGGACAGCTCTGGGCTGGCTGGTGTCAGCTGGAGCTCTGGGTGCTCAGGCTGTGCTGCTGGGGATGTTTTTCCTGGGATGAACCATCCCGGTCTGTGCTCCCTCAGGGCCGAGTCACCACCATGGGCACCTGCTCCCTCCTCCCTGGGCATCCTGGCAGAGCCCTGGGAGCTTGTTTGAGTGTGTGTCTGGTCACAGGGGTCACAGGAGCACATTGCAAAGTGGGAATGAATTATCCTGCACCGTGAGACCGGTTACTTATTAAACCCTTTTGTTTTTCTATTAATAGCAAAACAGCACCAAGAGATTGGGAGGGCAAGTTCAGCCAGTGCATGTTTCTCCCGAGGGATGCCAAAAATAGACTCACAAAAGTCCAATCCTGATGAAACTTTAACTTTTTTTTTAGTAAAACCACATACTACACTAACCCTGGGAGCCCTGGAGGCACTGAAGCTCCTCGGAAGCTGTAGAATAAATGTTGTGTCAAAAAAAGATGTTAAAAAGAGCATTGTCTATTTTATTCACAATCTCTCTTTTGGTAATATTTCCAAATTAATGTATATCAAAGGGTTTTTATTTTTTCTACATTTCAGCTTATGAGCTGAAATGAAGTTCAAGGATGCTCTGATGTATTTTATGAACAATAATCAAAATTAATATAAAACATTAATTTTGCCTTTCCATGAGAAGAAACAGTGACAACAAGAAGCAGAAAGGTTCTAAAAGAAAGGAGCCTTAGGGGCTGTACCCTGAACCCTTGGAAGACATTGCAAAGGTTGTGAATCATCCCTTTGTCTAGACACATTCTGTAGATTTTTTCCTCTTCTTGAAGGAGATGAAAGGAGACAAGGAGAGGCACAGCTTTTGTTTCTCTATCTCAGCTCCTGGATGTCACTCAGGCAACAGGTTCATCCTCTTCCAGTCACCCTCCACGTGGCCTTGTTGGGGCAGTAAGTGCTGAAACGCCTCCTGGGCACAATTTGGTTGAGTCATGGCCATGGGCAGAACGTGTTTTCTTCACCACCCTGCCTGATTTGCTGAGCTCAGCTCAAGGAAAATTTGGGGCAGGTTGAGGAAACAGCTCAGGGAACGGTAGGAATCTGTGGGGAAAGGGGGTGTTTTAAAGCCAGGGTCAAGAGCTTCCTGGGCACTTTCTGCTCAGGCCAATGTTGTCCACGGTTTTTACACAATTTAATGTTGGTGGTTTGGGTCTGATGATGCTGTGCCTGAGCCTGACTGGATGGAGCTACTTTATGAAAATCAAAACATGCCGTGAGATGAAGGTGGTTTTCATGAAATGCCCTTTCAGAATGAAAATGAAGAGCTGTTGACATAATCATGTTGAAACCTCTCAGTTCAGAGCTTGACTGAAAGAAAAATCTTTCTCCTGAAGTCATTTCTTGCAACAGACCTGCTATTTCTTGAAAACAATTCCAAGTTTTCTAAACGACTCTTTACCACAAGACTTACATTTACTTGATGTATTTTCTCTCCCCCCAACTTGATTTCATAAAAAACCCCCTTTACTTCGTTGAAGTTTTCATAGACAAAAGAAATGGACATTTCAATATTTAATTTAAAGTCCAAAATAAACAGCAAGCACAGTCCCCTTCCTCCTTGAGCTGCAGTAACAGGTCCCAGATCTATTCCAGATGTGAAGGTGGGGAGCTCCCAGCTCCAACATATCCCACAGGAGCACAACATCCTCCCAGAAAGAAGAACAAGTGCAGGGGTTTGAGCATGGCCAGTTGTTGGGCTGTGGCTTCACAGAATGGCACAGACGCTCTGCTGGAAAATTCGGAGCATCCCCTGAGTGTGTTCAGGCCAAGCACAGAATAGTGGGTTTTGTTATACAAGAGATTTCTTGGCAATTTAAGTGTCCTGTGCAGGTCATGCTGGTGGCAGGGTTTGGGATCCAGGGAGTGCAGAGCCAGCTCTGCCCCAAACACAACATCCTTTCCTTTGTAAATCCTTGATCCCTGCTGACAGAACACCCTCTGCTTTAGATTCCCCTGGGAACACATTCATCCCATTACTCAGAACTCACACCTTTGTGTCTTCACCCAGGAGCTCTGATTTCCCCCAGAAATTCCAGTTGCTCCTCCAGTTGTTTATCCCTGGATGCCACTGACTTCCTTCTATATGTAGCACCACGTTGGGTGCCAGTCACAAGCCAAGAGGGGCCCAGAGGAAGCAGCAGCAGCAGCTCCCCAAGGGGCTGTTGAATATGCAAAAGAAAAAATGTTTTCTCTGGGTTTTAAGGGCATCTGCCAGAGCCCTGCTGTTGGATCTAAGCACAGATCAAATATTTGGCATCAGCCACATCCCTCCCTGAACAATTCCACCTGCAGGCAGCACAATATGCTATTTTAAAATATTTATTCCCTTCATTTGCATTCACACATAACTAACACTTCCCCCCACTGCAGTGGATATCTGTTGGCTCACAGCTGACTCTTGGATTTCTCAAGCAATGAGATGATCTTGTTTCTTTTTCAATTCTGCCTTTGGGCAAGAAAAACTTTGCAGATTATGAATCAAAGGTACCTTCCTTTCTGGAAAATATCCTCCAGCACCTCCCCAGTCCTTAGTTGCCAGACTTTCCCTCTGAGTGTCCTGGAAATTTGTTTTGCCACTGTTCAGCTACAAGAGTATCTTTTGCAATAAATTCTTTTTTGATCTGTTCAAAGCAGTTCCTGAGATGTTCTTGCACATCCAAAGTGAAATTTTGGCATTTAAGGGAAAAAAAAATAAAATCCTGCTGGCTTTAGGTGGCATCATTTCACCTAAATATTTCAGGACCTGACGGTCTGCATCTCAAATAAATTGATGCACAAGAGTTTGGGAATCACTGCCCAGGTTGATCTGTGCAATCACAGATGGAGTTCCCTGTTCTTTTGACCAACAACGAGCTAATACAGTCAGAAAGGTGGCCCTTTCCAGCTCTTCCAAACAAATATTTGTGCCACCTTCCTGCTGTTGACTGCAGTGATTTTGTAGCCAAGAGATGAATCAGAGCAGCTCTGAACCTACTAAAACCAGCCCTGCAAAAATGGTTTTTGTCTGGATCAAAGTCTCAGGACAGAAAGCAGGACACCTGGCCGTGACAACAGCCCATAATTACTCTGTGAACCCACAAAGTCCCTTGGGATGCAATCTCCAAAGGGCTTTTATTGCAGGTGAGCAAACACACCTAAAAAAGTTCACTCAGCAACCCAATTCTTTGGAATTGGTGTGGAGAGCTCCAAGGGACAAGTCCTTTCCTTTTCAGAAGGATTCTACCCCCATTGACCCCAAGTTAAAGTCAGTGCTGCCCTTGGTGTCTGAACCAAAGCATCGTGTGAAAAGAGGCCTCATTAAATAAATAAATAAAATATCCTTACAATTATGGGTCTCCAGTCTCCTTGTAACTTGGCAGCACTTTTTCTCCCTGCAAAATCCTTTGCCCTCTGCACATAAATGGGTATTTTATAGACAGGTGGGACAAGCAGATGCCTCTCTGAAGCTGCAGCGCTGCTTCTGGATTTAAGAAAGCTGATAAAAGTGTTATTTTATATGTTTCCCTCAGTCTCCATTTATCAGCCTTTTTGAGAGCAAGCACTTAGACATGGGCTTTAAAATACTGATTTTTCTTAGGAAAACTAAATGCCTGATATCTCATAGAGCCAATGTCCCATCATGTATCTCGAATCAGAGGATCACAGAGTCATTGAGGCTGGAAAAGACCTTCAAGATCGTCGAGCCCAACCTGTGACCAATCCCCACTTCATCACCCAAGATCACTGAGTGCCACATCTAGTCGTTCCTTGGAGCTACTGGAAGGTCCCAACAAGAATGTCCAGGGTATCCAATTACCTGAGAAATTTATACCAGTGTTTTCAGTCACTTCCTATTAACCATGTCCTGATACCCCCTTTTCTTCTCTTTGTTGTTGTTTGGTTTTATTTTGTTTTAGCAGAGTTTGCTTTGAAGGTTTACACTTGACACTGAGTGTGTGTGTCGTAAATCACAACATGTATTTAAAGCCTTTCTTTCCTGTTGCTCTGTCTTGCAAACACAGTCAGAGGGAGGACAGGACTGTTCCAGAATATCCAAACTTGTCCTCTCCTGAGCAGAGCAGGAGGTGTCTTGTCATCCTGCCAGGAATCTTGCTCCCAAAGTCTTCCTTATTCTGCTTCTGCTCCCATTGAAAATGAGTGAAATGTGGGTCCCAGCTGAGGTGTTCTCCTGTGCTTCATGGTGGGACAGGCAGCTCGATGGCACCAATGTGTGACCCCAGTGTCATGGGAGGGGTTGGTGTCTGCAGCCTCCTGCAAAGCCACCAAAGCAGCTCCCAGTTCAAGGGCACGGGGTGGCCTTTGCCCATGGATTGAGTTGGCTCTTGGCTGACCCCTTATCAGAAATGTTGGTACCTTTGTCCTGAACAAAATTGGGACAGAGCCTAATTCAGGCATTGACCTCAGCGTCTGAACTGTGCGTGATTCCCGTTGGTAGAACTGAGATAACAGGAAAAACTGTTTTTATAGGATCTTGGGAGGCCAGATAAGTTCAACCCATGGTGCCTGAGCTTTCTCAAAGACTTCCTTCCGTTATTTCCATTCAATTTAGAAAACATTTTCCCCTTCTTCACCTTGAGCTGTCTCCATGCTTCTAGAAATCCACCCAGCAGTGAGGGAACCCTTTACTCCAGGGTGAACAAGAACCTGCACCATCCCCCCGCTCCTCTCCTATCTCCTGGTTTTATGTGGAACATAAAGTTCAAGAGCAGGATGAATCAGATGTGACTTGCTTGATTCACTATCAAGTTTCGGGGCACCCAATTTGATAGCGGAGGGTAAAGTACCACAAACACGAACATTCCAATTTGGGGAGACCAAGGGGTGACTCTCCTACTCCTGGCTCCTCTTTATTGCCCTGTTGTGCTCCCTGCCAGCAGCTGACTCTGCTTCCTTCCCTTCTCCAGACGTGAGGAGCTTGGAGTTCACTCAACACATGGGAAAATTAGAGGCAAAGAGTTCGAACTTGCCCAAGAAAGCTGAGCATAACTATAAAATGATTATAAAATGCATTCCATTCCCCACTTGTTTTAACATTGTTCCTTGGAGAAATATATTCTGGTTTAGAAAGAGATCTCGTTGTTGCTGTCCCTGTCAGGAGGAGGAGGATTGCTCCATAAGTGCTCAGCTCCATCCAAACCCTACAGTACAAAGTTGTCTAAAATTCCTTCTGGATCCAAATCCTGCAGCTGAAGTTTAACTTGTTGTTGTTCCAAAGCCAAACTGAGCATCAGCTGAGGAAAAAACTGTGGGCAAGAGCTCAAAGTCAGAGTTGTCCTTCCTCTGCTTGCAAAGAAAAGTGTGGGGATCTAGAAGATAGAATCCAGGTAGGAATTGTGTGAGACATTAACACAGTTCTGGGTGAACAGACAAGAAAGAAGTGAAGAGTAATACAGAAATATTCCCACAAAGAGTTGGGCTGTCCCCCGAAAAAAGTTCTTTTAACACTGAACCAGGTCCCACGTGTGTTCTCCATCCACATCAATGCCCCAAAATTGCATTGATTCTGTGGTGGCTGCCACCAGTGTCGTGTGGATTTACATTTCTCAGTGGCAACAACTGGTTTATAACTCAGAGTGTGAAAGGGATTTAACCAGTGGATTGCAACCCTGAACTTCGCTATGAGAGGAGGGTTGGCAGCCAGGGCCATGACCTCCAAACCAATTCAGCAACTCTGATTTTCACTCACTTGAAAGCTGATACTCAAAGATGCCCAAGGATAAGTGTAAGTGAATAAAAATACTGCTCATTATCATAACATAATTTTATACTTCTTCCCAAGCCTTGCCTGGAAGGATACACTAAAAAAATGTGGATTTAGCCACTCAGAGTTCAGTATATCCATCCACAAATGATCAGAATATTCACATCCAGGGGAAGAGATCATGAGCGGCTTGCGTCTTCCACCTCAATAGGCTCTTTCTTTCAATTTTCTGAGGTAAAAAGGCAGCTTTTTCTGCTAAAGTCACAACTCCACCATGAATTTTGAAGCTGTATGTCACAAATTACTTTCTCCTTTTATAGAAAGTGATAATGTATTAATAAACCCCACCCATACATGTGCAGTCCCACTGAGGTCAAAATGGTGGTTCACACATTTAAAATGTAAAAAGTGCTCGGTTGTTCTCCAAAATTTTGTCCTGAAAGGAGCTTTACTTTTGTACAATTCACAGAATTAATTTTACAGATTTGGGGTGATTTTGTCCCAAATTAATTAAAGCCAGCACTGGCATAGATGTGGATTCTACCCCTGGTTGTGGAGCACAAAGGTCCCTCTCAGAATGGAAGAACAAGACAAGAGCACGTTATCTGTCAGGTAATCAGAGCAGGGGAAGGACTCAGAGCCAGCATAGAATGAACAGAACAGATCAAAAATGCCACATGTCACTCCTGAAAACTGGCGTTCTTTATCCATAAAAAAGCCTGGAATAGTTGGGTCCAACTTGTTCTGTAGGATTCCCACCAACATTCCTAAAGCCTGGACTGAATGAACTTGCTTTTGGACGAGGAAACCTTGTTGAGAAAGTTAATGTAGAGGCCAATTAATTCGATTTATTTGACCATCCAACTTTCTCTGAGGAGCAACCGTAGGGAATGATAACAGGGAAGTGCTGAAATGAAAATTCTGAATGAGCAGCTCGTTTCGAAGCAGCAAAAAACTGCCCTGAATTTCTCCAGCTGACCCCAGGGAACGGTTCCACAGACATTTATTAATCTCAGAGGCATCGTGCTGGGCTTCTACTGAACCACAAGGGAAAAGGAAGCCAAATCTGGCCTGGTCACTCATTGTCTGTGGAGTTTGATAATTACCTATTTCCTGGCTGAATTGCTTTGGACATTTACTTTGAGGTAGCGGGTTAATGAAGTTCTTGGCAAACTTCAGGAACTTGAAAATATGCAAAGCTTCCGGAACACAATTTTCCAGGTCAGTGGTTATTGTACTTTTAGAAATCCAGCAAGCAGCACTCGTTTGTACCTCAGTTAGTCCAAACCTTCCTCACAGCAACACTCGGATTGATGTTGGAGTCCACTAAATTGAAATAGCAAAAATAATAAACCTGGGCTTTACTATCCGGGAGCAATAAAGGATTTTGAAAGAGCTGATAACGGGGCTGTCAAGGGCAGTTCAACGAGATAAAACCTCTTCTCTTGCAGAAGCCAAATCATCAGGGCTGTGTGATAAGCCTGGAACTGATCAAACCAAACAGCGGTTCTGTTTATATTTGTTTCACATTGGCACGACTCCACCGGCTCTATATATTCATTTATAATGCTGGCAGAAGAAATTTGGTGTCTCCCAAAGCTCCCAGGGATTGTTCTCCCAGCTCACCCCTGCCAGGGTCAGGGATCCAGTGCTCCCAGTTCCCAGAGGAGTGTCAGCAGCACAAGCTCCAGCCATAAGGTGCAGGTGGCAATAGGATTTTTGGAAAAGCACCACCCTCACAGTGCTGGGGGATTTCTCTGCCAGCACCAGAATGGGTTTGTCACATTTGCTCTTTGTGTGACCATCAGCCTGGCAGTCCCGGAGCTGCTGGGTGGCATTTTCTGAAATACCTACGTCATTTCTTGTGTCTGCAAAGGTTCAGATTCTTTTCACTCCTCCTCAAAACTTTGTATGGATTTTATTTTGTAATGATGGTACAGAAATGTACCATCCCATCCTGGACACCTCTGTTCATTTGCCAGACTGTGCTGTGGATGCAGAAACCTCCTGATGCAGAAATTCACTGATCCCACAGGATTACACAGAGGGAAATTTAAGAGAGGGGGATTTCACTCATTCCTGAATTCTGGAGCTGGCCTGCATTGAAGGAATAGCAGAATTAATGCCACAAAAGGCTCTGGCCTGCAGGGCTTAACTCCTTGTACTTGCTGAACTGGGATGGCACCTTGGCAGGGCTGGATGGTGCCAGGCAGAGCCCACCAGACCCTCCCACCAGGAGCTGGACTGTCCAAAGTTTCCCAGTTGGGTGTCAGAATCCACACAATCCAGCATCTCAGGGTGTCATGATGCAGGGGGTTTTCAGTGTTTAATCAAAGTAGAGTTTGGTAGAATTTCAATTTCAAGCCCATTGAGGGAGTCAAGCAAAGGGATAAAAGGACCACAGCAGCTTCTCTGTAAGAAGCTGCTATGAAAAATAAGACTTTGTAAAGATACAAAGACTTTATAATAAACAATAGAAAACTATTTATAGAAAAAAAATAGAAATCTTTATTTTATTACAAAATTGGCTGTTACCAAATTGATTAAAATGCTCAGGTAATACACAAATTGCTTTCTACATTGTAATCTGGCTACATTGACATGTGTGAGTGCAACACCAGAGGAAAACAAACAAAACAGGAGACAGACCAACAAATACTAAGGATTTGTATAATTTCAGAAAGTAAAAAAATAAAAATAACCATTCATGGCTATATATTAAAGCTGTACTTGAAACTGAATCATGGATAAAACTAACATACAGTGTGACATTCAGGGCATGGACAATTTTAACCTTTAGATACAAATACTTCAATCTCCACAAGAAACAGACCCCTCTGAAATGTTTAGGATCCTTCTTTCCTGGGAAATTGTCCCGTGGCACAGACATTTTCTACACTGAACTATCCCCTTAGGATAATTGTCATTTAATAGTGGCAGAACCCATAGGATTCCAGTGGTTCCATTTCTGGATCGGCCTTTCCGTGCAATAAAAGGCCACTAAGGTTTGGTGATAAAAGGGGGATAAAATGGGTTTGTGCAGGAGTTGGAGGCATGAAACAACCTGAGTCAGAGCAGAGGATGAGCCAGGCATAGGACTGTGCACAAATCCAGGCATTGGGCCCAAATCTAAGGACAGGGGAGGCACAACAAACCCTCTTGTGCACATTTGTCCTTATATTCTTACAACAACCCCAGGGGAACACCCTTCTTTAATTATCCGAATTTTCAAGCCCTGTTTTCAGCCTTATTCCAGGCTGGCATCTCACTTCTCAGCTTAATCCATGAAATGGTAATTTGCTAAGGACAAAGGCAGTTGCTTTTCCCTTCAGCTAAACTTCCCAAGCTCTCCCACTCTGAGCTACCAGGACCAGTTGAGTCATGACTGAGCCCAAACTGGGAGGCAGCTCTTTCCAAGGTGCAGAACAGCTTGAGGCTGCAAGAATTTCACTGACAGAAACTGTCCAGAACACTCATTATCCTGTACAGGCCCGGCACTAAATAAATCACTGCATTCCCTCAGATGTTCATGGGATTTTCCTTTCCTTTTAGCATTGCTAAGTGCAGATGAACTAATTAACCACATTTTCCCAAGAAAACAGTCTGGGAGCTTTTCTTGCTGCTGTTTCTGGCTCTGCAGTTGTTCAAGGGATGGGTGTGGCAATTCTTCACTGGCTGGTGGAGCTTCTGTGGCTTTGACTTCTCCAGTCCATGTTTATGTTTTAAGAGGAGGAAGCAGGATTGTCATTTAATTTCTGTGAGCTCTGTTAAAGAGAAAAAAATCCATATAGTGATCAGTTATTAAAAAGCAAACAGCACTGAGCAATCTTCAGTTAAAGGAGTCAATACTCAGATTATACTGGGTGATTTTTTTCCCTATGTTGGCCAACACAAAAATATTTTCACAGGATTTAAATATCACTTGATTTCTCATCTGAGGATTTCATTCTAGGTCAAAGATTTGGCTTTTTTATTTAGATTTTTGTTCAAATAGATTGAGTGCAACAGGCTGCAACATTGCAGGACTATTTACAAATAGATTTTTCTTTATCCTTCTGCCTAAAATCAAGTTTTGTTGTTTCAACTCCGCACTGCCGCTTCACTGAGGTTTTTTAATCTGTAAATTGATGCTGAAAATCAAATGCTATTTTTCAGGAAACATCCTCTAGAAATGCAGTGGAGAAGTGATAATATAAAAAATAAATGTTATGGTTTTTTCCAACAGTGAATGCATTTTAAATTCTCCTTTTCAGAAAACAAACTTTCTTAGAGCACATAACTAACTGCAGAGCCATAAATGGATGAAATTCATCTCAGTGTCGAATGTTTTCTGTTCAAAGTAACCATTAATGGTATAAATTGTGAGGATTGAGGTTAGACTGACATCTCTTGTCCTGCCCCCAAGGCAATTCTCACCGAGGTTCCTCAGCGTCTGCGGAAGGCGACGGGCAGCTCCCGGCTGGGGATGAGAATTCCCGAGTGAAGAGTCTCCACCGGCCTCGTGTCCGTGGCCACCACTTGGTATTTCCGGATGAGCTGCAAGGTAAATGTTTCCATCAGCACCTTTGGCCCCAACGTCTGCTCAGGCCCACGCTGGGCACAAAATCAATGAGTTTTGGGGGTATTTACCCAGCAAAGGGCCAAGTGAAGCTGCAGCTCGGCCAGGCGGCGCCCGATGCACATCCGCTTCCCCATCCCAAAGGGCACGTGGGAAAAGGGCAGGATGGAGCTCTTGTGGAACCAGCGCTCGGGCCTGAAGTGAGTCCAGTCCCTGAAATACTCCTCGGTGCAGCCCAGGGCATGGGTGTTTATCATCAGAACAGTCTGCAAACAAAGAAATCGGGAGAGTCTCCTTACAAAGAGGACAGAGTCTTGAACTGCATCAGGGGAGAGTTAGACTTGACATTAGAAAGAACTTTTTCCCAGAGAGGGTGATCTCTCAGTGCAATGGGCGGCCCAAGGAGGTGGTGGAGTCACCGTCCCTGGAGGTGTTTGAGAAAAGGTTGGATGATGGACTTGGCAGCATGACCTGGATATCAGGGGAGTGTGTTATTGTAGGATGGGTGTTGGTAACAGGATGACAACAAGTTAGGGAACAGGTGATGGGTTGGACTCAATGTTCTCCATGGTCTTTTCCAACCTTACTAATCGTGTGATTCTGTGAGAAGGAGTGTCACAGTAAAAGCGAGGTGGTTTCCTCAGAAGATGTCGTGGAATTCCCTGAGGATTAATTTGAACACAGAAAAGGCCATGGTTTCCTCAGAAAATCATGGGAAAATTGGGGAAAAAAGTTGAAAGAGCACAGGAGAAATGTTTTCAGGCAAATCTTTGTGTCTAAAACCAGTAGCAGTGCAGGCAGGTTGGCTTTGAGTTTATTGGGATCCTTGGTCTGAATTCCTCATTCCTTATCCTTTGGCAGAGTCAGTTTGAAATATGACCAACTTCTGTGGTTTGTAAGACAATTAAGAAATGGTAAAACATCCTAATAAGCACAATTAATTGACTTACCCCTTTGGGCAGCACATAATTTCCCAGGATCATTTCTGTGTCGATGGTGCGGGTGGTGAATGGAACTGTTGGAGTTAATCTGCAGGGAGAGAAACATGATGGATTAAAATTCCACCTTTATTTTTCTTCCTTGGAATTTTCTAGCATTTGTCATTTTGTTCACCTGGAGGTTTTACCTCGTTGGTACATACAAAATGAGAAATTGGGAATTTTACCTCATGGATTCTTTCAGACAAGCTTTCAGGTAAGGCATGTTCTTCAAGTTCTCAGCACTTGGAGTCTCATTAGCAGCCAAAACACTCTGGATTTCCTGGAAAAGCCTCTGCTGGACACGTGGATTGCGTGAAATGTTATAGAGAGCCCACAATAAACTGTTGGCTGTCTGAAAGAAACCAAAAAGACACGTGAGACCTTCACTTGTGGTGACAGGAGCAACAAATTGCCAAAAAATTCAAAGCAACATTTTTGCTTGATCACTAGTTTCTCATATTTTCAAAGCTCAAGGGATTATGAGCCATACGCCAGGGGAGGTTTAGACTGAATGTTAGGAAGAGTTTTTTCCCAGAGAGATTTTTGTCTCATTGGAATGGTCTGCCCAGGGAGGTGATGGAGTCGCCATCCCTGGAGGTGTTTAAGAGAAGACTCGATGAGATGCTCAGTGACATGGTCTAGTATGTGGGGAGTTGGACTAGATGATCCTGAGGGTCCCTTCCAACTCAGAATAACCTGTGAACCTGTGAATCCCAGGAGTGACAAGCAGAAGGAAAAATTCAGTGATTCCAGGCAAAAAGTCCTTTGAACTTGGGCCAGCAAAGCAGGATGAGCCCCCCGCAGGTGTGAAGGTGGAAGTGGAAGGATTTGAGGTTCTTTTACCGTTTCCACACCAGCGATCTGGAGCTCGGTGATGGCAGCGTACAACTCCTTCTTGGAAAGTTGTCCTCCAGAGTAGATGTCACACAGAAAATCCTCCTGGGGGTTTGCAGAGTGTTTTTCCAGCCGACAGTCGATGGAGTGTTTGGCTGAGGAGGGAGGAGCAGGAGGGAATGAATGGGAAAATCCCTAAAAATACCATCCAAATAAAACCAAAGCCACGTCTGACATGCAGGGTTTTCAAAGAAGGTGCCAAGCAGTGAGTAAATAGTGAATCTATTCAGGCTGAATAAACAATGGTGTTTTCAAATTTTTTTTTTTTAGATGAAAACTCGGTCCCAAAAAAATCACTTTTGAACAGAAGAAGCTCCTGTCAAGTAATAGGAATTCTGCTCTCTGAAATTGGGAAAAGAAATCAATGACACATTGAGGGAAATATTTAGCAAAGAGAAATACAAGTGGGTAACATTTATTACCTGGAGTTTTCAAAGGGGATCAAGGTGTTAAAAAAAAAAAATCAAAGAGACTTTACACTGAGACTCCCTGAGGGGGAATGTAAACCTTTGATTTACAAGGGGAAGGCACAAAGAGATGCCGATTTTTTCCATGCTGTTTTGGGGTTTTTTCAATATAGAAAACTAAATTTTGCCCATGAGTGTCCCAACTGTGAAAGCCTGTCCCTAGTGAGGAGTTATTCACGTCAGATGAAGGTGCCAAACTGATCTTTCTGAATAAAACTGGTTGAAAATGTCCTTCCTAAAGCCCAGAAACCAAAAAGCAATAAATGAGAGCACGTGGCACTGGCATTTCCAAAGTCTTGAAGTAACAAGTACCCAAATACCTGAGGGAAATACATCACTCAGTGTTACCGCAACCCAGTGCCAAAACCTTTCTCAATCTTTAGTTGTACCAGTCACTGTTTGGAAAAATAGTATAAAATACAAATTTAACTTCATATCTGGAGTTAAAGAGTAATGTTTTTTTTAACCTTGAAGGCCAATTCATCTTAATTAGTCAAAAAAGTTGTCAAAAAGCCAAACTGCACCTTATAATTTAAATTGCTTATGTTTTTTAAGATTTACAACTATATTCCAGCTTGTTCAGAAAATCTATAAATTTCTGGGGTTTTTAGCAAACAGGTTTTGTTGCCTGTGAAATTCTTATTCCTCAAGAAAACAACTCCCTTTGAGGGAAGTCCCTTTTCTCCTTTATATCCTTGCCTTTAAAGAGTTGATACCCTTTCTGGCTATTGACTTTTATGACAGATTAAAGTGGATTTAATTGCCGGCTCTCAAAATTCTGGGGCTTTCCTGGGAACTCGATATTGTTCCCCCAACCAGACCTGAGTGTTACTCATTAAACACTTCTCCCATGTTGGGATAGTCTGTGTTGAAGTGATTAACAGCAGCACAAAGCAGGTAGAAAGGAGGAGGAGAATTAATTCCACCGAGCAGGAACCCGAGATAAAGGGAAAGAGGAGAAATTGTGTTTAAAACAATAACCTGTTTTAAATATATCATCCCATGCTTTGGTATGAGCTTGCCAGACTTTTGTGTTCAGCCCCTTGTGAAGTTCCACAGGGGTCACCATCATCATCCCAAAAGTTGCCATCATCTGTGGTGGAGAAAGAGTTTGGGGAAATCTTTCTTTAGTCTCTCCATTCGTAACCTCTGAACAGAATGAGACTGAAGTTTGAGACGATTTTCAGGAAGGAAAGACTCTGGAAGATTTTCCATCCTGGACAGAAGGGTTTCAACCTGCTTAGACCATACCCAGCTAAAAATTAGGGACAGCCAGGGGAGGACAGGAGGCTTCTCCAGTGGGCAACGTATCCCCTCTACTTTAGGCACCTGTTCAGAGTGGGATAACATTTTTTGGCAGTGCCTCCCTCTCCCCTGACAACAGATGGAGCTGGGCTAGATGCTTATCTTCTCCATGACTAAAATTAGGCAGGATTAAATGACTGGAGTACAAGTTGCAGCACAAAGTGCAGCAGGTTTGCTTTCAGGAATGACTAACCCCCAAATCCAGGGTATTTGCATAATCCCACACGCTGCAAACAGGGTTGCACAACACTCAGAGGGACAGTGAACCACCCAAGCTGCCAACTGCACTTCCAGGATTACCCTCATGTCCATACAGCATTTTCCCCATATTTATGAAATACCCAGCTTTGGGTATTTCATAAATGAGGATTAGCTTTGCACTCGTAAGTGTCTCCTTGGATGTGCAAAGCTGCCTCAGAGCAGAGGCTTGAGCTGCTTTTTTCAGGTGGATCATTTAAACTGGTGCCTCTCATTAGCAGCAAAGGGAGAAAATCACTCCAACACTATTAAAAACTCTTCCATACCGTTTTTACAGCCTTGATGAAGTTCAAACTTTCTTCTTCCACATCCTCCTGAAGGAGGCCAAACCTCTTTCCATACAGCACCAGGCAGATACCTGTTGTTAAACAATATTCTAATTAAGAAATGTAAGTGTGCGTGGTGTCCTCCATTTATTGTCAAGAAATGGCTTGGATTATCCTTCTGAAAAATGGTCCATGTGAGAGCAGGACTTTGTAAACACCTTCTGCCTGTTTCCTTCACATCCAAACAGGATTCCCAGCTCAGGGGCCCTGACAGCCACAGCTCTTCACAAATTAAAATCACCTCTGGTCCCCCCATGAGCAGCAGACGGTTCTGCCAAGCAGGGCTGGCATTATTTGGTCAATAAGACATTAGCACTGCTGCTGCAGAGAAGTGAGTGGCAGGAAAACTGGGCAGCATTTCCTCCCCCATCCACTCCAGCACTTCTAACCCTTCCCACAGCCAGAAACCGCTTGCAGCCACTGGCAGCATCCCACACTCCTCTGGTTTCCAACTCTTTCCACTTGCCTCTTTTTCCTTTTTTTTTTTTTGAGCTGTCACTTCCTATTTCTCCCTTTCCCAAAACAGCCACCTCCAAGGACAGGGGAAAAAGAAACAATTCCAACACCTCAGTGCACTCGTTGTTACTCCCTACACCCAACCATTCCCTGCTTTTGGGAACCACTGAGGCAGTTCCTTCTGCCCTAAGTCATTCCTGGCAGATTCCAGGGCACTCCAAAAGGATTCTAAGGTTGGAGGCTCCTGTCTTGGTAACTTGTTCCACTGCTCCTCAATCCCAATGTAAACATTTTCAATGGGATTTTCCAATCTTTGTCTACCAAGGGCATTTCTTCAGTTATTGGTTCGTTTCATTGATCCTGCTGGTGATCAGCAAATATCAGATGGAATATAAAGGTCATGGGCCATCTGATCCCACCAGGTAAGAGCACTATGATCCCCCCCAATTTTTGATTTATAAGTCATGAAAACATTTCAATTTTTTAATAAGCCATACAGGTAATTACACAGAATTATGTAGCTGCTGCTGAATTTTGCACGTGCCCTGATTGTCCCCTGGCTTTCCTGCAACCCACTTTCCATGTTTGTAGCTGAGAGTTTGAGAATAATCAGCCAACACATCAATCAGATTTTTAACTGAAATGTCTTGGCAGGTGCACCACACTCAGGCTAAAAACTACTTACTTTCAAAGGCCCATTTGTTGAATTCTGAATAGATATCTTCTATCTGTCCATCGTGGTTACAAAGTTCATCTATTCTGTGCATGAAGTCCTCCAGGACCTAAACAGTGGAGAGAAGGGAGAGAAAAGACAGGTTAAAATAACACCAACTAATAAAAACACCGTGTAATTCAGCACTTCAACTGCCTGAGAGAGGAATCCTTCTGTTTCCTGGTCTTTGAAGGAGATTTAATTTCCCCCTGTGTGAGTATGTTTGGATTTTCCCGACTTTCAAGGTATCTTTATCCACAATAAAGAGGATTAAGCTGTTTATCACAGATGCTCCTCAAACTCAACGACGAGCACGGAGGAGGGAGGTGTTCCCTGAGGGGGAGGAAGGTGCGAATGAAGGAAAAGCAGGTAAAAAACTGTTTGCAGGAGCCTGTTCCATTGTGGAATCTCATTGTTCTGCGGAGATAAATCTCCTGTGTGGTGTCACTTTTGGTCAGATCCTGGCAATCAGTTCGTCTTTGTAATTCCCTGACTTTGATTTTATCACTCTAGGGCAAATTATCAGCTATCCAGATAAACAGGACCTGCTTTTATTCCCCCGGTTTCCAGGGGAGAGGGATTTCCAGGGGAAAGGATTTCTCGAAGCCCCAGTACCTCATTGATCGTCGTGTCCAATTTCACAACTTCCCTGGGCTTCATTAACTTCTTTTGAAAGGCGCTCCTTACCCTCTGCCAGTCCTTTCCTTCCCTAGATGGAAATAGAGACGGAGAGCTTGGAAAGCGAAAGGCTCGTGGAAAAAAGGAAAGAAGAAGAAAATCCCAACCCCGCAGCACGACATCCCCGCTGCTCCATCGCTCCGCCCGGGCGCTCCCTGGGCACAAATCCCGGGAACCGGGCACGGAGCTGGAGGCAGCACAGCATCCCCCGGGCACCTGGATGCCGCCCTCTGCCNGGGCCCGGGCAGGGTCTCCGCGGGCCGCAGGGCGCTCAGCGAGGCGGCGGCGCGGCCGCAGGTGCGGGCGGGGAGCCGGGGGAGGAGGAAGAGGAGGATGCTGCGGCCGCCCATGGCTGCGGTGCCGGGCCCCGCCGCTATAGGCGCCTATATAGGGACCCGAGGTGCTGGACTTTCATCGGGGCCAATGGCAGCCCTGGGTGGGGCGAGGTGGGGCCGCGGAGCCCGCGGGGCAGGCGGGTCATGAAAGGGTTCAGGAGAGGCAGGAGGGCACCGAGCCAGGGCTGGCCGCGCCTCCGCTCCCGGCCCGGCTGCTCCCGGGAGACGGGGAGATGATATCCCAGAGCCTCTGGGAGACGGGGAGATG
>WEKX01011352.1:475676-487512 GCA_013390025.1 Pitta sordida
TATCCCAGAGCCTCTGGGAGACGGGGAGCTGACACCGCACAGCTCCGTGGATGCAGGGATCTGATATCCCAGAGCTCCCGGGATACAGGGATCTGATCCCACACAGCTCCCAGGATACGGGGATTCCAGAGCTCCCGGGGACAGAGGGGTCTGATCCTGCCCAGCTGCGGGGATACAGGGGTGTGATGCCGCACAGCTCCCGGGGGATGCGCGGCTCTGGTCCCGCTGCAATCCCGTGGGATGCTGCGGCTCCAGTCCCCGCCGTTCCCGCAGGTACCGCCAGCGCTCCCTGCCCGAGCTGTCGGTGCGAACGGGCTCCTAAAGCTTCCTCCTTTTTTATTTCTTTAATTTTTTTTAATTCGGCTTTTGCCGGGGCGAGATTAAAGCTTGTCAGCCTTGGGAGGGTTGTGATGTTCCTCCCGCAGGGCACAGGTGGCAGAAAGGCTCAGCCTTTCCTCAGCACTTGCACTTTACAACGATGGAATAAAGAAGTGCAGGAATAACAAGCTGCGGTGTGTGGACCACTCTTACCCTCCTGGGCTGACTAACCAGAGATTTATGAAAGGGCATTTGATTGATGAAAAGTGCATCACCAGAGAAGGGGAAATTCCCTTCAGTGAGTGTTGTTAGACATTACAATCTGACAAACCCCATTATTGCCATAGTCTTTCGAGAGGAAACTGCACGGTAATGCTCAGGGTCTGGGGCTGAGTGAAGGCAGGAGAGGTGCAAGCACAGGTGAAGTTGCCCAGGTCACCTGAGCACTCCATTCTTTGTCCTGTCTGTGCAAGAGGAGTCAGAGGTTTATGCATCTTGCTGCAAGACCAAAAGCTACCTGTAAACCCGAGGACTTCCAGGAAAGGCAGGTTTGCTCCACCGAGGATTTGATTTTGCCCCACCCCACGCTGCCTTTTTTGTTCTTCTCCAAGTTGCACTTCGTGACTCAGCTCTTAATTCCCTTTATTTGTGTGTGACAGTAAGACACAGACTGTGCATGTTCATGGGCAGAGGAATCAGAATTTGGGTTTGACAAAGAACCTCAGACCCAGAGAGGCACAGAGCTCCAAGTCAAACTGATAACAGTAAAAACACCAAGGTAGCAGTGATCAATGCAGAGAAAAATGTCCAAAAGCATCACATCTCACTGCAGGTTTTTCTGGGAGCTTTGAACATCTTTCCCAATCTTGCCCTTGTATTTTGGTGAATTCTTTGGGGCACTACATGGGGCACAAGACCAGAACACTTTCCAGGCAGGCTTTAAAAATTAAAGCTTGTTCAAAGGTTTGCATATTTTATTTTATTTCATTTTTTAGGGGGAAATATTGACCACAATTGATATTTTGGTGATTTGTTTTCTTCGAACGGGCCCTACTGAAACACATCTTGTTGTGCTCGTGGGCTGAGTACAGCTCAGGCTCCATTCAATAAGTTCTGAGAAACCAGAAGAAACAATCTGTGCCCTCTGTCTATTTAAGGGCCCAAACGAACTCATTTGAAGGGTCACAGCTTCGTGCCTGTGAAAGGATCTCTTGAGGAGACTCTGGAATAGGCAAGTCAGGACTAAACTGGGCACAGGTCAATGTTTCCATGTTCTTCACAGCCACGGGGAGGAAACCACCCTGTTAATACGAAATCTTCTCTCCCAGGCTGTTTTTTGAGTTACAGGATGGAAAAGGTTTTATTTAACTCCTGTGGCCGTGATGTAACTCCCTGGAAGCTGCTGTGCCTGGAGCTCTGCTGGGCCTGGAGCTCAGAGAGCTAATGATTGCCTCCATTTCTGTGAAGGTGCAGTTCCAAGGGCATTTCCAGCCTTTATTTCTTCCTCCCCTGCTTTTTAAGAGGTCTTAGAAACAAGCCTTTCATTGTAATTTGCGACCTTTAGAACATGTAAGGGGTTATCTTTATAGTAAAGATTAATTTCAGTGTTCTTGAGCCGAATTGTGGGGGCATTTCCTCACTGATGTATCACTTAAGAGTGAACATGTCACCATTGTCCCGTGGGCGTCTATCCATGAGAGTTCCCACTATTTTCTAATATAACAGTGACTACATAAACATATATTTATATATATAATTCTCTCTCTATAATATATACATTTCTAATACAACTGGTAAAAACTGGGATTGAAAAGCCCTGTTCACTTCTATATTATGGCAAAGAGTATTTTTAGGTCAAAGAGTGGGAAATATCTGAAGATCAAAACTAAATAACTTCTGATACAGATTCTTTTGCTACAGATAAAAAAAGGGTTTGATTTCTGCCCCTTGAAAAACCAGTGGGATGCTCCAGGAGGAGATTTGTTGGGAACGGTTGTGCAGGGACAGAAAGGCACCATGAAACTCTTTAATCAGCACCTGAAATCCCAGTTTTAGAGCTGTTTCCTAAGCAGAAGTAATTGTCAGCCCTGACTTTTAGGAATCAATAGGAACACACCCTTTAAATAAAACTTGGAAATCCCAGGAGGCAGAGATGTCACAGAATCACAGAATTAACAAGGTTGGAAAAGACCTTTGAGGTCATTAAGTCCAACCAATACTTGCAAATGTCCTTTGTCCTTGCAAAGCTCATTGAAACACAAGCTCTGAGCTTCCAGATGAAAAACTTGGAGCTCAAGTAAATCAAACTGAGGGATTTTCCTGCAGTGAACTTCAAATACACCAAATATCACCAAAACGACTCCTCAGTGGGGAAGGGCTTTAAATTGGTGGTGGATTTTCATCCTCAATACCTGTCATTGCAGGAGGTTTGTTCTGTGCCACGTTACACAATTCCTGACCTCTGCTCTTTCCCCTGGTTGGAAAAAAGTTTTTGCTGATTTGGCTCCGAAATTCTGGTGAAATCTCCTGAATTTTCTCAATTACTACAAAATGCTGCAGTGCCCCAGGAGGATGAGTAGATGACTCAGGGAGTCTCTGTCATATTTCCCAATGCTGGGGAATAAAAACTGAATTCAACTTGCAAATTCTAGTTGTTATTGAAGGTTTTCTTTCATGTTTGTTTATAGACTTTTAATTCTGTGTCCCTTTCCAGCTGAGGATTTTAAGGGTTTTGTAAATATTGATGAATTTAACCTCAGCTTAAGAAATGGGAAAGTACAGGATTTCCCATTCTCCAGAAGAGAAACTGAAATGTCTTTGAAAATTGACATCTCCAGGTTACTCACATTCACTGTGAAATGAAAGCAAAAGGAATCTTGATTATATTTTTTTACTCAAATGCTATTTTTTAAGCACTAAACTCTCCCCATCTCGCTGTTGGATGATTAAAATCCTACCAGGTGATAAAATAAAGGACTGCTGAGCAAACCCAGCCCAAGGGAGTCCTTGGAGAGGGGTCTAGAAAAACAGAGATGAAGAGCTCAAACTCCAGCAGCCAAGGAATCTCCCAGCTGGCCATGACCTGTTGGGAGATATCCACCTCTGCAATAAATATTGCAACACCCAAATACTGAGGGGGCCTCTAAATAAGAGCATGGTTCAAGAAAATGAAGAGATGGTTGCACCTAAATCAAGCAGGGTTAATGTTTCCCTAAAAAATGAACAAAGCTGGATCGTCTTTTCTTTGAGTAAATATTTATTATCTGCTTTACGTGGACAAATGATGCTCCACACTCCTCATTCCCCGGCCAGGCTGAGCTTCCAGGGGGATGAATCAGGGAGAAAGTGGTGAGAAGAGAACAAGAAATTGAGGCCCAGGACAAGAAGCTCTGAGAGTCACCTTGGAAAAACTCAGGAATTCACAGGCTCTTCCCTTTCCTTTGGAAAACCAGGATCACCCTCTGGGCTTTTCCAGTTTCCTGTCCCTGTCAGCAAAAGTGAGACAAAGTGAGTTGTGGCAGTGAAGGATTCCTGGATTTGGATGCTGCAAGGACAAGTTCCCGTCCCAGGCTCAATTTTTCCCTTTGGAAGAAGCCTGGAAACTTCCAGCACCTTCCACACAGCTCTGGGGAAGGCACCTGGAGTTTAAAAAGCAGTGGCACGAAGGAATCTGTGAGAACATTCCATGTGGGTCATGCTCAGGAGGCAGGAATTTCACTGCAGGACGTTGTGCCAAGGAAGGGGAGACTGGAAATTCAGGTTTTCCTTTATTTGTGGGCGACAATTCCAGGGGGAAATTGAGGGAAGTCAGAGTGAACATCCAAAATTTGCCCCATTCCTGGAAATGTCCAAGGGCATGTTGGATGGGTTTGGAATAAACCTGGGATAGTGGAAGGTGTCCCTGGGGGTGGGAGTGGATGATTTTGGGATTCCTTTCAACCCAAACCACTCTGTGATCCCATGAAGATATGATGGAAATTAATCTTGATTTTAGCTCTGCTTAGAGAAACCCTGTGTTGTGACACTGAAAAATTCTGAATATTTTCAGTTTTAGGGGAATTAGTAACAGAACAATGGAAGTAAGTGACCAAAACTTTGCCAGGAAAGCTTCCAAATGCAGGAAATGCTGAGCATCCCTGACATTTCAACTACATTTGAAGTGCAAATTAATATTCTGTGTGTAGAATCTGACGGGTTTAGTCACTGTGTGACTAAAATTGCCTGTAGAAATAGCTGTTGTCTGACTCCTTGAGAGAGTTTGCTAAAGCTGGTTATACAAGCCCTTGAATCAGACTCAAATTCTCACAATTTACTGTAATGTTTGCACAAATCATTTCAACTTTCAGTCTGATGGATGTGTTTCTGCTGAGGTAAAACTGACCTCAAACACTGGCCTTTGAGAGCAAACAGTTCCTTGTTTCTTCCTAACCCCTGTTTTGAGGAGATGCTACCAGCCAGTGTGTCAAGGAAAAGCCATTTTTTCTTACATTTATTTCCTATATAATCAATATTTCTCATTCTTGTGCTGACACATTACGAAGCATAAAAGTGGGAATAGTATTTCACATTATTTTTGTGTTGTATTTCTAGAAACGAGCTTCACAGATATCAATATTTGGTCTTGAAATTCCTCCAGAAGTACCAAGAGAAAACATGATGCTCTCAGGAGCTCAGCACCTGGAATTCTTGCCAATAATTGAGAAAGATGGTTAAGGAGGTGAATTTGTCCTCTGCAAGCGTTCAGAGAGGAGGGATATATTATTAGTATTACGTATAATCATCTGGCTCCTGATTTCTATTTGCTATTAATAAATTACCCAGAAATAGCAAATAAATAGGAGGTTCTTAATGGTTTTTATTCTTATGAAGCGCTGCTGTTTCACCCCAGGGGGAGGATATGGAAAAGACACTATTAATCCCCAATTCCTTCTGTAAAACCCCAGAGAGCTGGACCTTTAACTGGTGATTTGCTGTTGGCTTCTGTTCTTTACCAGAGCCACAAGAAAAATCTGAAAGCTCTGATTCCCCTTGGCATTAGTCAGTGAAAAAGCACTTGGGCTGTGCTTGGCTGAACTCAATACCCTCTGGGCCACATCCTGGAAGGATTAGAGCAAACTGGAGCAGTGGTTCATCAGATAAAGGCTGAAACGCTGCTCTTTCATTTCAGCTCAGACCTGGGGAAGGGTTTGTCCAACCACTGAACGCAACAGCGCCCTTGGGAAAATATTTCACCTATTTATTGCTCTATTTATCTCTGAGGAAAACTCTTCTCCCAACACTTTTCTCATCCAGAGAAAGATAAGAGAGAAAAAAGGTAGATTTGTTCACGTTAGAAAATGCTGAGTAACACTAATGTATTACTGACAGGCCTGCCAGAGTTCAGAACCTTCAGATTCATTGAAAAATAAAGTTGTTGGGCTTTAATTTTGTTCTGTGTGTGATTCTGTGATGAAGGTGAGAATCCAGTGTGATGATGGTTGTGGAGGGAACGTTTGCCCAAAGCAACGCCACTATTTCACCATTCCAACCTTCCTCTCTGTTCATGGATATCCAGCATTAATTATTAAATTGCATTAGGACCTTTCTTCAAGGTATCCCAAAAAAAACTTCGCCCTGTTTGAGGGAAACTTCTGGCAGGTGGTTCTGCAGTGTCAGCTGGATCCGTGGAGCCAAGGGGAGTTTCTGTTTGTGCCTGACATGGAAGCTGGAGATTCCCTTGTGCTGGGAAACCCCTTCCTGCACAAGCACATGAGAAGACCTTTACTCCACCCTTGTGAGCAGCACATGCTGGAATCACAACAGAATCCCTTAGAATCCCATCATTCTGTCCCAGCAGAGCAGCTGTTGTTGCTCCAGGCTGGGTTTATTTAAAATAAAAGGTAATTTTTGTTCCTGCCCTTCCTCCCCAGTGCTTGGCATCTCAGGAATATTCCAGACTCCACAATATTAGCCCAGTATTTCTCTTACTCCACACTTTATTCCATAAATGTTTCTAGTGGTGGAACGTCTTCCATTTTTTCCAGGAGTTTTTTGGCGGCCTGCACTTGAAGTGTCTCTGTGAGGCCTTCACCTGAAGCCTCAGTCTTGCCTTTTTATTTTTGTGCTTCATCTTCAATGAAAAGTGCTCATAAACCACCTGAAATTAGGTATTTGCCATCCATAAGGGTAGAAATAATTTGTTTTCCAAGAGCAGCACTCTCAGGGCCACTTTCGGAAGTCACCAATACACCTCATGAGGTGCAGAATGTGTGACTTCAGGGAAAGGGGCAAAGAGTTTGGTCCTTCAAACCAACTCGCTCAGGCAGAAAAGCCTCTTCCCCACCGAGCTGGATCGCACAAGGAACATAAAAATGTGGCAAAGAGGCACAAAGGAGCCGTGAGGTGAAGGGAGTGGAGGAAGAGAGGGAAAGGATCCCACAGGAGCAGCAGGGGAAGCCGAACAGCACAACAACAACAAGGAGCAGCACAAGAGCCAGCAAGTCCTTTTATGCAACTGAAAGAGAAATGAGGTCGTGGAGTTCAGTGGGTTTCTCTTACTCCACTCGATGTTTGCACTCGTGCTCAGTTTTCACTTTTATTTACATAAGAAAGGGCTCCAGTAAGTCACTCTTGGCAGCGGGCTCACCCCACAGAGCTTGTCTGAGCGTGTGGGAGAGAGAAGAGTTCTTTTCAAAGCCTTCGAGTCATCGAATTCTTACGAAATCCGCTGCTTTTCTCTTGAAGGAAATTGCCTTGGCTCGGGACGAACGTGGATCATTCAGTTAATCCACCCGAGGAAATAAGCCTGGGTTAGGTTTGATCCTTCCCTTGGAGGAGCTTGGAGAAGAGAAGACTGAGGGAAGAGGAAGAGAATGACCAAAGAGATGGGGTTTTGTTCTCTGAGAAACTCAGAAATAGGCTTATGTTTTAGATAAATTATTAATAACACAATACTCCAGGGAGAATTTTTGTGATTAATCTTTTTCCCTCTGCGATAAAACTGATGCATTGAAAAATAAAATGTAACAATCAGCTTGAGGGCCAACAAAACATTTTTTTTTCCTAATCTGTTTTTTTTTTTACTGGTTTGTAACAGGAGTTTTGAACTGAGAAGTCATTCTCAACTGAAAGAAAAAACCCCAAAAATAAATGCACAAAAATTTTAATTCAGTAAATATTATAGAATATATTGTAGGGTTTTTTTATATATATTATAGAATATTTNTCATCCAATTAATCCCAACCCATTTATCCCATCCCATCCCATCCCATCCCATCATTCCCATCCCATCCCATCCCATGCCATCCCATCCCATCCCGTCATTCTCAGTCCGTTCCCATCCATCCCATCATTCCCATCCCATTCCATCCCATCATTCCCATCATTCCCATCCCATCNGAAGAGAATGACCAAAGAGATGGGGTTTTGTTCTCTGAGATACTCAGAAATAGGCTTATGTTTTAGATAAATTATCAATAACACAATACTCCAGGGAGAATTTTTGTGATCTTTTTCCCTCTGCGATAAAACTGATGCATTGAAAAATAAAATGTAACAATCAGCTTGAGGGCCAACAAAACATTTTTTTTTCCTAATCTGTTTTTTTTTTTACTGGTTTGTAACAGGAGTTTTGAACTGAGAAGTCATTCTCAACTGAAGAAAAAACCCCAAAATAAATGCACAAAAATTTTAATTCAGTAAATATTATAGAATATATTGTAGGGTTTTTTTATATATATTATAGAATATTTTGATACCACTGAATTTTCTGAGGTCAAAAACAGCTGCAGCCTTTCCCAGAGGCAGTTGTGACTTTCTTAGATTTATTCAGCCAAAAGCAGCTACTTAATGAGCTCCCAATTCCACAAGGAATAAAGCAAATCTCATCTCATCCCATCCCATCCCATCCCTCCCATCCATCCCATCCCATCATTCCCATCCAATTCCCATCCTACCCCATCATTCCCATCAATCCCATCCCATCCCATCCCATCCCATCCCATCATTCCCAGTCCATTCCCAGTCCATTCCCAGTCCATTCCCGCGCCATGGCGCCCTCTGGCGCTCCCATTCCCCGGTCCCGGGCCGTACCAAGAGCCGCGGGGATGCGCTTAGCTTCATCCCGTTTCCCGTGGCCTCTCCGGCCATTCCGCCTCATCGGATGCGGTGGAAAGAAGGAGAATCCCCGACCCGCGCAGGTTTTCCGCTGCGAGGAGTTTTTCCTTCTTTTCCTTCTTTTTTTCCCCGTGCCCGCAGCTCCTCCCGTGCGCGGGGCCGCAGTGGTTCGGCCCGACCAACATGGCCGCCACCATGAAGAAGGCGGTGAGTGCGGGACGGGCCCGGGGGCTTGGTTCCTTCCCTCAGGGGTTTGTTCCTTTCCCAGAGGGGTTTGTTCCCTCCCCAGAGGGGTTTGTTCCCGGGGTTTTGTGCCCTTCCCAGAGGGGGGTGTGTTCCCTTCCTGGGGGGAGGTTGTTCCCTACCCAGAGGGGTTTGTTCCCTGACCGTGTTTTTGTTCCCTGCCCGGGGGGTTTGTTCCTTTCCCAGAGGAGCGGAATTCCCGGGGTCTGCGCTGCTGCGGCTCGTTGTGAACAACGGGAGTATCAGGATGGACTTTGGGGAATAATTTCTTCACCAAAAGGGAGATTAATCCCAGGGTGGTTTGGTTTGGAAGGGACCTTAAATCTCATCCTACTCCATCCCCCTGCCATGGGCAGGGACACCTCCCACTGTCCCAGGCTGTTCCAACCTGGCCTTGGACACTTCCAGGGATCCAGGGACAGCCACAGCTTCTCTGGAAAACCTGTGCCAGGTTTCCTCCCAGCCAGGAATTCCTTCCCAAAATCCCACCTAACCCAGCCCCTTGTCCTGCCCCTCAATCCCCTCGTTCCTCTGTGGTGGAATCATCATCCCTGGGGGAATTCAGAAATCAAACTCTCAGGGATGTGTGTGTCTCTGGGGATTAAAATCCGTGGCCCATCACAGGCAATCGATTGACAGAAAACGTGATAAATGTCTTGTGTGAGGCTCAAGTTCGTGGAGCAAATAAAATCTTCCTTCCACCCTCCCCCCACAGGCTGCAGAGGATGTCAACGTCACCTTTGAAGATCAGCAGAAAATTAACAAGTTTGCAAGAAATACCAGCAGGATCACGGAGCTGAAAGAGGAAATTGAAGTGAAAAAGGTATATTTGCTTTGGATGTCACTTATTCTTCATTGGCTTGAAATGTAATTTCCAGCTGGAAGACACAAAATAGGGGCTGTGGGTTGCTGTAAGTTTAAGTCAGTCTTTGATTTTAAATAGTTTAAGAAGTTCTTAAAAACTGCTGGTACTGGCACAAAATGTTTTCTGTAATTATTTTAGCTGATATTTACTTTATAAAAATGTTCCTTTTTGTGTTGTTGTTCTATTGATGGTTTAAGGTGCTGGGACTGTGAGCAATAAAATAATTAGCATTTGTAGTTTTAGGTTTTGTTTTTTTGTTCTCTACCTAAATTAAAGGATGTGGTGTGAGAGCACATCAGATCCCAGTGAAATTTAAATCTGTGTTTCCTTTGTCTAGACAGTTAATTATGGTATTAATGACAGATAATGAGGATTGATTAGGAATTTCCACTGGATTCTTTTTAATTCTTTTTAATCCTGAAGAGGAATTGCAGCTCTGGAATTGGTCCATTGGGAATCCTGATGGTGTGTGGGGGGATTTGTGCCCCAAATCCAGCCCCACTGAGTTCCTGATCCCAGTCTGAAATATTTCTATGTCCTGGTAAACAGAAACAACTGCAGAACCTGGAGGACGCCTGTGATGACATCATGCTGCTGGATGATGCAGATTCCCTCCTCATCCCCTACCAGATTGGGGATGTTTTCATCAGCCATTCCCAGGAGGAGACCCAGGAGATGCTGGAGGAGGCCAAGGTTTGTCTGGGCCAGAGTTGCTCCCTGTGGGAACGGGATCATCTGGGAGTCTGGGACACTCCAGAGTCACTGTCACAACTCCTTTAGGATTTGAGGAGCAATAAATCCTGCTCCTCCTGCTTGGTTCTGGGGCTGAAAACACCCCTCAGGTTGTGTTACAGTTTGATTTGTTTCTGTTTTTCAGAGGAGTTTGCAAGAGGAAATTGAAGCCTTGGAATCCCGAGTGGAGTCAATCCAGAGGGTGTTATCTGACCTCAAAGTTCAGCTCTATGCAAAGTTTGGAAATAACATTAACCTTGAGGCTGAGGACAGTTAAAGGTTTTCTAACCACGACATACAATTTTTCTTTGGTTTATTAAATGTTTTGATAACATTCTTCCAATTATATTTGAAAAAGAAAATCCACCATTTTCTGTTTTTTTCTTTTTTTTTTCCATTTTTACTTTCCTGCCTTGGGCTCCACATATTTAATGAGAATTTTCTTTTTTTGGTTATTGCAGTTATTTATTTGTTCAAGCAAGCTTTGGCTTCATCCTGGTGGTAAAGCAGCAACACTGAAATACTTGTTTCTTAAATAAAGTCAGGTGTGTATTGTGGTTTCCTTGGTCTTGTTTTCCACTCATGAAAATCCTGAAGTATCAAACCAACACCCCCTGCACTTGTCTTTAGAACCAAAGAAAATATAAAAGGGTTTTTTTTCCCGGTGGAGTTTGACCCATAACGAGCAGCTCCCAGCAGATGGCATCAAAGAACCAGGAATCCCGTTTTTTGGGAAGCCCATTCCAGGCTAGGAGCTCCACTGCTGGTGTTGGGGAGATGAAAGTTTGGCTGCAGGGATCCCAGGCTCAGGGATTGGTTGGTCCCAGTCTGAAATTCCCTGCTGAGGGAATCCTGTTCTCTGCAGGGAGTTAAACTGTTCTTATTTCTAGGTTGGCCACAGCATGGATCTGGGAATTCATTATGGGAAAGAAAAAGTGCCAGGATGGGTTGGGAGGGACCTTAAAAGTCCTCTGGTTCCAACTGCCCTGCAGGGGCAGGGAGTGGAGAGCTGGTGTTGTCCCTGCTCTGGTCCCTGCTCTCCGTGAAGCCTAAAACTGGAATTGTCCATTTGCCCAGTGCTGGTGTTCAGGGGAGACTGTTAAAGTGTCCTTGGGAGTGCCAAAGGTCCTTCTTTTCTCTCTCCTGAGTGTTTCGTGTGTGTAATTCCCCTTCCCTTAGTCCTTGCTATGGAAATGCCTTTTGACACCTGGGATGTCCAGTTTCCTGGGATGCTTTGGACAATTCTGTGAATCAGGCAAGGAATTATCCCAGAAAACTTTTCAGATTAGTCTCTGAATGTTTGTGCTTTACACCAGTGCTGTCCCAGAACATGCAGGAAACACTCTTTTATTCCTAACCCATCATTGTGGACGTTAATTTGCAGATTCTACATCAGCTGCTTGAAAATATTTGACAGCAGGAACCTTTCTCCTCCCTTGGGAATATTTTCAGCTGATTCTCAGTTGGCCTTTCTTCTGTTTAGCACCCCAACTTCTAAATACCTTTATTTTTGGTGAACTGGAACTTTGTCACCTCCAATTTTTTCCTTTTTCAAGTCCCAGCCCCCCCCCCCCCCCCCCCCC